>OX381707.1:6417815-6731815 GCA_947462335.1 Harmothoe impar | reverse complement strand
TGGGGTCAATTTTAGCGTCTTCGGAGAGGCTGGTTAGTACTTTTATTTTTAAAAAAAGTTTTTTTTAAAAAGAGAGAAAAAATCCGACCTACCGACCTTACATTTCCTTTCCATGTTACCTGAAACATACCTTATTTTTGGGCCTAAGCGGAAAAAAACGTTAATAAGTAGAAATTCTTTTTATACAGTAGGGTTTGACTCCCTGAGGCTGGTAGTGCCCCACCACTTACCCCTTATAGAGGCTGACGTGCAGCCCCGCCCCGTACCCTGTAAGTAGCCACATCAAAGGGGACCGGGCATGTGAGGCAGGTCTAGGGACATGGCTAGTTACCACCACAGAGTTATAGTACCTCAGGTCAAAGAGCGCAGGATACTAAGAGGCTACATGGCTAGTAACTACCACAGAGTAATACAAAATGAAGTACCTCTGGTCAAAGAGCGCAGAGTACCAAGAGGCTACAGGTCTAGTTTTATAACCACAGAGAAATGGAACTTCAGGTCAAAAAGCGCAGAATACCAAGAGGCTACATGTCTAGTTACAACCATAGGGAAAGCGCAGGTCAAAGAGCACAGAATACCAAGAGGCTACATGTCTAGTTTCAACCACATTGTAATACTACCTTAAGTCAAAGAGCGCAGAATACCAAGAGGCTACAGGTCTAGTTACAACCATAGGGAAAGTTCAGGTCAAAGAGCACAAAAGGGTTCATGTCTAGCCACAGAGAAATGGAACCTCAAGTCAAAGAGCACAGAGTGCACAGAGTGCTCTAGTTATAACAACAGAGAACTTAAACCCCAGGTCAAAGAGCACCAAGATTTATTGTGAATAACAGGGATACGCGTAGGTGGCTTTTATTCTCTCTTCAAGGGACAAAGAAAGATGCCAAAATAGCCACATGAACTCTAATTTAAGTATTTATAAAAGTGCTTAAATTAAAAGTGTTTTTCATAAGAAACTGCTTGTCCATGACGATGCTCCTAGTTGGATGGAGTGTACACCCCACAGAAACCAGGAAAGCAGCCAGTGCAGCCTCTTGGTGATCTTTGCTCTTTGGCTGCGGTCGTCATGGTAATGTGGCATTCACCACAGTGAGAGTTCTAACCAGGAGGTTATTCAGGATAAAGGGAGAGTAGTCATACTTGTCACTGTAGGTTCAGTTGTGGGTTAGTCTTACTCTGTACCTTTAGTGTCTAGGGTCTAGGAAGTCTTTCTGCTTAGTTTGAACAGGGGAAGTTAGACTGGCTGCACTGGTCCCAAAGTCTGGACAATTTGATCTAATAGGTTGATAAAGATCCAATATTTCTCATCTGATTCCCCTTTTTTGTCTTCACGATTCATACATTATAGTGGATTGATGAAAACACTATTTAGTTATACCATTATGGTTGACAGTCAATTTTGACAACTTAATAAAGTACAAAATATTCATACACAAAAAAAGGCCCGACAATAAAGACAATTGAGCCTACACATTTGTGGTACTTGGAGGCATCCATTTTGGTTATCGGTGATACAGATATGTTTGGGTTCAACTCTTAAACCGCTCATCCGTCCTATCTAAGGGCAGAACTCCTATCCCTACTACGCCTGGACTGTTGCTTAATGGGTTGTATTTATTAACCCTATTTTATATCCATCTATACAATGATAATTCCTTACATAACCCAGAAACGCAAGCAAGTCTATTTTCTATACACCCTCCCCCCATCATTGATGCCGGGTAGAAGGCAGCCTCGAGCTCTCCAGGCCCATTACAGCCGTCAGGCTGTAATGGGCCTGGACAAATTTGTATCTAATAACCGTGACCTACTTAGAAAATGATCCGGGATCCTGGATCATTCCTTAATGAGATAGCTCAACCACTGATTGGTTAGCCATGGTCACATGATCATGAATGACATAGATGTGTTGTGTATGGCCTCATGGGTTCAAATCCCACCTTTGGCAAAACATAGGTTTCTTTTTTTTACATTCTTTATTTGGCCTATTTGAAGAATAAATACCCCTCTACTGGCATAGTAATAACACATATTACATATTTGGATAGCGACAATGGTGTAATAGAGGTGTTTTATACAGATATCAAAAGTCCTACAAATTGTGCCCAGGTGGGACTCGAACCCATGATGTCCAGATTGCTGATATCCAGTACAAGTCAGTACATAAGTACTCTCCCAGACTGTATACATACAGTCGGGGCCCGAGACTGGGTAGAAGGTTATACTCTCCCCCCTGTCAGTCACATGATAGTCACGTGATAGTTGAGGCAGACAGGTAAACATACCAGGGGTGAGACCTTACAGCCAATTACAGCATTAAATATAGACCTCAGAACTCAAAAACCAAAAGGTGTTATCTGACGGCCGGATGTGAGTAGTGGAAGCTTACTAGACGACCACAGCACAGGTTTAAACTGGGTAGCACGCTTAATCTTGGATTAGATGACTGTATAATTATAGCATGATGTATGACGCAGTCTATACAAAAACCTGTTCACCAAGTGGGCCATTCGGTTCTGCAGATTTTTTTCTTTGCAGCCTGGCTCAATTTTTGCAGGCCTGGATATAGGAGTACAATCTTGCTATTTGAAAATCAATATAAAGCAAGTGTTTATACTGACAATGATAATGAATAGGGTTCCCTTATTTGTTACAATTGAATTTTTTTTTTTTAATACGTAAGTTACTAAAGAACATTACAGAAAATGTTCAAGCTTTCTGTTTTATGCTGTAGAAACCCCAATGGTCTGATTTACAATCCGTAAAAATAGCATATAGGCAAGAATCTCTAGAATACAGCCAGCTATTCAGACCATCAATGCCCTTCTTCCAGCCAGACCGGCAGACTTTTTGCTAGCTATAGCTGGTGTCCAGCAGGTTTTCGTATAAACTGATGACAGGGCTAGACACCCATCATCTTTTAACCCTAGATGGCCACACTGTACCATGTGTTTGACCATAGACAGAAGCGCTGTGTAGGTTGCACTCTACAAACTGCTTAGTCCATCATCAGCTTCAGACCTCACATGGTGCCACCTGTCTATGGCCAACACATGGTACAGTATAGGGCCCTCTAGGGTTGAAAGATCTGCCATACCTTGTGCTATATACAGGCATCTACTGTAAGAATCAGCATGCTGTTGAGTTTAAGCCTGTGGACTACCTGGGCCAGATGCCACTCGTCCACGCCTCCCCCACACACTCCCCCACCTGACCCTCGCGCCCTCCGACCTCCGGGGGTCAGCGGGGGTCTTTGATGTTTAGACAGGGGAGCATACTTTGTGCCACATCGGATCAGAACGGGATGGGATCAGAACATGCTGCTGCAACAGTACAAACACACCAGGCTGTGTCTCACGAACATGGGCCAATGATTTCGTCTATGACCGGGTGCAATCTATGACCGGCATGGAAGAAAACAGCTTATTTGAGGCAGATGTACATAGAAATGGCTGAAAAAAAGTTAATGGATGTATTGAGACTATATGATACTAATTTCATTTTCATAGTTTATATATTATATCTCTATTTTAACACGTATAAAATAGAAAATTCCATCTTTTAAGACCATAGACGTCACTTCATAAGTAGTATCCACTTAAAACACCTACATTGTCGAAAGGAAGGGGAAATAATGACAGCCATCCACATTGATTTATGCATCACATATTGTAGAACATTTTGTTAAAAATGCCTATGTAAATCTGCCCTAATTAAGGCTTTTTTGCCATGCCCGTCATAGATTGCACCCGGTCATAGATTGCACCCGGTCATAGACAAAAACATAGGCCCATGTTCATGAGACAGAGCCACCTACACCCTGCCCCTCCTCCTACCCTTGTCTGGTTACTGCTACCTTAAAGCTTGACCGTCATGGTTGAAGTAAGACCAAAAGCGCTTTTGGATATAGTTCAGTGTTGATTCACAAGAGGGCTCTTAAGGGCTGGGAGCTCAGCTCTTACAGGCACAAGATAGGGTGAATATGTTGTAGCTGGACAATGCTCATGGTCCCCTGTCCTCTGGTGGAACTGTTATTTTAGTCCACGTATGGAAAATGCTGAACTTATTCCTTGACAGCCCAGCTTTAAGAATTCAACTAGAAGCAAACGTTTAGAGGTTACCATCCACAAGGAGAGGAGCTTTTGGAGTCGGGTCAAGTAGAGAAGGTCAAGTCAGAAAGGGCTGTGACCTTCTACCAGTAGGAGGAATCGTGAAGGTGACCTTCAGCTAGTAGGGGGACATTGAGATGACCTTGTACCAGTAGGGGGGTCATGAAGATGACCTTGTACTAGCAGGGGGGTCAAGCAGGTGACCTTGTACCAGTAGGAGGGTCATGAAGATGACCTTGTACTAGAAGGGGGGTCATGAAGATGACCTTGTACTAGTAGGGTGGTCATGAAGATGACCTTGTACCAGTAGGGTGGTCAAGAAGGTGACCTTCCAGCAGTAGTGAAGTTCAGGAAGGGAACCCTTTCATAACTAGGAGAGGTCAAGAAGGTTACCCTCACAAGTAAGGTAAATCAAGAAGCATTCTGATACAGAAATTGGTGCTTGAAAGTACCCTCTGATGCTAGTCTACTGAAAAAGAATCAAGTGGTTGACTAGAAGATTTGTCAAGTTATAAAACCAGTTCTCTTGTACCGCATAACCTATTCTCCAGACATTGATTGAGAGGTCGGAAAAGAAGCTAAAGCAAACAAACAAGGCAATATGACATTGGCATTTCTAAATCTGTGCTATAGCCAGTGTAGTACCCCCCCCCCCCACACACACACATACACAGCTGCAGTTACAGCAGTAGAAAGGCAGCAGGGTGAACTTTGGTGTCAGTTTCCTAACATGCCCCTCATGTTGGGCTCCTACTTCTGGTGGTACTCTAACTTGTGTAACCCTTTGATTCTTTAGATTCCATGATAATTTGTCATTAGGCCAAAAAAAAGGTGTGTTTCAGGTTACCCGACCCTACCTAGCAAAACAGGGCCGACCCTAGAAATTTTTATCCAATTTTGAAAAAAAAGAGTATATTTTAAGTAATTTTGGGGCTATTTCAGAGTCAATCTGATAGTCCACGAGTCAACGCCATTGTCAACAAGTCACGCTGAAGTTTGCGGGTCAGTCTTTGGGTACTTTTCAGGCCAAAGTAAAAAAAATTTTAAAAAACCTACCTAGATTTTTAGACTATGTAACCTGAAGCACACCTTCTTTTTTTTTGGCCTTATGATGCCCGTAACGTTTTTGCATTGCTGTATCATGCCGGCCCTATATTGGTCGAGACACACCCGATGGGGTTGATAGGGATACATTCCCACGGCGTCAGCATTATGTAGTTCTATACAGGACATGTGAGTTGCTCATGGGTTGATACGACTACTGATAAACCACCAAATTTTATCATCCTGATTCTCAGGTCCTGTTGAGTGAAGCAGACCTTTTCCTGGCCTCAGCTCTTGGTAGTTTCTAATTTAAGTGGAGCCCAATGAGTGCAAGTTTCTAACAGTTACGTGTGGGGAGATAGCAGTCAGAAACCCAGTAAGATAGTCTATCTGCAGCCTGGCCAGCTGCAGAGGGTCATGAGGAGCAGGTACCTACAGTATTAGTCACTACGTGTACAAGAGTTCAACTGGAGCCTATACTGCATTAGTTCACTGATCATGTCAACCCTTATGGAATGTATCAGCCCTGTAGGGTCGGCATGGTGCAATAATGCAGCGCTGGTGGGTTACCTATATCAGGGCTGCATCCAGGCATCATGATGGTGAGGGTCATGATGCAGTTAAGTGCTCTGTGGCTCTGGGTAAAGCACGCCCGGGATAGCTCTCCTAGGTGCGCGGACAAACAGTAACAGTGTAATCTTAACACAGAATTAGTACGGTCTTAATTATCTTAAAATTAGTCTTAATCTGATCTTAACCTATCGTAATCCTATATTAAACTACACAGTCAGTTGTAGGATGGGCTAGTCGACTAATATGTAATGTGGGGCCCTGCCACCAACCCCCGTTTTTTTTTCTGCCTTAGATTAAGACATTTTAAGATGTACGATTAAGATCACGCTGTTTGTCCTGCCACCTGGGAGAGCTATCCCGTATTTGCCAGGGGCAAGGCTGAGTAGCATCAGGAATCAGTCACATTTGCTAAAAGGTTTAAATAGCGAGACCCCCCTCTCCCTCCACATGCTGTTGTAAAATGACCAATCCCCTCAGTAAGATAGTAAGCCCTCAAGGGTTCAACTGGACGGGTCAGTGGTCAGTGGGGTCTGGGATTGAATGACCACTCAACCCTAAAACAAATAAAAAGTTTGTTTCAGGTCACCCAACCTATGTAAACAGGGTCGACCCTACGTTTTTTATGCAGTTTTGAAGAAATTTTAACAGTTTTACACTTTTTTGGGGGTCAATTTTAGGTTTACAAAGCTATTGAAAAATTCTTCCCGTTTTTACACTTTTTTGGGTCAATTTGAGGGGCTGTAAAAATAAAGTGAAAATTACAATTTCCGACCTACCGACCCTAGAGTTTCTTCTTCCCATGTTACCTGAAATCAACCTTATTTGGCCTTGGTCCACTCATGTAGGACGTTAGTTAAGATCCCGCCTATCTATCCTGCATGAATAGCTCCCCATACACTATACAGGTGTCATGTAGCCGGCATGTTAGTCCCCCATACACCATACAGGTGTCATGTAGCCGGTATGCCAGCCCCCCATACACTGGTCATGTAGCCAGTATGTCAGCTCCCCATACACCATACAGGTGTCATGTAGACGGTATGTCAGCTCCCCATACACTGGTCCTGTAGACGGTATGTCAGCTCCCCATACACCATACAGGTGTCATGTAGACGGTATGTCAGCTCCCCATACAGGTGTCATGTAGCCGGTATGTCAGCTCCCCATACACTGGTCATGTAGCCAGTATGTCAGCTCCCCATACACCATACAGGTGTCATGTAGACGGTATGTCAGCCCCCCATACACTGTACAGGTGTCATGTAGACGGTATGCCAGCCCCCCATACACTGGTCATGTAGATGGCATGTCAGCTCCCCATACACCATACAGGTGTCATGAAGACGGTATGTCAGCTCCCCATACACTATACAGGTGTCATGAAGACGGTATGTCAGCCCCCCATACACTATACAGGTGTCATGTAGCCGGTATGTCAGCCCCCCATACACTGGTCATGTAGATGGCATGTCAGCCCCCCATACACACCGTAAAGGTGTCATGTAGATGTTATGTCAGCTCCCCATACACTATACAGGTGTCATGTAGACGGTATGTCAGCTCCCCATACACCATACAGGTGTCATGTAGATGGTATGTTAGCTCCCCATACACACCATACAGGTGTCATGAAGACGGTATGTCAGCTCCCCATACACTGGTCATGTAGATGGCATGTCAGCCCCCCATACACACCATACAGGTGTCATGTAGACGGTATGTCAGCTCCCCATACACTATACAGGTGTCATGTAGACGGTATGTCAGCCCCCCATACACTGGTCATGTAGACGGCATGTCAGCCCCCCATACACACCATACAGGTGTCATGTAGCCAGTATGTCAGCTCCCCATACACCATACAGGTGTCATGTAGACGGCATGTCAGCTCCCCATACACACCATACAGGTGTCATGTAGCCAGTATGTCAGCTCCCCATACACCATACAGGTGTCATGTAGACGGTATGTCAGCCCCCCATACACTGTACAGGTGTCATGTAGACGGTATGTCAGCTCCCCATACACTGGTCCTGTAGACGGTATGTCAGCTCCCCATACACCATACAGGTGTCATGTAGCCAGTATGTCAGCTCCCCATACACTATACAGGTGTCATGAAGACGGTATGTCAGCTCCCCATACACCATACAGGTGTCATGTAGACGGTATGTCAGCTCCCCATACACTATACAGGTGTCATGTAGCCGGTATGTCAGCCCCCCATACACTGGTCATGTAGACGGCATGTCAGCCCCCCATACACACCATACAGGTGTCATGTAGCCAGTATGTCAGCTCCCCATACACCATACAGGTGTCATGTAGACGGTATGTCAGCTCCCCATACACACCATACAGGTGTCATGTAGACGGCATGTCAGCCCCCCATACACACCATACAGGTGTCATGTAGCCAGTATGTCAGCTCCCCATACACCATACAGGTGTCATGTAGACGGTATGTCAGCTCCCCATACACTATACAGGTGTCATGTAGACGGTATGTCAGCTCCCCATACACTGGTCCTGTAGACGGTATGTCAGCTCCCCATACACCATACAGGTGTCATGTAGCCAGTATGTCAGCTCCCCATACACTATACAGGTGTCATGTAGATGGTATGTCAGCTCCCCATACACTATACAGGTGTCATGTAGACGGTATGTCAGCTCCCCATACACCATACAGGTGTCATGTAGCCAGTATGTCAGCTCCCCATACACCATACAGGTGTCATGTAGACGGTATGTCAGCTCCCCATACACTATACAGGTGTCATGTAGACGGTATGTCAGCTCCCCATACACTGGTCCTGTAGACGGTATGTCAGCTCCCCATACACCATACAGGTGTCATGTAGCCAGTATGTCAGCTCCCCATACACTATACAGGTGTCATGTAGATGGCATGTCAGCTCCCCATACACTATACAGGTGTCATGTAGACGGTATGTCAGCTCCCCATACACTATACAGGTGTCATGTAGACGGTATGTCAGCCCCCCATACACTGTACAGGTGTCATGTAGACGGTATGTCAGCTCCCCATACACCATACAGGTGTCATGTAGACGGTATGTCAGCTCCCCATACACTATACAGGTGTCATGTAGACGGTATGTCAGCTCCCCATACACTATACAGGTGTCATGTAGACGGTATGTCAGCTCCCCATACACTATACAGGTGTCATGTAGACGGTATGTCAGCCCCCCATACACACCATACAGGTGTCATGTAGACGGTATGTCAGCTCCCCATACACCATACAGGTGTCATGTAGACGGTATGTCAGCTCCCCATACACTGGTCCTGTAGACGGTATGTCAGCTCCCCATACACCATACAGGTGTCATGTAGCCAGTATGTCAGCTCCCCATACATTATACAGGTGTCATGTAGACGGTATGTCAGCTCCCCATACACCATACAGGTGTCATGTAGACGGTATGTCAGCTCCCCATACACCATACAGGTGTCATGTAGACGGTATGTCAGCTCCCCATACACCATACAGGTGTCATGTAGCCGGTATCTTTCTGCATGAGTGCTGCCCCTAGTGGCGGCTTGTGACACTGATGGATCAGGGACCCAGTGTACAGGACATGGCTGCCTCCTATAGAGGCCAAACTCTATGTCCATAGCCACCTGCCGCAATTATAGAGGACTTTACATAATACAGGTGTTCTGACGACGATTTTAGCCGAATACTCATGACATTTCCTGTACGTTTTACACATACTATGAGACTTACATGATGATCATCTCTCAAGTAGTAGGCCCTATGTGTGATATGACAGGATTTGATCGATTTATGTGGGTGTAAAAACATTGTATTGCAAATAACAGATGCTGTATTTGAGCGGATGAGAGGAATTGGTATTGGATGCTGGCAACTAACGGCAACCATCCCATTTTTGTTTCCCCACACATAACAACATTATTCCGCCTGCCTCTGTCCCAAAACCCTCACCCCACAAACATTACACTCCCTATTAAAGCACCGAGCACGTCATAAAGCTCTATATAGACGTTAGTACCCCCTGAAGCCGCCGCCCATTCTGTCCCAAACTGTACCAAGACATAAACCATGGAGGCGACAAAAGACAGGCCTTATCTCTGTGTTCACATGCACCCTGGTCCCACCCCGGGCCGAGGGGGGCCGAGGGCGGCCGAGGGGGGCCGAGGGGGGCCGAGGGGGGCCGAGGGGGGCCGAGGGGGGCCGAGGGGGGCCGAGGGGGGCCGAGGGGGGCCGAGGGGGGCCGAGGGGGGCCGAGGGGGGCCGAGGGGGGCCGAGGGGGGCCGAGGGGGGCCGAGGGGGCCGAGGGGGGCCGAAGGGGGCCGAGGGGTCCGAGGAGGGCGGAGGGGGGCGGAGGGGGCCTAGGGGGGCTGAGGGCGTATATAGACAGACAAAAGGCCATGGCAAGAGGGTCATTTTGGATGGTGGAGGCTGGGGTCGTATCCCATGAAGCCAAAAGGAGAATGATCCAAAATTACCCTCACCATGTATTTTAATGGCCATAGCAATTTAATCAAATGATGACATCGCAGGCCATGTGGTACGGGCAGATTGTATTCTAGGTGGGGGGACAGAGGGCGGCATGATGCAGCACTGGCAAGTTCAGGGGCATGGCAACCCACTCGCTTATGCATCATGACGACAAGAGACAGACAGGAAGGTGATCCTAGGCAGGGATGCTAGGAGTGCTATCCAGTGCTATAGGTAGAGGCAAGACTAGAGATGGGACGGGGTGAGGGACAACCAGGAGTAATAGCTGAATGACCATATGAGTGTAGGGGAGGTAGTCCAGCCATCCCCACAGGATGATTCCGATATAGACCCGGTGTACAACCACTATCTGTGTCATAACCGCTATATGTGTTAATAACATATAGAGGTTGACCATCCAACCGCTATCTGTGTCAAAAAAACGCTATCTGTGTCAAATTATGTGTGTCAACAAGGTGTTATCTGTATCAAGTATATCTGGTATTCATCCTAACTCTAAGTGTGTCAAAATTTAAAAAGACGGCCAATATTGCCATAAAAGTGTAAAAAGTCTTGAAAATCCCAATTTCCCCAAAAATGACTGATTTGAACAGAAAAGCACATACAGAAAGGGTAAAAATTGTGAAAAGGAAATTTCCTGAAAATAACTAATTTTGCAAAAAAATGTGTCAAAAAGCCAATTGATGTGGTTGACAATGCCGTCTTTTGTTATCAAATGTTAAAATAGCCAAAGTACTGCCTTAGATTTATTTTAAGCCTTGATACAGATAATGGTTCTCTATTAACCGCTATCTGTAGTAACACTACTATCTGTATCAACCATACCATTAGGGAGGTTTCAGTAGCCAGGAAATGCAGGAAAGGTCATTTAAGATAAGGAAAAATATTAGTATAGCAAAGTATAGTGGCCATAGTACTTCCTTTGATACATTTTATAGCCTTGATACAGATAGCAGTTGCTCTACCAACCGCTATCTGTAGTAACACCACCATCTGTATCGACCATGCCATTGAGTAGGGTAGGTTAGACAGGCAATGCAGGAAAGTTTAGGCATGCTCAAGATACTCTCACAAAATTGATAGTGATCTTGAATCAAATGGAGTTTCATGAAAAAATGATTGAAGAAATGTTGAAAACCACAAAAAAAAGTCAAACAACCCCAAAAAATGCCTATTTACTAAGAATAATGTAAAAGATGCAAAACATCAAAATTTGATGTCATATTTCACAATTTTCTTGTTTCATTGATTTTTAGAACAATGTCAATTTCTTTATATTTTTCTAGCCAAATTGGCCATTTTGTTTGAAAATTTTGACTTTTTTGCATTATCTCGCCATTTTTCCCGCTTTGCTGGTACTTGTAAGGAAAATTGACTTTTCAAGATTTTTGACAATTTCTTCCATTTGGTGAAATTTAAACCAAACTTTAATTCAATTTTCCCCAGAATGGCTACTTTAGGGAGAAAAATGTCAAGTTTAGGAGTTAGGAGTCAATAACAGTATATTGTACCACTATTGACAGTTCGAAATGTCAATTGCAAGATCTTAGTGCATCAGGGGGGGAAATAATTATGATTTCTTAACTTTATACCACATGATACAGATAGCCTTTTTTGACACAGATAGTGGTTGGATGTCCCTATACACACTGTCAGAGAATTTGTTACAGATAGCGTTAGTTACTACAGATAGCGGTTGGATGGGTACTACAGATAACGTTCTCTTGACACAGATAGCGGTTGCATGGTCAACCTCTATATGTTATTAACACAGATAGCGGTTATGACACAGATAGTGGTTGTACACCCCCCCCCCCCCCCATCGGTGAGAAGTATGGAGCAGCAGTGGAGGGGAAGTATACATGTGTGGTAGTCCAGCCATCCCCAGAGGAGGGATGATGCCTGTATCCCCCTCCCCGGGGTTTATGGCTAGGACCGGCCCTACATGGTAAGAGGTTCCGTCAGTAGGGGGCGTGGCCATCCGCCCAGGTCACGTGATGCGCGGTAAGTGGACGCTGTACCGTTAGCAGTGGTTAGGGGCTGTCTGTCCATATATCACAGTGTGGAGCCCGGGGGGTCACTCTACCATCTATTGGATAACCACTGCAGCACATCTCTGAAAAGTGGTGGCAGCATTGGATCCTGGTAAGATGTCGTTGAGGTTCCTGATAAATAGGGCAGTTAAAATCACATCATTAGTTTAAGAAAGTTTTCTTGCTGAAAGGGATGAGTAAAATTTGAATTTGTGCAAACCTTAGAGAAACCTAAACTTAAAATAGCTCATCAAATCTCCCAACCTCTGAAAAGTGGGCCGGTCAAATCTCCCAACCTCTGAAAAGTAGAGCAGTCAAATCTCCCAACCTCTGAAAAGTAGGGCGGTCAAATCTCCCAACCACTGAAAAGTGGGGCAGTCAAATTTCTAACCTCTGAGAAGAGGGGTGGTAGGGCGGCAGTTGTTATCTACCCTCAAAGGCTCAGTACCCCGGGGGTAGGAGTTACTACACGATACCGCTTTACAGCACGTACTCTCCTACTCCAACAGCAACCCTGCCCCCACCCAAACATGAAATAATTAATAGTTCTCCCCGTCGAATTATCCACATACTTTTCATATACTACTCTCATACATTTACCTGACCTACAGCCAAAGAGAGGGTGGGAAGGACCTACCAGATTCAGATCTTAAGGATAATTCGGACAAACTGGTGGCGGGACCCTGTGGAGATGTTCGGAACCTTTAGAAACTCACTAACCCCACCTGGTGGATGTTCTCTGAATCTTTAGAATTCACATACTCCCCCTGGTGTGTGTTGGTGCAGGGCTAATTTTTGAAAGCATTTTAGTAAGTTTCCCTAAGAGAGCCTTTTAGTTAGTTTCCCAAAGAGGGCCTTGGACCCTTAACCCCAAACCCTTTGATTTTGAGGAAGGCACCCAACTGGCTGAACTAACCAGGCAAGTGTAAGGAAGGTCTATTGATGAGATAGTCAATGGTGTATGACTATAGTTTAGAATGTTCCATTTGGATGATATTCATTTCCTAAGTATTCATAGTTATCGTAACTGCCACTATGACATTGATCTTGAGTTTTTGCTGGATTTAGGCGGGCCAGCAAACTGACACTGGAACTGCAGCCAGAAACTAGAACCATCATACATTTTGGTTCCTGTTCACTGGTTCCAACCTACCAGGAGGGATTTCCTAAAACCAGAAAAATCCAAGATCAAGGGCCATAGTGGTTCCTACCAGAGCCCTCCTGCAGAAAGATCTAGGGACCAAAGTGCCTCAGGGGCAGAGGGGAGAGTAACAGAGAAACACCATTTGGCAGTAGGGAGGGTGTGCACCTAAAGTCTGGGCACCTGCAGTGCCTGCTATAGCTTGGTACACACATAGGTATGGGTATATTTTTCAATTTTTTCGAGTGCTACAAGAAAATAAGCTTTTATTAAAATAACATTTTTCTCAGTCCACGGAAAAAAATGGTGCTTTTATCCGCAAAATAACGATTTCATACTTTATTTACGCTAAGACACCTAACTACAATGATAGCTTTTTTGTTTCAGCCCAAAATATTTCACTTCAGCTTCACCCCGAGACATTTTAGAGCTTAACATTTAGGGCCGAGTCATTCATTGCCAGTAGGGGAGGAGGTAAAACTAGAAAAGTATCCATGCAGGGGGGGGGGGGGTCGTAATAAGATATGGTATTTAGATACTCACGACCATAGACTGGTGACAAAATGAGAAATTCTCCCACCAAGGGGCATTTTAGAGTACAAACAGGCAAGATCACTTTTTGGGGTAATTTGGGTGTGCTGAATCTGAATATCACACTTGCCAAGCTCAAAAATGGCTGGTTCTATATGAAAACTTCAAAACAAAATGTCTACCATTAATTTTTTAGAAAACCTATGAAACCTAAGTTATTTATCATTCCTGGTTATGTAATACATCAAAATGAAGGGATTTTAGAGACCAGACTGTCTGAGACACCTGCCAAGCTGGAAAATCATTTCCTGAGAGTCTCAAAGCCAAAAATTCAAAATGGCTGCCACCGTTTTTTGAGAAAAAATGTATTATTAATCATTCCTTGTCATGTTGTACCTCAAATGAAAGAGATTTGCAAGCCTAGTCCACTCTAGGCCATTGCCAAGATAAGCAGGGATTTTGCAACATGAAACCCCTCCCCAAAAAACAAAATGGCCACTAGTAATTTTTTAGCACAGTTCATTTCAGCCTATTTCCAAGGAAGACGGACGTGTTTAAAAAAATTAAAACCTAAAAAAAGGGCAACTCTGTTAGCCTGCCACCCCACCTACCTTCCATCAACATGTCAATAATTGTTTGCACACCCTTTTATGTATACTGTAAAACCCCACCTATAAGACTCTAGCATCTATTTTGGCGTTTTTTATTTGCTATAAGCCAAATTATTTTTCTAAAAATTAGGGTTCTAATTATAGGTGGGGTTTTATTATATTATATTAAAGAGAAAATCATTTTTAAACCAGTAGTTATGCAGTCCTTTTCACTGAAAACATATGGCTTTTTGTCCAGTTAGGAGGCACATCCCATCATGATGCCACTAAATACTATGCACAAGGGTAGACATTAGTATTTTTCTGCTGTGGGCCAACATTGCATATAGCCCAAAAGGTCTATGGGACCACACAAGTGTAACTATTTAGGGATAAGTAGTGACTGTCCTCACTCAAAAAATTCTTTTCTGATTGGAAGCCCTCCCCGGAATCAAGTACCTAGAACATCTGCACCCAATGCCAGGTTGTCGGGATTCAATTCCAAGTCCTAGGAGCCAGATAGATATCTATGCATTTTATCTTGAGGAAGTTTAGGGGATCTGAATTCTAGTCCTGGGGACCTGATATTGGGTGTTAGGGATCTCCATTTCAAAGGAGACCTCCTCCAGCAACACTAACCTCTCTTTGAGGGTTGTCAATCTTCCATCCAGATCATCCATCCTTTCCTTACCCCACCCCTCTTATCATTCCAGGGTTTTAACCCCTCTCACTGTGCCTTTACTCCTCTTCCCAAGGCTCCCAGCCCTCCTCCCTAGGGTCCTGACCCTTCTTCAGGTTTTCAATCTCTCCTGCCTCAGCTCTAAATGCTCCTCCCAGGGCTCCTAGCCCTGTTCCTGGGCCCCATCCCCTCATCTTCTGGGGCTTCCACCCAACCTTTCTGGGCTTCCAGCCCTCCCTTTGGCATCTTTTTCCACTAAATTTCCTCTTTTCCTCCCCAAGGAGGAGGTAGGGCTGAGTGCATTTCACAGGGGTGGAGAGGATACTGGTTGGTAGAGGTCTTGGCGAGAGGATAATACAGGGGTAGGGCAGGGCTTGACTGGGATGATAGGATATGGGAGTAGGCAGGGAAGTGGACAACAGAAGGGTATCTAGGAAGGGATATAGGGGAGAAGAAGAAAATCACAGGGAAAGTGGATATGGGGTATGGAATGTATCAAGGTTTGCTAGGAAGGGGATATTAGAGGTCTGTGGTAGGACAGAGACCACATGTCCCTTCCACCTCACCATGTCACCCTATCCCTATCCTAATTATAACTACCTCCATCTTCAACACATAAAAGTCCTGGCTTGATATTGTAAGGGAGAGATTGGGACCCTGGATGGAAGATCTGAGACCCTGGAGTATGAGATTGTATGAAGCGCTAGAGAACAGGTGAACCCCAGTGAGATGGAATGGAATGACAAAGAATGATGCTCTAGATGAGGAATAATGAAGGCTCAAAAGAGGTCAGGGTTGCTGAAGGAAGTCTCTTATGAAATGAATATGAGATCCTTAGGACTTGGTATCACTTCCCAAGGACTAGAGGTCCAATTCCCTAGACTTTCTCACAATTACATGAAAATCTTTTGCTGAAGTTAAATGATAATGTAGGGCCCTGTAGCATGTAGAAGTCACAAGTCCCTGTAAGTTCCAAACAAGATGCTATGTTACAGCTCCTGATGCATAGATATCTTGGAACAAGGACTTCCAAGCCAGCATTGCTTAGTGAGACCCATGTATTTTTACTTGGGCAAGCTGATTTGCCCATGATGGGTTTTGGTCTTTTTTGTTCAGGGCTATAGGTAGGAGCCCAGATGGGCTGATTCAAAGTGCCCAGCTCAAGCCCAGAATTATTCCACTTTAGCACACACTATTAGTATCTATAATGTATTTTCATGAAAAAGTTTTCCTGGGCTGGCCCATTTGGGCTCCCACTTTTAGCCCTGGACGAAAAGGACCATAACTCAGATATGGGCTAACCCAGCTGGCCCAAGTAAAACACAAATGGGCCCCAGGGACTAATGACCAAATGTCATGAATCATCTGGATTTGAGCTGCCAGGGGGGTCAAAAGTAAATGTTTGAATAGGATTTCAATTTTTTTATACAAATAGTATAGTTGTTGGGGATTATAGACCATATATTTGGGTAGGTTAAATATCATTATTAAATCTACAGTACAGGGTCATATGTAGGTGCATAGACACGCCTGAGCCCTCTTTATAAAGTGTAGGGATAATTCCCTATGAAAAATGGTGCATTTTATAGGGATCCCGTCCACTTACAGTAATTTATAGGGTTTTTGTACTAGAATGGCTACAGTAAGGTAGGAATTGACTGTACATGGTTTGGAGCATGTTATATGGATTGAAAGGTTTATGAGGAGGGCTCAGTCGTGTCTACTGTGATAACTGGTGTATAACAAAGTATTCTGATCTATAAGCCAAAACTACCAGGAAATTTCTTTTTAAATATGAATAATACATTCTAAGTTATAATAGAAATAACTTGAGATGTGCATAATAGGTCCCCTTAGTGTCTTTTCATCAAAGGGCTCAGTCGTATCTACTCGGGCTCAGTCGTGTCTATGGTCAAACTACCCCTGGAACATGGTCAAAGGTCAATGGGCTCTACAGGATAGGCTATTGGAGGTAGACTTACAATTTTTTTTTTATTGTATAGGTACATAATTTACGCTTTTTCTGCAACAGCTTTACTATGTTCATACTACATTTATATTTAGGCAGGGCCATGTTTTGTTTGGGCTCAGTCGTGTCTATGCAAAACTACCCCAGCACTTTTGATCATACATGATATTTATCAAACATATCACATAGGCCTAAATGGTCTTAAAATGTTCCGTACCATATGGGGGAACAGGCAAAAAAAAGATATGTGCAGATAGCTCTATTTATAGAGGGGTACTTACAGGATAATGTCAAATTATTTTTTTTATTGTCAAAAAAGGTCCATTTTTGGGTGTTTTTGCCCCCCTGGTCCCCTAAATAAGGGTCTGACATAGGTCAAACCATGGTTTCCCTCGTAGATCTATCCAAGCCCGACCATACTAGACCAAAAAGATAACTTTATATGACATTTGGAACATTTTATTGATTAGAGAAGGAAAAAAGTTCAAATCAGGACGATCTGTGACATTTGGTCTAATGCTGACTGGGTTAGATCTTGAGGATTTGCCATAAGGTACTAAGGAGTTGATTGTGGGGTGGGCCCCAATCAGAATGAAAGTATGTGAGGGGAACAATCACTTTCCATAAATAGCCACACTAGTGTTCGCTCATTGGGCTACTTGGTTGGCTAGCCAACAGCTGGTTAAGTGTTACAAAGTTCCCTGTTCATCTTGGTAATGAACTAGAATGGACTAGGCTTGCAAATCTCTTTCATTTGAGGTACAACATGACAAGGAATGATGAGTAATGCATTTTTAGGGTTTTCTCAAAAAACGGTGGCAGCCATTTTGAATTTTTGGCTTTGAGACTCTCAGGAAATGATTTTCCAGCTTGGCAGGTGTCTCAGACAGTCTGGTTTCTAAAATCCCTTCATTTTGATGTATTACATAACCAGGAATGATAAATAACTTAGGTTTCATAAGTTTTCTAAAAATTTAATGGTAGCCATTTTGTTTTGAAGATTTCACATTGAAGGAGCCATTTTTGAGCTTGGCAAGTGTGATAATCGGATTCAGCACACCCAAATTACCCCAAAAAGTGATCTTGCCTGTTTGTACTCTAAAATGCCCCTTGGGGGGATTAGAATGATATTTGTGAAGATTTTGCCCAGTCTACCACGCATGACTCCACAGGCACATGCGTTTTTCTCAAAACCCGAACGTAATGGGGGATCGAGATAACCTTCGCCTAATCGGTGGGGGAGGGGGGGGTATAAAAAAATTGCCTATTTGGGAAAATCCACTGAGTCCCCCAGTTAGTAATAAATGAGCCGGTCATTACATATGAGTCAATACGGTAATGTCTGTTCAAATGCAGTAACGGCATCCTTATTGCATTAAGATGAATAGGGTCCAACAACTAAAAGCACATGATTTATATGAGGGACTAAATGGTACATACCCCAGTAATTTAATATGAAAACATTTCAGGTTGATAAACCTACACATTCCCCAAGTGGTATAATGCCTGAGAGGATGCCCTGTGGTATAGGTGGGTTGTCATGGGTATAGAGTGCAGCAATTTGTTAACCTTTTAAAGGCGGCATGATACCTTAATGCATCATGCCCTTGGTCGTCATGATGCATGAATGCAGCCCTGGCGAGTTACTCGCCAGTGCTGCATTCAAGCATCATGCCAACCCTGCAAGGTTGATGCGCTCCTAAAGGGTTGGCATGATAGATAGATAGATAGATAGATAGATGGCAGAATAGATTGTGCTCTATGAGAGCACCAGCCAATCTGTCGTGGTTATTCTGACATACCCTCATGTCTTTGTAGGTTACCCTTTACATATCTGTAGTACACATTATGCACGCTAGATGGCCATACTGGTGTTTACATAGAGATGACCATATGGATGAAGCTAATGGGCGATGACCTTGATTTTATCTGGGTTTAGTCAACTCCTGCTGGTAGCTTGGAGCCAGTGAACAGGAACCAGAATGTAAACGTTCTGGTTTTAGTTCTGGTTCTCATCTGTAGGTTCTGAGAAAACCACAGGGATCGTCATAGTTAGAGTCCTGGTTGGGACAGGTGTATCCATACACCACCAGGGCCTCTGCCTGCTTTACTCCACTGCAACGATGTAACGTCCAGGGGAGGGGGAGATGGGGATTTATATATGTATTCTTGATTCTTGGTTAAGGTTTCCACTTACCAAAGTTGACATCTACCGTAAATTGGTGAATAGCTGTGAATAGTACGCAAATCACCAGTGCGGCTTATAGGATACGACCAAAGTTGGGGTGCAGCTTATATGCGAAATTTTTCAAGTATAATACAATACTAAGTCAACAATTTCCATACCCCCTGTTAGGCTCATCGGATTAGTCACAGTTGGGGGTGGCAGATATGCAAGTTAGGCTTATGTACTCAAGAATTTACGATATAGGCAATTGTTATTCAAATAGACTCTATATATACATGTCACCAACCCATTGTCGGTGGGCATAAAGTGAAGCTTTACTCATATAATGCACGCTCCACGTGGCTTTGGTACTGATGTAGATGCGGCATTTAGATGGTGATGACATGCAGAAACACAAAGCTATCACAGACTGATGGAGGCAGGGTGTGGTGGGACATGGTGTGAGTTATATGGGTCCTGTATATAACAAAGCTATCACAGACTGGTGGAGGCAGGGTGTGGTGGGACATAGTGGGTGTTATATGGGGTCCTGTATATAACAAAGCTATCACAGACTGGTGGAGGCAGCGTGTGGTGGGACATAGTGGGTGTTATATGGGGTCCTGTATATAACAAAACTATCACAGACTGGTGGAGGCAGAGTGTGGTGGGACATAGTGGGTGTTATATGGGGTCCTGTATATAACAAAGCTATCACAGACTGGTGGAGGCAGGGTGTGGTGGGACATGGTGTGAGTTATATGGGTCCTGTATATAACAAAACTATCACAGACTGGTGGAGGCAGAGTGTGGTGGGATATAGTGGGTGTTATATGGGGTCCTGTATATAACAAAGCTATCACAGACTGGTGGAGGCAGAGTGTGGTGGGACATGGTGTGAGTTATATGGGTCCTGTATATAACAAAGCTATCACAGACTGGTGGAGGCAGGGTGTGGTGGGACATGGTGTGAGTTATATGGGTCCTGTATATAACAAAACTATCACAGACTGGTGGAGGCAGAGTGTGGTGGGACATAGTGGGTGTTATATGGGGTCCTGTATATAACAAAGCTATCACAGACTGGTGGAGGCAGCGTGTGGTGGGACATAGTGGGTGTTATATGGGGTCCTGTATATGGAGAGAAGGGGAGGGAGGCATGGAGAGTGAGGGGAAGGAGGAAAGAGGTACAGAGGTAAAGATAGGGAGGGAAAGAGGTAGAGAAAAGGGGGGAGGAAAAGGATGTCGAGGGAGGAATGTGAGAGGGGCGGGAAGGAGGATTGAACAGAGGGAGCAGCTAAGGGGAGGAAATGGACCATTTAGATGGTGATGACATGCAGAAGCACACAGCTACCAAGAAGCAGTGTGTGGTAGGTGTTGTATGGGGTTCTTGTATATAACAGGACAATGAAGTGTGACATGGAGAGAAGTGGGTAGGGAGGCAATGAGAGTGAGGGGAAGAAAGATAATCGTATAGAGGAAAGAATATGGAGGGAAGGAGGCATTGAAAAGGGGGAAGGAAAGGGAGAGGATGCAAGGAAAGGTAAAGGATGTCGAGGGAGGAAGGGGAGAGCGGGCGGGAAGGAAGGTGGAAAAGAGTGGCGGCGAAGGGGAGGAAATAGACAAAGTAATAAGGCAGAAGAAAGGCAGGGCGAGAGAGGTAGAGAAAGGGGCAGGGAGGAGGGAGACCAAGTGAGAGAGAAAGGGAGGGAGGAGAATGGAGAGAGAGGGGGAGGGAGAATGGGAGAGAGGGGGAGGGGGAGAATGGGTGAGACGGGGAGGAGGGAGAGTGAGGCAGTGAGGCAGTGAATATGTGACTGTTGCAATGTATGCCTTCAGGCCCTATACAGTGGGAAGACAAATAGATTCTACCTTTCAGTGAGAATCATTCAGGTGAGAGGAATTCCTACTAACATGAGTAGACACTATATCCCACACTACTGCGGCCCCAGCACCCATTCAGCACAGACAAAGTGTGAGCCCGGGGGGGGGGGGGGTCACTGAGTCTTTGAGGGTAGATAACCACTGCCGCCCTACCGCCCCTCATATCAGAGGTTAGGGGAATTGAACACCCTACATTTCAGAGGTTAGGGGATTTGATAGCCAATTACAAGTTTAGGTCTCCCTGAATTTTGTACAAATTTCATCCATCTCTTTTTCAGCAAGAAAACTTGCTCAATTTAATGATATGAGTTTAACCGTCCTACTTATTAGGGCCTTGATGATATCTGACCGCCCCCCTTCTCAGGATCTAATGGAAATTCACCACCACCGCTTTCAGAGTCGTGCCGCAGTGGTTATCCAATACACGGTAGAGTGACCCCCCCCCCCTCCGGGAGTGTGGGGTACTTGTATAGCCTGGGGTTGACTGGAGGCTGCACTGAGGGTACACATTGATACAGCCATATAGACCTTTACAGGCACTCTAGTGGGAAGACAAATAGACTCTCCCTTTCAGAAATGATCATTCAGGGGAGAGAAAAAACACCACCAGCAAGTGAATGTCTACTTTCATAACCCTTTCAGGGTGGCATAGTGTTTACAAAAACTATAGCTCTATTCCTCTTTGTCTTTATGAAGCATGAATGCAACCTTGGCAAGTGATGTATATATACATCTCTGCCGTATTTGCCTATCACTGTGATCTGAGTGAATCTCATGATGCATTAATACAGGCCTGGGGAGTGCATCAAGATAACAAATGAACATGAACATGCAAGGTATGACACCACATCCCACATTACTCCTTGCCAATTCACCGGTCACCATGAGCTGCTCCCCTCACCATGAGCTGCTCCCATTCACCGGCCGCCATGGAGCTGCTCGTAGACCAAATTAAAACGGAAACCGCCCAGTTGCAAATGGCCGGCAATGTGCGGCCCGCCCCTAGAGGTCCCCCGGGGGAAGCTGCGGCCGACTGATACATACGGTAAGTGGTGAGGGGGGGGGGAGGGGGGAGGGGGAGGGATCGGTTCAGGGGCAGGGAGAGGAGGGCAGGGGGAGGGCAGGGGGATGGCAGGGAGGGGTACAGGAGGTTAGAGGGGAGAGGAGAGGGCCTCGATGGATAGGGGCAGGAACAGGGAGGGGAGTGGAGGAGTGGAAGGGGCAGGGCAGGGGCAGGGGCAAGGGCAAGGGCAGGATGGAGGCAGTGCGGGGGAAGCGAAGGGCCAGGGCCAGGGCCAACGAGGGATAGGGGCACGGGGGGGGGGGGAGGAGAGGGGGAGTGGGAGAGCCAGGGGCAGAGAAAGGTCAAGGGCAGGGACAGGGGCAGTGGAGGGGCAGGGAGGGCGTGACAGGGAGGAAGGGGCATGGGGAAGGCTGAAGGGGTGAGGAGGGGCAGGGAGGGCAGGGGCAAGGAGGGGAGGCCGAGGGGGGGATGGTCAGGGCTAGGGGCAGGGGCAAAGAGAAATAGGGGCAGGGGCACGGATGGGGAGAGGAGGTTTGAGGGTGGAGGGGTGGGAAGGGAGAAGGGGGGTGCTAGATCTAGCGTGCTAGACAGGGGGTGTTCTGTGCCTAAATAGGAGAAGGAGAGAAATGGAAGATATAAGGGAAATTGGGGATCCCAAATATCACCATTAAAACAAGATTTACCTTCGTCCCCTTATACCTATTCCCTGTGCTTCGCCTAACAGCAGACCTTTACCCTGCTATGCTGGGGTACACTGGTGCCGCACACTAGTCTGGGACAGAATGGCACTGGTAAACACCACTATGACCTTGACCTTGGACTTTTGCTGGGTCTGGGCAATCCCTGTTTTTAGCTTGGAACCAGCAAACAGGAGCCAGAACTGGAACCAGAAAGTATGATGGGTTTCACTTTCTTAGTTGAAATTTCTCGTCCTCAACCCACCTAATGTCTGACCCTTTACCATGGTCACATGGTCACCCAGGGAGTTATGCATCGAACCCAAAGTGGGAGGGGAGTGTTGTAACCGGCTCAACACGCGGAAGTATGATAGGAGAACCACCATCATACACTCTGGTTCCTGTTCCTGTTCACTGGTAGCAAGCTACCAGCAGTGATTGCCAAAACCTAGGAAATTTCAAGTTCAAGGTCATAGTAGTAGATACCAGAGCCTTGGTGTGGAAGGTTCTGGGAACAAGTAGAGTGGGGCTGAGGCTGTAGATAAGGGCGGGGTGCAGGCTAAGTCCCAGCCATCCTTCTTCTGGCCGGCTTTGGTGATAAGAAAAGGCGTTCTACATGTATATGTATGGTGATGGGGGATCAGGCTGTAGCTGGGGGGACTGGGGGAGTGGAGGCGGGGGGGGGGGGGACACATGCAACAGGTCGTCAAGCAAGGTGATGTGTTGGCTGTGTCTCACGAACTTGGGCCATGATGACAAAATTGGGCAACTAATTACTTCTTTAAAGGGTAATAACATCCATTAACCTTTTCAGCCATATTCTATCTACATCTGCCCTAAATAAACCGTTTCCATTCAGGTCGGTCAGAGATGGCACCTTGTCAGAGCATCAAGTTCGTGAGACACAGCCTGATGTTAAAGTTGCTCTGCGTTAAACGAATAACATGTAAGGACGGGACGCGGAGATTGTGGCAGTTGAGAGATGGGAGGGGAATGAATGAAAGGACAGAAGGAGGGAGCCTAGGCTGTGTCACATGACCCTACAACTTGTCTGTATGTATCAAGTTCTGCATCCCCGGTACCCCTGCAGGGTTTTATGTTGAATATATAGGTAGTATACATGTATAATGTTACCAGACATTACAGGAGAAAATAATTAAAAATCCTCTTTTCTCCGTGACACACTGCCTGCGGCTCACACTAGGGTAGATTCACCCAAAGACGGACACACACCTTAATTCAGACACTTTTATCATTAAAATTAGCAATATATAGTAAATTCTGTGCCCTGTGCGTGAGTATCACAGTAAAATCTAAGTATTCTTCTTACCAACCACTGAAATTGCATACATGCAAGCACATGCTATCTGCTTCTGGTCAATCCTTGAAGTTGGCGTGTTTCGTGGTGAGGAGCTGTTCCAGAATGTGTACTAATATCATGTACCTTATGTCGGACAGAGTGCTGTAATGGCAGATTTCTTTATGATATTTACACTTAGGCAGTATAATATCCAGACCTACATAATGAAGTATATATATTTCAAAGTTTATAATGTAAAAAAAAGGTACAAAAGATTGCCAGGAAGTTCTTTTTTAAGCCCTTCTAAATATATGATTTAATTACACCATGAGCCGGACAGGCCTGCACACTGGTTCTTTCCCATTGCTACAAATACAGAGGATGTAATGCTATAAGTGTTCCAGTAAAAATGATTAATCTACATAACTCAAAATACATTCTGAAATGCCATTGACCAGAATATATGAATTTATTTCAGAATAAGTGAAGAATGTATAGTTTTTCTGTATGGAACAGTTCCAATGGGATTAAAACTATACTTTAGATGTAAATATACTTAATATCTTTAGTAATATCCCTACCCTGGATAAATAATGTCATGCCTGCTGTACTACCTAAACATATCATTTAGTATTATCAGTATAAAAATGAAGAAACCTAATGTCCGACATCAGGTGAAATTGATACAACTAATTTCCTAACTTTGATGAGGAATATTTCATCTAAAATCCTAGAAAACGGTGCAAATTATTGGCTGGCTATAATGTACACTCCCCTCTCCACATATATCCTCAGAATTATTCTATGTGGCATATTAACATAGCTGTAGGCCAGAGAAAACGGGTGACGTTTGCACTGCCAATGAGCGTCCGAAAGTGGTGAATCTACCCTAGCAGTAGACATAGTTAAAGCTATACATGAGCTGCATAAGCTACCAGAGCTATACACCATGGGCAAAATAAAACCAAGAAGGTTAGTTTCCAGTCCCCCGGCCATGTCTAGCAAAACAGTGGCGGGTCCCCCTCCCTCCCTCCTTTTTTTTTCTTCTCTTTTGCTTCGTTCCAGATATTATGGTTCGTAAATCAGTTAATCATTGAGCACTCTAGATTGAAATTTCTGAAACCGGCTCCTTAAAAGAAGAAAAATAATTATTTTTAAATTGAGAATCGGCTGACCGGATCTGGCTTGTCAGACTATTATTATGGGAAATCAACCTTCTATTCTTTTCACCTACATACTATTTCTGGTAATATCGTGGTAGACACAATCATCCCCAAACGGACGCCGTATAGCAATGTGTAGCACCCAGGAGGTTTACAGGGACCATGTTGCCTGAGTTTAGATACATTACAACCAAGCAGTGACTTACTGATGTCTGATGCAGAAGTTGTGTTAGATCTGAACAGTGTGGAGAACAGCACATTAAAGGAGTTGCTGATATATGGCCTGTATCATGGGCAATAGCCTTTTATTTCATGTGGGGGATCAAAGTTACTATGCTAAAGTACTAAACTGATGCTCATTCTCTGTAGGGTGTTTCTCCACGATGACGTCACCAAAGTAGCTATGAAACCTATCTTTAAATGCATATCTTGATGAAGTTAATCAAGAATTTGATGAGATGAATAGATCCACTCTAATCAGTCTGAACTCATGGTGCATTGGATCATATCACCCTCGGCTCCTCCTCGTGTGATCCTATCCAATTCACCACTTGTGGAGAAACCTGTCATTCAGACAGATTATTGTAGACCTCTGTCTATAAGCCTTTCATGACAGCAGACCCACCACCCAATGTCCACTTCTCACTCTGCGGACAAGATGCTCACACAATACCCAAGCAGTTGTTGGTGGCCTTTTATGATCGTTTTACGAACCTGCTAGTCTAAATACAGAGTCAGAACTGAGCTGATTCCCCAAGTAACCAGCAGATCAGAAACTAATCAGAACCACATCAGGGCCATCATATTCATGATCGATAACCTCATCATGGTTCTCATTAATTACGAGGGTTTGAACATCATGATAGGCTCCTCATACCCCTGTCATTATCTTGTTAGTTCCCCTGTCATTGTCACTAAGCCTCCAACATGGCCATTTTGTCCAGTCATTTTTAGGGGTTGATTTTTGTGTCACTTCTCCCAGCAGAGAAGGACTATCGGGAATAGAGACGTCTCTAATGGACGGTCAAACACAATTTATATACATGTATGTGCTTGGAGAGTGAGACTCCCCGTAGCAGAGACAGCTCTGACGGACAGAACAAGACAAGATGTGCTTGGAGACTGACACTGACCAGCAGTCACGTGACTGACCGGTGGGATTATTATGGGCTGTAGGCGCTGACAGCAGCTACTTCTCGCTGCTGTCACTGGGGGGCAGCACGGTGATCCATCACTGCTGGTTACCGGCCGGCTGGTAGTGCCACATTCACTCACCAGGGGGTGCGTCGGGTGTGGGGGTCCAGGCTGTACCAGCGCCATCTTAGATTACTATGAAAGGTATTCTGTTTTTTTCAATTATACCTTATAGTCAAGGGCGGATCCAGAGACTTCCATTTTGGAAAGAGATTTAGAATCTTCTAATTAGTAGCAGGCCCACAAAGTGCCAAATCGGTTTTTGCTTGGGCTGATCTCAATACCTGGGTTTACCTGGGCTAGTGGTCACGAGGAAGCAATTATTATTCCTCTATGTTTCTATATAGCATAATACACAAAATCAGCCAATAACAAAATTTGTTGGCCATAGTCTTAGCTCTAGTCTAGTTAAACAATCCCTCACACACAATGTTTCAGCCTCAATAAAAGAGTTGACCGTGAAAATCTCAAGAACGTCACTTTTATGTACAGGTAGTCCCATTTTGCCCTGTTTTGGGCCTAAAATCGACCTTTGGCCACATCAGTTTTTGCATGCCTCAGAAATTCCCCAACCCTTTACATAGCATAAAACTACATGTACTATTCTATCTAAAGGGTACTTGGGAACACCTGTAAATTTTTTCACATTTTTAGCCATTTTTGTTTCATCTGAAATATAACCCAATCAGCAGGCAGAACTCCCTTCAATGCAGACCAGAATACCATATGACTCGGTAGATGGCGCCATTTACTTCCACGTGACCTAGTGGCAGGGTATCAGGCAGAGCCCGAACAGGTTGCCAGAATTTGGGAAAACCGATCAGAACCTGTCTTTAGCTTGTTGGTTTTGGTCATTGGGTTTCGGTGTGGCCCCATGCGGGCTGCCCGATGTGTGTTACCCAATAGGGGCTGAGGTGGGGTTTGAACAAGGCAGACTTATGTGTAGTTTTTATCCAAAGCAAGATCTACTTTCATCAAAGCAATGAAACCAAAGTAAATGACTAAGTCGCAGAATAAGTAATAATGAGCAGATTTTCTAATGGTTTGGAAATATATATAAAGGTTCCTATTTGAATGTACAAATGTACAAAATTAGGTTCTTCAAGTAGCAATAAACCGGAGACCCCATTCCTGTCACTTTCAAATTACCTTAACTAGGAGCACCTGCTTCATGCAGGTAGGAACTATGGGCTTTAAGGCCAAAGCGTCCCTGGATCAGATGAGTGTGCCTTGTCTAATATGTATGGCTCAAATCTGATGATCATGATTCAGGCTTGTCCATAACTGAAAAGGGAGAGTATGATTCAGCCTTGGGTGCACTAATTAGCAGCACCTTGGATGTCCTAGTCAATAAGTTGTTTGGTGTGGGTGTGTGGTTGGGGAAGACATAATACTTCCACCCTCTCAGAGAGTTGGAGGGGGGTGGACCTTTTTTTTGGGGGGAGGGCCATCTGAACCCTGCCCTAGTGGTGCTATTAGGACCCTGCCCTGGTGGACCCTCCCCAGGGGGTACCATCAGGACCCTGTCCCCTAGGGGTACCATCTGGACCCTGCCCTAGTGGTGGCACATGGTACCACCTGTACCCCCCACTAGTGGTGCCATCAGGACCCTCCCCTAGTGGTACCATCTGGACCCTGCCCTAGTGGTACCGTCTCGACCCTGCCCTAGTGGTACCATCTGGACCCTTCCCTAGTGGTACCATGAGGACCCTCCCCTAGTGGTGCCTTCAGGATCCTCCCCTAGTGGTACCATCTGGACCCTTCCCTAGTGGTACCATCTGGACCCTGCCCTAGTGGTACCGTCTCGACCCTGCCCTAGTGGTACCATCTGGACCCTTCCCTAGTGGTACCATAAGGACCCTCCCCTAGTGGTGCCTTCAGGATCCTCCCCTAGTGGTACCGTCTGGACCCTTCCCTAGTGGTACCATAAGGACCCTCCCCTAGTGGTGCCTTCAGGACCCTGCCCTAGTGGTACCGTCTGGACCCTTCCCTAGTGGTACCATAAGGACCCTCCCCTAGTGGTGCCTTCAGGATCCTCCCCTAGTGGTACCGTCTGGACCCTGCCCTAGTGGTACCGTCTGGACCCTGCCCTAGTGGTACCGTCTGGACCCTGCCCTAGTGGTGGCAGGACCTAGTATAGACAGGCTGCTGATTGGGCTGACAGAGTGTAGTATTAAGCTGTGTTGACGGGTGTCGTGTACACCGCCCGTTCTAACAGCCCAACATCGACCCGGAAACAACGGGTTTTATATTGATCATGCGCCGTGAGAGCACTGTTTTAAAAATCTGGGTACACGCAGGGTATATGGAGATTGGGGAGTGGTCAGGGAATTGAACCCAGCCTGAGGGAATTGGATGAGGGGGGGGGGGGTATAACCCTATACCAGCCAGGACCAGAGGCATGGAGGGGTGTGGTGAGGACGAGAGATGAATTGATGGATAGATGGATGGATGGATGCACAGAGGGACAGGGATGGACCCAGAAATTTGGAAAACGGGGATTCACCAAACACTTCAGTACCCAAAAGCATTGCACAGCGGCTCGTGGTGAATCTAAATATTATAAGTAAAATCTAGATATTTTTCCAAAATGTGGGGGTTCCGGATCTCAAAGACTCCCTATATCGGTCCCTGAGGGAGGGAAGGGGGACAAGCAGGGAGTCAGGCAGACAGGGAAAGGGGATAGATAAGGTTAGATAGGCAGGAAAAGAGGAGGGAGCAGGCAAGCCAGCTTGTGAGACTGGGGATGCAGACCTCTAAGTGGTGAGGGTTGTAGGGATGTAGACATAATCTTGTTGGAGCAGGCATATCGTGTAGAGCCAGCCGTGATGTGGGTTAGGTATATCATAATATGGGGGAGGGGGAAGGGGTGAGTAGACTGGGCGGTGGCGGGAGTGGGGAGGGGGGGGGTTGTCGCAGGGGTTGGGGCTGGCTATAAGGTTCATGCATGTTAGTGCCATGTTCACTGACCGATCAGAAACACCCTGAGGCCATATACGGGACTAGCGCATTAGGCTATGGGGGCTGCCATCTTGGCTCAGAGCAATGCATTGTGGTTAGGCCCCCAACTCCAGAGCAGTGCATCATGGGGGAATTTCTTATCAGCACCTTTGTTCTAGGTGTGAGGGGAGGGGATTAGCCTGATAAGAGATGGGGGTTTAGCCCCTGACTACCTGAGGTACCAGGATGTGCTAGTCCCTTATACAAACCCGATAGCTGCCTACACACTATAAACCATTTACTGTCACTATTAGCTACTGTTCTATCCATGTCTTAAAGGCTAAAGCTTCAGGGGCGTGGCAACCAGGGCACTTGAGGGGGGGGGGGGCATGCCCTCTTTTATCCAACCACATAAAAGGTCAATCCTATAAGGTAAAGAGAAACCGGACAATAATGGTCAGAAACCTCCTTTGTCCCCACTCTTTTGAAACTGCTTGCGACGCCCCTGAGCTTAGGCCAAAAAAGGTTTGTTTCAGGTAGCATGGCAAGAAAATGTAGGGTCGGTAGGTCGTTTTTTTCGTGAACATTACTCTTTTTCTTTAACATGAAAGTATTAGCCCGCCTCTGTGAAGACCCTAAAATTGACAAAAAAAAGGGTAAAAATAAGAAAATTTCTTTAAAATTGCATAAAAAAACGTAGGCATTTTGGCCTTAGATGGAGCAGCCTAGTGTATTCTTTTACCAGGTTCAAAATGTAGCCACCCACGTCCATTATGACTTCACAAAATGTTGACAATGACAGGTTTACAGACTAACTGTTGAACTGTTTTTTTAAGCACGTCTTAAAATAGTAACTTAATGCAACCTACTGATGTAGGTAAGCCAATGCCACCCAAGATTACAAGTTTTAGCCTATAGTAAATCGATACAACCTATTGAGATATCAAAGGCAATGCCACCAAAGACTACAAGTTTTAACCTATAGTAAGTCGATACAACCTATTGATGTAGAAAACTCAATGCCACCCAAGAGTACTTTAAACATACAGTCCTTACAACAAAGGTCATATGTGAGGCCTATTGTGCACGGATCAGCTGGGAACCTGTAAAGGCCAACAAAGTAACAGTACACGAGCTGAAGTCATGAACTGTTGGAACAAGTTTGTGACTCCCACAAGTCTCTACAGCTTTGAGTGGCCTTATCCCTCTATAAGCGCTGCATGATGCTTTAATGTATCATCTCCTACGTCGTCATGATGCATGAATGCAGCCCTGGGCCAGGGCCTGGCGAGTAACTTGCAAATGCTGTGTCCAAGCATTGTGGCGACCTAACGGTTGAGACACTCCCAAAGGGTCGGTATGATGCAACAATGCAGCACTGGCAAGTTACTCGCCGGGGCTGCATTGGTAGATCATGACGACAATGTCATCTTTTAGCAACATCCGTCCTTAAAGGGTTAAGGCTTTATAGTACCTTACAGTGCCGTGAGGGGGCGTCCTTTATGTGGCCTGTAGCGGGCGTCCACACCACCCCTGTGTGTCAGGGTGAGGGGTGTGTGAGGGGGGCAGGGGGTAACAAGAAGCCACATGTGAAGCCACACACAGCAGCATAGAAGCCGCACAGAAGCCACCCGAATAGGCGCTGTACAGCCACCTGTGGCCCCCATGTTATAGAAACATCTAGGGACAGCGGCATGTAGGTTCATAGGCAATACCTTATAGCGGACTAACTAGTGTGGACTTGTTCCTGCAACAACTGTGTGTACACTGACACAGGCAGTCATTTCTGCTTCACACCAGCATGCCTCACATACATGGCTTCATGTTCATTTATCTTCATGAAGCGCCAATAAATTGCTAGTGAGTTACTCGCTGGTGCTTCATTGGTGCATCATACCATCTGTATGTGAGTGCACCAACCCTACTTGGAGGGTCGAGATCATGCATGGATGCATCTCTGGTGAGTAACTGGCTGGTGCTGCACACAGGCATAGTGCATTGGAGCATGGTGTTGCCACTAAATGTTTTAAGTGGGTATATCCGATGCTTGGGACAAAAAAATAGATTTCCCTAAAAGTGAGTCTGAATGTTCACAAATGATATATTTGACTTCCTACATGCTCCGTTCTCCCTAATTCCCTCTGATTTTGCTCTAATTCAATTTTATTGACCAAGATATGGTCATAATGGAATAAAAGCATGCAATTTTTTATTCCCCCCATAGATAATGCACTAGAAAAGCCCATGGTTAGAGGGACATTTGATCCTTTTGTGACCTATTATTAAACACCCATTAATGCTATTTAATTGACCACTATTCTGTAAATATTATACGTTTACAGTGTTTGGAATACATTTAAGTAAGATTTAGAATTTGAAGAAAAATCGGATATACCCACTTTAAGCTGGAGACATCGGGTGAGAGGTAAGGCCTAGTGGGCAGGGTGACGCAGGGGTAGGATTGGGTGTTGGGTATAGAAAAGAGGAGAAGAGTGTCACGTGGCCCTGTCCACACATATATTATAGCCTTGCTTGTGTTAGTCTCACATATATACTCACAGAGAAAAGAAAGAGCCTCAAAAGAGAGTCCGTGTTGCCTCCAGAATGCCTCCCCTCTATAGGAAGCCCAGGTTGTCCAAGGGAGCCTAGGTGACTACCTGAATGACCTGGGGGAGTCACCTAGGAGAGTCACAAAGCTCCCGGGCTCACCTAAGGGAGTCACATAGTCCCAAGTTCATTGAAGCAGTTACAGTGTTTGATATATTGCCCTTTGAGGTGGAGATTTCACCGGGTAAAAGGAGGAAAGTGAAAAAGTGACTGGTTAATGAGGAAGAAAAAGCAACAAACCTACCACATACGCCCCTCAACAAAAGGTTCTCCCGAAGAGTTGCTAGCTTTTATTTCTATGGTGTAACTTTTATTTCCATTTCGTACACACCCAACGAAATTGGTAGCAATAAAATGTGTCCCAAAGCAATATAAACAAGTGTCCGAATGAAACAAAACAAAAACACAGAAGTTAGCGGACACTATGTGGGAGCCCTATTTGGTAAGAGACTAGTAACCTACACTGATAATAATGGGCCTGGAAATGTTAGTCACTACGGACTACATTTCTATAGTCACATGAATGTAGCAAAAACGACTATACCAAGTTAGTCACCTATGTCTATAGTAAGTTAGTCATATAGTCAACCTATAGTCAGCCATTAAATCGGCTGATTTGGCTATATAGTCAAGTGACTATGAATTTAATGGTTTCATGGTCTAAAGTAGTCACTATGACTAATAGATATAGTCAATCATGAGACATAAGGGAAACTTAAGTACTGAAGGCAGGTCAAGGTTCAGCAGGGTAGACATGGCTAGGATAAGGCAGGCCAGGGGACAGGCTAGGATAAGGCAGGCCAGGGGACAAGCTAGGATAAGGCAGGGCAGGGGACAGGCTAGGATGAAGCAGGGCAGAGACAGGTCAGGATAAGGCAGGGCAGGGGACAGGCTAGGATGAGGCAGGGCAGGGGAGAGGCTAGGATAAGGCAGGGCAGGGGACAGGCTAGGATAAAGCAGGACAGGGACAGGCGAGGATGAGGCAGGGCAGGGGACAGGCTAGGATGAGACAGGGCAGGGGACAGGCTAGCATAAGGCAGGGCAGGGGACATGCTAGTAGGATAGGGCAGGGCAGGGACAGGCTAGGATGAGGCAAGGCAGGTGACAGGCCAGGATAAGACAGGGCAGGGGACAAGCTAGGATATGGCAGGACAGGGGACAGGCTAGGATAAAGCAGGGCAGGGACAAGCTAGGATGAGGCAGGACAGGGGACAGACTAGGATAAGGCAGGGCAGGGGACAGGCTAGTAGGATAGGGCAGGGCAGGGCAGGGACAGGCTAGGATGAGGTAGGGCAGGGGACAGGCTAGGATGAGGTAGGGCAGGGGACAGGCTAGTAGGATAGGGCAGGGCAGGGCAGGGACAGGCTAGGATGAGGTAGGGCAGGGGACAGGCTAGAAGGATAGGGTAGGGCAGGGCAGGGACAGGCTAGGATGAGTTAGGGCAGGGGACAGGCTAGGATAAGGCAGGGCAGGTGACAGGCTAGGATAAGGCAGGGCAGTGGACAAGTTAGAATAAGGCAAAGCAGGGGACAGGCTAGGATAAGGCAAGGCAGGGGACAGGCTAGGATAAGGCAGAGCAGGTGACAGGCTAAGATAAGGTAGGCCAGGGGACAAGCTAGGATAAGGCAGGGCAGGTGACCGGCCAGGATAAAGCAGGGCAGGGACAGGCTAGGATGAGGCAGGGCAGGGGACAGGCTAGGATAGGGCAGGGACAGGCTAGGATGAGGCAGGGCAGGGGACAGGCTAGGATAAGGCAGGGCAGGTGACAGGCTAGGATAAGGCAGGCCAGGGGACAAGCTAGTATAAGACAGGCCAGGGGACAGGCTAGGATAAGGCAGAGCAGGTGACAGGCTCCTGTGTAAGCCTATCATGCACTGTCAGTCTAGACATGTATACACTGTATTTCTATGTTATCAAAATTGGAACAAATTACCATGATAACTATCAAACATGAGAACTCATGCACCCTATAACATCTTAAGTTGTCATAGTCAACTGTAACATAACATATAACAAGCAGGGATATCTATAGAACAGTGGTTTAGGAGAGGATGTGCCTACCTGAAGTCCATGGACCATTCAAATTTGAATCCTAACTGTTTCCTGTGCACACATTCCTGTGACATCATCAATTTGTGTGATCCACATATAGTCACTCCTGACTATCTTTATGACTAATATGTGACTAAGTTGTATAGTCCCCTGACTACGGGGGTCAAAATATGATGGTATAGTCAGTACTGACTATAGGTTTTATTATCAGTGTAGGAGTGGACAGAAAGGAGACAGCGGGGACTGTCCATCCCTAATGTGTAGTTCTGCCGTCTGCCGCCGTGTGGCATGTCTAGTGGCGTCGGGTCACTACTGCCCCCTGGTGGAGGGCTCCGTGCGCATGGGCAGTAAACCCGGAAGTGCTGGTCTCTATGGTGATATATGCTGCTCGTTGATATGCCTCGCCACAACCAGTGTAGAGCCTCACCATGCAGCTACCAGGACACTGCTACTATTATGTGGGGTGTATGCTGTACCAGCGCCATCCTGGTGCCTACACACTCAGAAAAGTCAGCGTCATTGTCGCTCTCACCTGAAAGTGAGAGTGGCTTTAGCAACAATGACGCTGACTTTTCTGAGTGTGTATACATGGGTTAAAGTCGACATGGGCGACACTGCCCTTTTAAAAATTGACGGACACAGAGATTTTTACAAGGCTCTAGTATATTCTATATACATAAAAATCGACACATCGACAAGGCCCTTTTGCTAAAAATCGACATGGCGACACCGCCAAAACTGTGGGGACCCATGTAGAGTACTTTCGTGTACACCCTAGGAAATGTGAGCGTCCCTGTCGCCAAAAGCACTCTCAGCTGAAAGTCAGGCACAGCCTAGATTTGAGGTGAGAGTGCTTTCGACGACAGCGACGCTCACTTTTCTGAGGGTGTGGGCCGTACCAGTGCCATCAGTGGTGGCTTGAGGGAAAAACGGGCATAATTTACATTTTTTTGAATGTAGAATTTGGCTAAAAAGTATGTAGTTCTCTCAACAGCGCCCCCCCCCCCCTCTTCCTGTTCAAAAATGTTGGATCCACCACTGCCAATTGTATCAGCATGGCTCCAGCAGGTTGCAGGACACCAGCTACTATTATGGGATATCAGGTACTTGGACGATACCGCCCCCTGTAGGGCAGTAGCAGCACCATTATCTGACTGGTCCTGTATCAACCTTGTATATTCCCTCTACCTCAGTGCAGAAAAGGATTCAAACCGAATTACACTTTTAGTGTTGTCTGCCTATATCTGCCTTTATCTGTCTGTATGGCTCTCTCTCTCACTGTCCCTGTCTTTTCTGTCTACCTTTCTCTCTCTCTGTCTCTCTGTCTCTCTGTCTCTCTGTCTCTCTGTCTCTCTGTCTGTCTGTCTCTCTCTCTGTCTCTCTGTCTCTCTCTGTCTCTCTCTCTCTGTCTGTCTCTCTGTCTCTCTCCGCCTCTCTCTGTCTCTCTCTGTCTCTCTCTGTCTCTCTCTCTGTCTCTCTCTCTGTCTCTCTCTGTCTCTCTTTCTGTATCTCTCTGTCTCTGTCTCTGTCTCTGTCTCTGTCTCTGTCTCTGTCTCTTCGCCCCTTACTATATCAGTGTTTTCTATAAGGGTATCTAGCCTGGTTATAGATAGAGGCTTTATCCTCGTCAATAGGCACTAAACATGTCAGCGGCTGGTACTGCAGGGAGGATGGAGGAGGGAGAGGGGCGGTGACACCATAAACCGTAATACAGGGGGTGAGTGAGGTACATGGAATAGCTTCTAAGTGGGATGTCTGTGTCATGACGGGGGGGGGGGGGGGTTAGGGAATATTGCAACAGCAGGGTGCCACCGTTACACTAGGCTATATACTGCAGAAAATAACTCTTGAGTTTGAGGTTTGCGCTTGACAGGGGTTTATTCAGCTATTTCGGTGAAAAGAGGTATATATGATTGAATTAGTTTCCATTGAATAAAAGAAGAGTTTGATACATAAATATCGATACAGTATTGGATACAGTCCCTCCATTTCACGTTTAATTTCATGAGTGATTAGGATGCAATCAGGCATGCTGATATTACTTGGGGGGTGGTGAGTGATCAGGTGATTCCTAATAGTTTACTACAATAACATAAAATACAAGTCTGTGTACTAGTTCATATGGCTGATGCGCAGGCAACATATATATACTCTCAAATAGTTCAACACAGCATCTTTCATCTTAACACAAACCCAGTAACAGGTATCAGATCTTTAGGGTTTTTGATGCAAATATGAGCGTGCATATACTGCAGAAAATGAGTTTTCAGGATGTTCTGTGCTTCTTTATGCTTGTCCTGATGTGTGCCAAACTCACCTGAAAAGTTAAAAATTACCCTCATAAAATGATTTGTCATTGCAATATTCTCATTATTGAGGTGGGGTAAGGTGAGACAATCTTCTCCCTACCACAGTGATCAAGTATTGCATGCCATAGTAAAATGTCCTTGCTGGCTGAAAAATGTCCTGTTATTTATCTTATTAAACACATAGCAACTAAATATTTGTAAACTATACAAATTGAAAAGCACCTACAGTAGATGCACTTCTGAGACAGTGTACTATTATAGCAGGGCCATCTTCAAAGGCCTACCATGACATGCCTACCTGATGGATACGGTCTAGGTCTGTTAGAAGTGGGTATAGGTAAGGGTGGGTGTATTATAAGGAGTCATCATACATCACTGTGTGGTGACGAGGCATGCAGGCTGTGACTGATAGGGTGCCGCCATGGTGGGTGCCTACCACGACCCATCCACTCAAAGCTGTGGGGCGCCATGTCAGGGTATGGACGGTGTTACTGTTTCTTCAAGCTATTGGATGGCACTATGACGTATTATATCAACCTGCTAGTATGGTGACATTCGAGCAATCACCGCGCAGTTGCAATCAACGCATCCAATCGCGCAGTTGCAATCAAAGCATCCAATCACCACGCAGCTTACAGTATATTCATAACAGTATCCAATCACCATGCAGCTTACAACATCCAATCACCATGCAGCTTACAATATCCAATCACCATGCAGCTTACAACATCCAATCACCATGCAGCTTACAACATCCAATCACCATGCAGCTTACAACATCCAATCACCATGCAGCTTACAGTTGGCCAATGTCAGCCTCATGACCAATTGCTACATTGATGATGATTCTGATGTCAGTCAAAATAATTGGTGTTTTGAAAACTTTAGCTACCCTCAACATTCAAGTTTCAGGGATGGTTGAGTTAGTAAAGGGTTGCTTAAGATACACTAGTGTCAGCTATAAGCTATAATTATGGGTGAATGCTTTGTGTACACCAAGCGCCCCATGCAGCTATCGGTCAGCGGGTTAAGTCAGCCAATAGGCCGTACATCTTACCCCTCCTCCCTCTATGTATCCTCCAAGCTCACCAGAACCATTCATCTCACTGAGCCCCCAGACAGGGAGGAAGATGTGAGGGGTGTAGAATTGACTCATGAGCAGCTCTTTGATGACACATGTGTACAGGGGTAGATAGGGAGCTGCTCATGGTATACTACATCTATATCCTGTTAGGGTATGGTTGGGAGGGGGGGGGGGTCGTCCCTGTGAATAAAGATACATAGCTCAGGCATAAAACTATGTTTAATATCATCACACAGTTTATGCGCATCGAAACCTAAGGTCTGTTTACATTCAACAGACGAATTATCTAATTTATATCTAATTTTGTAGTTTTTCTACCTAATTCAGATGAAAATATCATATTAGAATTTATAACCCTACCTTTAGTGTAAAACACCTAAATTCTACATTGAATATAATGGGATTCATGTGTGCATCTTTGCAATTGATGATATTGCAGACACATTTGTTTTTACTAATGTGATTTATGTAAATAAGTACCACAATTACAAAAATTGCTTAGTTTATTTTTTTGTACCTTAACTGAATAGCCTGATGAATTACATTATCCTCTTTACCTAGTAAAGTATACATGTATGCCTCGTTTGATACATTTCAAAACTCAACTTGGCATGCACACACTGCCGTTTATATGGTATGTCTAATTTGATACAATTTATAAGACATTTATGTCAAAAATAAAAGAATAAACATATCTAAGCAACTTGGGAGCACTACAGATGGAATTGGAGTGATGTTAGGGACTATAAGAATGAAGGGGATGAAGAAATAGGGCTATTAATATTATAGAATCCGGAACTTCTTATAGCAAAGTGTCCTAATGCACCCAATATGTGCAATTATTTAAACCGCTGCCCTTTTAATATGCATATTAAATTTTGAAACAGCTGATTTGCATCACATTAAATTCAAAATCCATAAGAATTCACTGTTTTAACAATACAGAATTATGGCTATAATATACTCTTCATACTTGATAGTGCTGCCACCTAGCCTGGCACTATATAGGGCATGCTACCATTACAGATAAGAATGATTACGTAAATCTACATATAACCACATTAATTTATCACATTCATCTACGTCTGAATGAAATAGAGCAACATATGTTGGTAGAACATAAGTAAACCATTTTTGACGTCCACAAAGCTTGTACAGAAACGTAGCTTAGAACTTAAGTTGGAAACTGACATGGGGAAACTTCAGAGCAGCGTTGTGATTACATCGGGTGTTTACAGGGTCAGTGGCTATATATTCTCCCATTTTGAGTCGTTGAGGGAGTTTTAGTGGGAAGATCCAAGGATACATTTAGACCAAACTGATGAGGGCCTTTTAGAAGTAGGGTGTTTGTTCTATCAAAGAACGCACAGTACCCAGGTACCAAACCTTTCTTAGACAATTATGCATTTATACCCTATCAAATTTGAGTGGAACAAAACCAAATAATATGTGAAAATAAAGTGACCAGTTAAAAGTGTCATTTCAAGTTGAATTTTCCCTATTTCTACTTGCTTTATTCCTCTTCGTTTATAAATATATTTCATGGCAAACTACCCCTAATATAATTTACATGAAGAGTTATTCTAATTGAAGAGTGTGTGATACAAATACTCCAGCTCCATGAATGTGCGTGCCTTGGAAGCCACTGCAGTACAACTTAGTGGTCCCAGTCTACACTATAGTGGCTTCTCACATGGCTTCTGTTCCATTGTGTGGCTTCAGCCCAGTTCCCACCAGCAGGCTACCTACCCCAGGGGTTTTGTTGCATTTATGTTAAACAAGGGCCGACCGGAGTCGCCTACGCTGATGAACCTGTCTGCAACATTGGTTCAATGAAACATTAATATTGTGTACCCATGTCTACAATGAGGCAGCATTGGAATCTGATTGATAGCGCTTTAATCTACATTTGAATAAATTTGATTTGATCTTGATCAACAAAAAAAGCAGACCACTTTAACATACTCTTTCATGGTTTGCAAGTTGTATAGTTCGACGTATCTACAGACTAATAGTCTTACTCAAACTGGATATTGAATTCAGTAAAGGCATGTATAAGGCCTACTCACTGTGCTACCAACCCAACAGCCTGACAATGTACCACCCTATATATGTTGTACACTTGTCCCCCCCCCCCCCCCCATCACCTACACACACACTATACACAGCACCCTAACCCCGGTCATTACGAGTCCCTGGTTCGGGTGAATCACAGAAGGTGGCGCCACAGCCCCCAGTCTGGTTGCCATGGTTACCGCCCACGTGACCCGTGACAATAAGTTGGTGACATGTGAAATGAGTTGCTCTGACAATCACTTTGTGACCTTGACCCCACCGAGGTCAAAGTTCAATTAGCGGGTGTCCCCTTCCGGCTGCGCTGCGCCTGCGTGTGGCATCCTAAATTGCATCCAGTGGTTGAATTAACGATAACGAGGGTCTATTGGTTTAGAGATGAGGCAACACTTCAGTCACATGCAACAACTGGTGGGATTGGTAAAGAGGGCCCCTGATTGCTATAATGTTAACCCTCTAAGGACGGCATGTCACTAAAAGATGACATTTGTCATCATGATACACCTATGCAGCCCCGGTAAGTAACTCGCCGGAGCTGCATTGACTGATCATGCCGACTCTAGCGGAGAGTCTCAGGGTCGACATGAAGCTTGAATGCAGCACTGGTTATTCATTAGGGTTGCATTTATGCATCATAACAACCAAGGGCATTATGCATTAATGCATAATGCCGTCCCTAAAGGTTTAACACTCTAGGGGCAGCACATGACTTTTATGCACCATGTTCTTTTTGTAGTCATAATGCAGGAACGCAACCCAGGTGAATAACTCACCAGTGCATTCAAGCAGGCCCATAAGGCTTCTGAAGGGACATAGGACTTAGAGAGCCCCGCTGCGCTCTGCTGGGCATGGAGTGTTAAGTTCCCCGTGGAGCCTGGATTGTCACCCCCGGGGACACCCCGGTATTAGGCAGATAGAAAAAGGAAGAACCAATTTGACAACAAGAGCAAACCCTGTAGGACACTCGTGAATGCAATTTGCCAACCACTAACATTGGTGTTGGCATTTTGGGGGTCTTTTTCATTGTTGTTAATTATTTTCCATTCATCCTTTTTATACTTAGTCTTCCATGTGGGCCACATTCTCCCCTTGCCTTTCCTTTTTCCATGTGGCTATTCAGCATGTTATGTGGCAAATGTAGCAAATAGTGACAACATGTTTCTTTATAACCCATGTAATTGCCTCTTATTATCATAGCCTATAGGACAAGTATACTAACTACAGACACAAACATCTGTCCACAGGCTTTTTCCTAGCGTGCAATGGTTCTACTCTTAGTCTTACAATGCCCTCCACGGTATTGTGTAGATATGTGACATATAGGCCTACCCCTTTGTCGTTATGATACATGAATGCAGCACATGCAAATATCTTGCTGATCGTGGATACCGGACCCCCATGATAGGGTAGATTCACCATGAGTCGGACACATACCCTAAGACGGACAGGGACATTTGAGGTTGTTTATATACAATACAACTTCTAGTGTTAGTTTTATGGAAAGAATAACACTTAAACTTTACCATTGTTCACAAATAAAGAGCTTAAAATGCTTGAATAGCCAAAAAATCAAGTGCTCGTCTCAGCGTATGTGTCCGACTCTATATATAGGTGAATCTACCCTAGTCCAGGATAAATGAATGAATATTGAATTGAATTGACCCTCATGCTGACCCTAATGCCCCAAAGAAGCACTGGCGAGTTACTCACCAGTGTTGTGATAAAAAGGGTTTATCCCCCCAAAAAAAGAGAAAAAAAAAACAAAAACAAAATTGTATACATCCCCTGTGACGTCCAAGACTGAATTGAATTGACCCTCAAGCACCAACGCTGAACTGGCGAGTTAGTCATCATGAGGATCCGCCCCATTTTTGAATGACCTTGACCTTTGACCTTGCCCTACGTGCAAACGTTGCAATTTTACGCGGAGAACTTTTTTTTAAGATTGGTAGGGGCAATAGCTATATGAAACCACTTTCAAAATGTAGTGCCCCCTTCATTGGAACGGAACTTCACATTCTGGTGGCTCACCCTGTGGCCTATATATAATTATTGTCACAAAACGGGTTCACCCACCCACAAAAACAACATAAGACACACACTTGTACCCCTCCCCTGGTAGGTCCCCCCTGGGTGGCGCCTTTACACGCCCAATGAGAGGATGCCGTGAGGAGGACACTCTGCGCATGCGCCGCAGCCTGCAGGTCACGTGGCTGTATGCTGCAGTCTGATTGGTTGGTGCAGGACCGGGTCTCACGTGTGTCATCTCACTGTGTATGTGTTGGGTTTATACAACATTGTGTGACACCCATGTAGAGGGGCCGGAGCATCCTTTCTCTGTGGCTGCTTATAATACGACCTTTTTGCCCTAGTGGAATAATCATGTTCTGAATAAGAAAAGCCCCTTTGCTGAACATCCTTCCCCGTGGCTTCTCGCTTTTACAAAATGCGATGCGATTTCCAAAATGTATCTACAATTCTGGATTTTGTATTTTTAAAAATTAGCTTGATACTGTGTGAAGCTTTTCTTATCGTGTATATATACGCATTATATATAAGAAATTCTTTATACTAGCAACTAACAACAAGTGTTGATAACATGTCTCTATTCTTGTGTTGTAGGTGACGTTCTACGACACACGCTGAGTGTAGAGGTGAGTAAGAATTGAAGCTTTCACTGCCATTCAAGAAGTTGAATTACAACTATATACATACATATATATGTTACTGGAATGGACATGAAACCGTAGCTGTTATGGGGAAGCGTGCAGCGGCTGATTATATCTCATAAATCCTATAAGGACAGCATGATGCATTAATGCACCGTGCCCTTTGTCGCCATGATGCATGAATGCAGCCCTGGAGAGTAGCATCATGCATCATGTCGACCCTATGGGGTTGAGACACTCAAGAAGGGTTGGCATGTTGCACCAATGCAGCCCTGGCGAATTACTTTCATTGGTGCATTATGATGACAAATGTCATCTTTCAGCAAAATCCGTCCTTAAGGTTTAATGCAGCACTAGTGATATTCACCAGGACTGCATTCATGCATCAGGATGATAAAACAACACAGTTTATTTAAGCACTATACTTCATTTAAAGGCTTTGAGGTGCTCAGCTTTCAAGCAGTAAGCTCCACTAGTCCAGACGGCCTCCAGCCTTCTCTTAAACTACAGGCTACCTCTTACGGCTCCTCCATAGCACAGACTACAGTATAATCCCAGAGAGGGTTTATGGTACAATACACCAGAATAATTCATGTCGCGGCAATGTATGCAGAGCACTGAGGACTTTACGATATGGACTACCATAGTGACGCATTGAAATGGTGGTATTTGAGATATCGTGCTATCTAATAAAGTCACAATGTACTGTGAAAGTACTTTATTTCCCTGGGTATATATTACCGCGATTTTGCGGAAATGAAAAATCCACAAAATTTGCTTAAGTATGGAATAGATATCCGCAGATTTGCCAATTTTCACTCATCCGCGAAAATTTAAACTCGTGAAAATAAGTACTTTTACAGTACTTAAGGCTGGTCACAAATAAGCGCCTACATGGAATAAATAAACACCAAGCCGCTTGAAAACAAACCAGCATGGTACGCAGGCTTAGGGGTATATTGCTCCGACAGTAGTTTACTAAGGACTGCATCCTGCTTTGATGTGAAATGCATTTGGTCGGCATAATTTATGAACGCAGCCATGGTGAATCTATTTGCCAGGGCTGCATGCAAGCATCATATCATACCATCCCCTTGGAGTGTATCAGTCTTATTGGGTCGTTATAATGCATGAATGCGTCTTTGGCGAGTTACTCACCAGGTCTGCATGACTGTATCATGACGACAAAGTGTGTACTACATTAAAGCACTATGCGGCCCTTAAAGGGCTACTAGACAATCCAGCCCACTTACACAAACCAGGTTTGGGGCTGTGCGCATGCGCCGTAATGAGCAGCATACTCTGTCAATTGTCAGAGAACTCCCAGAGGTCCCATGATGCCCTGCAGGACACCACTTCCGGCGTCCCCCCGGCGTCCCCCCGGCGTCCCCCCCTCCCCCCTCTCACCCATTACTCCCGTACACTCCCTGCCATACACACAGATAATCTAAATGCCCCAGCCCTTATAGTTTGTAGTGGCTATCCCAGGTTAGACATAGGGACATGGGTCAGACATAACCAAGTGCTATTCAAAAATGACAAAGGCAAAACAGTATATGAACAATACCTCACTCAAAACTCATTGCCATAGAGAAGACTAAGCCTAAGGTGATTTGGTCAATACTGACCAAACTGAGAGTATGAACTAACCGATAGAGAGTCAAAAAAAAATAACTAGGTCAAGTAGTAGTGACTGATTTGCCAGTATTGACTAAGTCTTGGAGCCTAAAGATTATCTATGCACCCGCTAACACCACCCGCACCCACCCATTCAGACACTCCCTGCCATACTGTCCCACTTCACAGCTTGTCGGAGTGTCCTGCCGTCTAAGATTGCCCTTAGTAGCGGTAGTAGCAGTAGTAGTATCAGCAGTAGTATCAGTATAGTAGCACAAATCATTAGAAAGATTTAACTGCTAAGGCCAGTAAAAAAAACCTGGCTTCTCATCAGCAAACGCGTATTAGAAATCAGGTTGTGAGGAAAACTTTTTTTCCCCCCGCAAATCTTTACTGGAAAAACATCAAGTTGTATCAAGTTGAAGCTTTTCCTGTCAGCAAAACAGTTGGCTAGAAATAACTTAGATTTCCCAATTTCTAAAGATCAATAAAGTCTTGACTACCAAAATGTGAAGTAAAACGCTCTCATCACAATTTTCAGTGCTCAGGGATGAGAAACCTGATTCTTTTGAGTGGACTAATTTCATGTAAAGAGGAATGAAATATTTCATGATGGGTAATACCACTTTGATATACATTATTTCATGGCGGGATTTTCGGTTTTGAAAATTTAGTGTAAGATATTAGACTATTATTTGATAGAGGTGAAATAATATGTAGTCTGATTTCTAATAACTTTCTGGCAAAGGAAATAGACAGACTCTGTAAAAGGTAAAGATGTTATCAATGCACAAGACAGTTACCTTCAAACAGCAATCAATCATTATACAAGTTGTAGGCACATCCATTTCTGACTTCAGGCAAAGCAGGAAAATCAATTATCATGTTTGTTTGGGGGATTTTTTATTTTGCCTCGCGACAGTGAAACTATTATAAATCTCCCCCTAATTATGCGTTAAGTGTGTGAGTTATGGACCCCACACACGCAGCCCCGCAGACCATACAGCCTGCACAGGGCTACACTGGTCCCGGACCCTACTGTGGCAAGCCATTTGTCCACCCTCAATATCAAACTTTTAAACTCTAATAATTATCAGAGTAAATAATTCTGATGTCAGAATTTTTAAAACTTTGCTATCAGCTTTAAAACTTCAATATCGGAGTTTTAAACTTCGCTGTCGGGGTTCAAAATGTTGATATCGATGTTAGGAACATTGGTATCAGAGTTTAAAACTGTGATATCAAAGTTAGAAACTGTGATACCGGGGGTGAACATATCGCTTGCCATACCCTTTTACAGGAAGGCTATGGAAGCTACCACTTTGACCTTAACCTTGGATTTTGCTGGGTCTGGGTAACCCCTGCTGGTAGTTTGGAACCAGTGAGCAGGAACCATAATGTATGATGGGAGTGTTTCCATCCTACTTTCGGGTTCCAGTTCCGGTTCCTGTCTGCTGGTTCCAATTAAGCTAGCCGCAGGGACTGCTTAAACCCAGGCCTCAGTTCAAAGTTTTTATCTGCTTTAAGCAGTCCATTTAGCTCAAGCAGATCAGCTCAAGCAGACCCCACTTATCATCATTTGCTTGAATACCCAATATCTGCTCGAGTTCTTAAGCAGAAGCCCAAGCACATCAGGTAATGTTATATATAAGCTGTTTTGTCAACCACAACTTTCAAAAAGTTGAGCTTGAGCTTACCTTAGCAGTTGGGCTGTGCTCGAGCTTGCAGTTTCAAAATAATGTTTTTGGAACTGGGGCCAGCAGAAATTTCAGTTCACGGTCATAGTGGTGTTTGCACGTACCATTCTGTGGCAGAATGCCACATGGGACAGGTATAGAACTAGACTTGCTCAAGTCCTAGAATTTGAATAAAGATTAAAAAAAATATTTTCTCAACTGTCTAAATCTAGACTAGCTCATGTCCTAGAATTTGAAAAAAAAGACAAAAACTATTCTTTTCTCAACTGTCTAATAATTCTAGTGGGAGCAACGGCAGGGGAGGGGAGGAGATGGGTGGGGGGTAGTGCGCGACAGAGTAGAGCTCTCACTGATGCAGGCCAGTTTAGTGTAAGACCACCCAGCAGATAAACACTTAGTTACAGATGCAACATCAGCAGCAGGTAAGGTGGGCACGCTACCCACACCACCAGGCTGCCTCCTAGACTGGGGCCAAAAAATAATAAAAAGTGTGTATCCAGCGGGGGTTTTAGCTTACAGGGTAGCTAGGTCGGATTTTTGTTTTTACTTTGGCCTGAAAAGTATGCATAAATTGACTCCCAAACTTCAGCGCCTGGCACAGCCTCGACTCGTTGACTGTTGAAATTGACTGTTGAAATTGCCCCAAAATGATTAGTTTTTCAAAAAAAATTTGGGGTCATCCTGTTTTGTTAGGTAGGGTCGGATCACCTGAAACAGACCTTAATTTTGTATTTGGCCTGGTGGATAAACACTTTTTTGTAGTAAAATACCCACAGCCAGTCAGTCTCCCTGCTCGTCTGTATCTGAATTTTTAAAAAGATGGAAGCTAATGTCTGTACAATGTTTAACCCCGTATCGCGTCATTGGCGGATCCAGGGGGGTGGCCCGACGGGCCTTGGCCCCCCCCCCCAAAAAAAAAAAAAAATGAAAATAAAAATAAATAAAAGAGACCATATAGGCACAGACCATCAGCATTTTCTTGGAGGGGGGGCCTAGTATGGCTGTTTTTTTCTTACGCTGCGCTTCGCTTGCGCTGTGCGTGGGAACAGTCAGTTCATGGTTGGCCAGGTTTGGGCCCCCCTCTGGAAAATCCTGGATCCGCCACTGCGCGTTGTCATGCCGATGCATCAATGCAGCACTGGTGACTCGCCGGCACTGTGCCGTATTTGTGCATCATGCGCACAAAGGCGTTTTTCAGCCCTTAAACATAAAGGGTTTTAATCTCACAGCCAATTCAATTCATTAATTGGATAATTTCTTCATGGATTACAATTTCATTCTACTCCTCTAGATGACCCGCAAACCTTATCAAACAAAGACGCAAACTTCATGAACGTGGCCCTTAACCCAAAGTGATTTGTAGGATGTGACCTGACAATGGGGTGTGAAGGTGAAGGTGTGAAGGTGTGAAGGTGTGAAGGTGTGGATGAGGACAGGGCACAGGTGTGACTCGTGCTTCACACCGTTGCACGTGACCACTGATCCACACCAGGGGTGAAGGATTCGCCTTCAGTCTGTCGGAATAGATCTGCTTTTGTAATTGTTTTTGAAATACCATGAAGTGGTATCTCAGGAAACTATGCAATGGTGCAGGGGGAGAGCATTTGGAAGAGCTACCAAAGCCCTCAGACGTTAGTCACTGTGCATCGCTTGCGAGTTCCGACCGATGTCTCATGCTACCATTTTTTCATGGGTATTTCCTTGGGTGGCTAACAGTTATTCCCCTGGCAGTAGTTACTCTAAACACCCACAAGGAGGCTCTGTACACTGGCCATTAGCCAAGCAGATATCTATAATACATAGATCTACACAGACATGTAGCAGACCTTTAAGGCAGTGCTTGGAGAGTGAGAGTGAGCAGGCCCCACTACCTTAACCTCTCCACGTCCACCATGTGTGTGTATAAACTCCCCCTAGGGGGAACACAGGGCAATTTGGGAGTGGGAATTTATCAAAAACGGGGGAGGTGAAATAGATTTTCGCATGGGAGTACTGAATTTCTGTTGGTCCCACAACAAGAGGAGTAAAATAGTATTCAGTGTGCCCCCCCTTACACTTATAGTGGTTAGATTAATTGCGGCTGACCCAAATGAATTATAGTGGGTTGGCTTTTTTTGCCCCAAAAAGGGCACATCTTTTTGGGGACCCTTTGAAGAGGCATCCAAATCCTGCTCCTGGAGACGGATATAATTTTCTTTGATAACAAGGATATGTTGTATGCAAAATATATATAAAAACAGACACAGTCAAGTATGATTATATGAAATTTATTGCTGAAAATATGTACAGGGCAGTAGTAATAAATGTGGATAATGTTGAATGATATCGACGTTCCGACTAAATATACTAGTCTTCCTAAGGATTTAAAAAAGCATCCTCCATATTGTTAAGAAATGACCCCTCCCTACCCCTCCCCCCTGGCGGCCAGAGCAGACACGTAGCAGCAGCCAGATATATACCCCCCCATAGTGCACTCCACCCACAAATATAGACTTGGAGCCCACTGTGGCTAATTTGCTTGGACAAGAAGCAAATTGTATCAGAGAGGGAGGCAGGGGCTGGGGGCCCTATGTATCATCATTATGCTGTGTGACCACTGGCACCCCTGGTGGTGGGAGGACGAACTGCAGGGGGCTCAACCCTGTAAGGATGGCATGATGCTTCAAGGTCAATGTTCACTTTTTGTCGCCATGGCAGAGCTGGTGAGTAACTCGCCAGTGCTGCGTTGATGTATCCTGCTAAACCCTTGGGGCCAACCTACTTAGGCTTGGGTATACACAAATACATCCTCAAGGTTGCTGTTAATTTGTCGTCATGATGCATTTTCACAGTGTCGGCGAGTAACTCGCCAATGTGATTTTGCCAGTGAGACCTCATTTAACCAGTCTTCAATTATCCGGCAGCCTTCATTATCCAGCCGCTTTTGTCAGGGACAGTTTTACACATACTAGTAAGCAAATAAATGTTCTTCAATAATCCGACCGATTCAAGATCCGGTCGATTGTTTCCTAGAAGTGGGTCGGTGGGATCCCAGTAGACAAAGAACGTTATACAATATGTTATAACGTTATATAACGTTAAATAACGTTTCTCTAAGGCTCCTTACTATGGCATAACGTTATATGACATTTTATAACGTTATTTTGACGTAAAATAACGTTTTTTTGTTAGCTGGGATTACTGTCTCAATGTAGCCCTGTCGATTAGCTGAACAGGGCTGTCTTCATGCATCATGGAGTTACTGGACAGAGCTTCATTCATGCATCATGACGACAAGTTGTGCCTTAAAACACGCTGCTGGTGTCAGAGGGTTACCAGTTGGGGGTGAGATACAGCAGAGCGTACAAGGCTGCAGGAAGCCATGCTGTAGGGAGTAGAGGTGTGGCACTCAGGGTGTGGCGGGGGTGTGGCGGGGGTGTGGCGGGGGTGTGGCGGGGGTATGGTGGGTGTGGATTTAGTGTAAAGTGTAACTGGTTTCTCCAAACCAAGCGCTTAGTAATATGACAAAAACGTCTTAATTAACTTGAAACTCAAATGTCTCTAAAACTATATCTACATTTTTCAGGGTCATGCAGTTTCATGAGAGTCCAGTCAGGAAATGTGGAACTCGCCTTTGTTTGTCAAAAATTCTCGGAATAGAACAATACAGCAATGCCACGACACAGACCCCTCTGCCAGAGTCTGACAATGCTGGACCCTCCTTCCAGAGTATAACAATGCTGGACCCTCTGTCCAGAGTCTAACAATGCTGGACCCTCCTTCCAGAGTCTGACAATGCTGGACCCTCCTTCCAGAGTCTAACAATGCTGGACCCTCTGTCCAGAGTCTAACAATGCTGGACCCTCCTTCCAGAGTCTAACAATGCTGGACCCTCTGTCCAGAGTCTAACAATGCTGGACCCTCCTTCCAGAGTCTGACAATGCTGGACCCTCTGTCCAGAGTCTGACAATGCTGGACCCTCCTTCCAGAGTCTAACAATGCTGGACCCTCTGTCCAGAGTCTAACAATGCTGGACCCTCCTTCCAGAGTCTGACAATGCTGGACCCTCCTTCTAGAGTCTGACAATGCGGGACCCTCTGTCCAGAGTCTGACAATGCGGGACCCTCCTTCCAGAGTATAACAATGCTGGACCCTCCTTCCAGAGTCTAACAATGCTGGACCCTCCTTCCAGAGTCTAACAATGCTGGACCCTCTGTCCAGAGTCTAACAATGCTGGACCCTCCTTCCAGCGTCTGACAATGCGGGACCCTCTGTCCAGAGTCTGACAATGCTGGACCCTCCTTCCAGAGTCTAACAATGCTGGACCCTCTGTCCAGAGTCTAACAATGCTGGACCCTCCTTCCAGAGTCTGACAATGCTGGACCCTCCTTCCAGAGTCTGACAATGCGGGACCCTCTGTCCAGAGTCTGACAATGCGGGACCCTCCTTCCAGAGTATAACAATGCTGGACCCTCCTTCCAGAGTCTAACAATGCTGGACCCTCCTTCCAGAGTCTGACAATGCGGGACCCTCTGTCCAGAGTCTGACAATGCGGGACCCTCTGTCCATAGTCTGGCAATGCTGGACTCTCTGTCAGAGTCTGACAATGCGGGACCCTCTGTCCAGAGTGGCAATGCTGGACTCTCTGTCAGAGTCTGGCAATGCTGGACTCTCTGTCCATAGTCTGGCAATGCTGGACTCTCTGTCCAGAGTCTGGCAATGCTGGACTCTCTGTCCAGAGTCTGGCAATGCTGGACTCTCTGTCCAGGGTCTGATAATGCTGTACTCTTAAAGCCCAGTGGGGGGGGGGGGTCCAGGATTTTGAAAATGGGAGTGGGGGACGATTTATTGTTTAAAAAATCCCCAAAAATATTTACATTAAAAGAACCAGCAGATTTTGGTCCAAAAGGGAAGAGGGGTATTGCCAAATGACCATGCTGCTCAGTGACACATGCACAATAGTGTCAATCGCAACACATGTCTTCCAGGTGTATAATAATATGATGTAGTATGCAGTGTTTCCAGAGAGAACTATTCTCCTTCTCAGAGTCAACCTAAGATATTCTTATCCCCTTTATGTTTCCTGTGAATATTAGGTGCCATCTATATTTCCTGGCTATGGCTGTAATGTCCGATCTCAGACCTCTCCCCTCCCCTTCCACCCGGCCCCCATTCTGCAGCAGAGGGAGTCATCAGAAGGCCTCTCTGTGTGTCATTCTGCAGCAGAGGGAGTCATCAGAAGGCCTCTCTGTATGGTTCAAATCTCTAGCAGAGGTTTCACTCTTCAAGCAGATGCTTTGTCAGTAGAATCTAATCCCACTGCATAAATCAACATACATTATCCACTGGTGGATGACGATGACTGTCTCTGTACAGAGAGCTATTTGACCTCGGTGGGTGGCGCCACATCTCACGACAGAATCCATCCGTCCCCCTATACCCTAGCTGGGACCTGGCACCTGCACTCCCAAACATATATACAGACACCATCCTCATTATTGGGTTTCAAATACACCCCCTATCCACGGGTTTTGTCAGTGAAATGTACCTTTTTTTCATGGTAAAATCGCGGTTTTTATGAGCCCAAAAAGTACCACTTTAGAAAAAAAACGCTGACACTTTTGAAAATCACACTCTTTTCATAAGAAATACCTAGAGCTCTCCTGGCCGTCTCCTGACCCCCGGTTCGTGGAGTCAGTGTCAACATTTAATACACCCCCCTTCCACTGAGTCAGTGTAAAATACACCCCCTGTACACAGAATTCTTGGCAAAATCTTGTCAGTGCTGAGTCTGTGAAAAACACCCCTTTCCCACATTTTCGGTAACATGGATGGTGTCAGGACGGACTGGGCAGTGCGGGGCCGGGTGTTGGTCATGTTATCCGGGCTGCCCCATTACGCAGTGTTTAGGTGTCTGTGTCGTGTTGTGGCCGCTGCCATCTCCCCTCCCCGGGATTGCCGGGTTTCACCAAGGCTCGTTTCACGGCGTTGTCCTGCTTAGGAATGGGAGGTTTATGACCCTCTAAAGGCAGCATAGTGATTTAATGCTCTGTGTCCTTTGACTGTCATGATACATGAATGCAGGCGAGTAACCTGCCAAGGCTGCATTTATGCATCATGCCGACCCTATGGGAGTTGTACACTCACAAAGGGTCGGCATGATGCACCAGTGCCAATATGATACTCTGCACTGCATTAGTGCATCATGAATATGGAGCTTGATGCATCATGCTGCCCATAGAGGTTTCTGGTGACCTAAGGCCTGGTAAGATGTATGTGTGTGTATGGGGGGGGGGGGGGTCACCTCCCACACCTCCCCCTGTGGTAGGCACGTGTTGATGACCAGTAGTGACCACTGAGTGACCTGTACCTGTATGACACTGCTGTATACCATACCCAGTTCAAGGCATCCCGGCAATTCTAGATTTGTAGCTCTATATACCCCTAGCACTTATAAAAGACAGGCACGTTTCCTATTTTTGGGCTTAAGAAGAATTTTGATAACGCCGTATACCCATCCTCCTTGTTACCACATTTAGCACCAGTTTTATAATTGACAGTGGAAACCCTTGAAGATAGCACCAGTGCCACCTCAAATTTAATTGCCCTCCTAATTTCCCGAAGACATTGAGTAGTTCAGCTGTGAGCTCAATAGGGAAGCCCTCTATCGGCCTAGCCAGCAGGTCCCAGATTCAGTATAGTGAGACACGATATATAAGACGTCCATGATGCGCACACAGGTCATCATTTGAACCTGCAAAGGGCAGCATGGTAGTACAAAATGATTAAAGAACCTGTGGGTTTAACTGAGGGAAATTAAATAATTCAACAAGAATAAATTAACAAGACAGTCTAGAGCAGAGATTTTGAATCAACTGATGTGTATGCTAATAAATATAGCTAAGGAGAGGATTGCAGCAGCCCAGACAGTGTTTGTCACCTGCATCTAACCACCTGCAGCCCCACAGCTTGACCTCCTCCCGCCATCCTCATCCATCATGCAGCAAACAAGTCAAATGTCGTCTGCTTCCAGATATCCTGAATTCCCGCCAAAACTTTACTGTCGTCTGCTCCCACACATCCTAAATTCCCGCCAAACCTTTCCACTGAAACCTTCAGAATTCCGCCATAAGACCGTGTTAGAGAACATGGAAGGAGCATTAAGATTAGATATTCTGTCTAGAGTCTATTGTTTGATTCTGACGGGAGGTCAAAACTGGGTGATAATAGATGTATAGTGCACTTCAAGTTGATGGATGGAGGAGGGGAGGGTTCACTGCTATCCCTGCTACAGCTGCAGTGTGTTTTGATGCATGATACTTGACCCCCCCCCCCCCCGCTCCTTATCTGGATGTAACCCTGTAGGGGCAGCATAGTGCTTCAATGCATCATGCCCTTTTTCATCATGAGCCCTAACTGGCCAAGGCTGCATTCATGCATCATGATGATCCATTGGTAGTGTAACCCGTAGGGCTGGCATGATACATAAATGCAGCTGTGGCGGGTAATTTGCCATGTTTGCAATTATGCATCATGTCAACCGTATGGGGCTCATACACTCCCAAAGTAGCTGCATGATGCAACAATCTATGATGCTCTTGTGCATCATGAAGACAAATGAAAATGAATTCGTTGGGATATCTTTGTGGCATCCTGGCTTCCTTAAGAGACAAACATGGGTTATTGATAGGAGGGCTCCCCATGTCGCATGTCAATTTCAAGAAATGTCCATGTCACATGTCTATGTTGCTTAATAATGCTCATGTCCCATGTCGATTTTAAGAAATGTGCAAGTTTTATGTCACTATCTTTTAAAGCCTCTTGTCGCATGTCACTACGCCTCATGTGGGATGTCGATTTTAACAAAAGGCCATGTCGAATTTAGGGGTCTATATATAGCTACCCCCATTAACATAAATGTGTAAGGTGTGTAGAGTGGAGTGTGTCTGAGGGGAGGCCATATCCCCAGGGGGGGGGGGCAGTCCCTATCTTTTTTCATAGTCACTATGTGTGAAAATTTGGAGAAATGTGTGAAAATTTAGGACCCTATTTATTGGAGAAATTAGCAAAAATGATACCCTTTTTATGAGAAATTTAGCAAAAAGACATACCCTAATCATGTGTGACTATGAAAATACACTCGTATCACAGGTTAATGTGACAATAATACCCTAGTCATGAGTGATTGATACACATGATAGCAAAAATAGGACAAAATTAACCTTATAAAACTGTAAAATGGTCTCAAAACGTACCTCTTTCCCTACAAAATTGTCTGAAAAGTACCCCTATCTAAGGACCTTAATGGGTCGGTGCTCACGACCCAAAACGGACCCATTCCCTGAAAAGCGGGGCCATTCCGCCGTATATAGACAGATTTGAGGAACTTTCCCCACATGACCCCCTCAGATCCTCATAGTGTTCCACCTACATGAAGATGTATGTAGTTCATGACCACATGCAAAATTGTAGCTTCCAACTCCCGTAACTTTCCGAGATTTTGGCCGCTGAACATGAGGGGGTTTGGCCCTAAGTTTGCAAAATCCCAATTTAGTGTCATCTTCAAAGTGCAATATCTTCAAGATGCAATGAGCTAGAGGTCTAGTATTGCTTGAGCTGTCTCATACATTCATACACTCTTGAGAAATGCCAATATTGGGAGATTTTGATAAAGGCTTATATTTGAACAATGAGCATAAAAGGTGGTAAATTTTCCTGTTTGAACTGAAATTTGAAAAGGTTTGAAAATTCATAGCATCAAAACCGTTACTTTAAATGCCCTAGAAATTTGGATTCCAAATGTCAATGAAGGTCTCAACATGAAAATTATAGATGCAGTGTCTGCCATGATATGCAAATCCAGTATGGCCGCCTCAAAAAGGGCAAAAATTGATTTTTGCCACTTTTCAATGCCCAATTTTGGTAGGAGGGATAAATAGTACCAGCTAATGCTCTTCACCAATCAAAAGGCCATTATGTGCCTTAAGTCTGATAGCAATATGGTATTGGTCCTATGTCTCCTTCTGGTGAAAATCGGGGGACAGAAAATGGTAAAAATTGTATTTTCCAATGATTTGTATTTTTCATAATTCTCTTAGCAATAGTTAAATATACAAAAATCAAAGCATAGTGTAAATCAGGTGAAAGTAACTGATGCCCCCTAAATCATGGAACCAAACTTGTGTCAGTGCTTTGGTTCTTTCCATTGAAAGAAACACTGTTAAATTGAGGAAAATACAGAAATAAGAGAAAAAAAACAGCAAACTCATTTTATTCTTATTTCTCAAAAATTCTTTGGAGTAAAAAAGAGGTTATAAGACCATAACATGTTTGTTTTGGTAGAGAACAATGAAATATACCATAAATATAATTCAGAACCTGGTTTGGTATATGAATTTGTCCATTTAGATTTGGCCAATTCAGTTACAATATCTCTCATTCATCACATTAAGATGATGATTTGGGATTCCCTGAGATAACTATTGTATTAAAAGGAATCAAAAGGTTGGGTACATCTAACCCTGAACACTCCTTCTCTATCAAGTAAGCCCTTACAATGTGCTATAGACTATGTAAAACAAATTTGGATTCCCATCAGGGTGGGAGCGGTTAAAGTTACATGGTCCGATAATTGGCACTCAAAAATCAATCCTGTTAAAAATAAACTAAAATGTTCCATATGGCCATACTTAATGTACTACCTACTTCATTTAATCCCATTCAATATGATTCAGCTTAGAATTCAACCAACTATCAGATTTCGACTCGATTAGATACTTTTGGAGTGCACGCTATGATTGCACTTATTGAAAATACACTGTAAAGACTATACCTGCACCAACATGGGACATTCTATTTAAGGTATAATTTCCCAAAAAGGGCATTTTTAATGCACCCCATTCTTCAAATATGATAGTGTACCAACATTTGGAACACATTTCAGTAGGAATTGAAATATGGGAAAAATCAGACTATGCCACTTTAAGGTTGTCGCCCACCATGACCCATTAGAATTGAGGATTTGATCTCCATACTAAGTACCTAAAGAAGCAGATACATGTTACCAAACTCCTAAGCTCTTTCATGTTTATAATTATTCACTTTCAATAATGCCAAATCAGATACATGCAGTCTAAATACAATGCATTTGACATATATGTGTCATAGCCCCTGGCCAAATTGAAATCGAAGGGATTTGAGTACCAAACCGGCATTCAGAGTAGCCTATGTATGCATAGATATAAATAAATCTATATACCTTTCTGCTATATATAACATGTTGTTGTCCTCCTACTTTACACAAAATAAAGTTAAAATAAAGAATAAAGAGATTCTTTTTTTTGCTTATTCTCTGTTTTTTCCCTCATATTGACATATTATATTTCAATGGAAAGAACCAAAGCACTGGAACAAGTTTGGTTCCATGATTTAGGGGGCATCAGTTACTTTCACCTGATTTAAACTATGCTTTGATTTTTGTATATTTAACTATTGCTAAGAGAATTATGAAAAATACAAATCATTGGAAAATACCATTTTTACCATTTTCCGTCCCCCGATTTTCACCAGAAGGAGACATAGGACCAATACCATATTGCTATCAGACTTAAGGCACATAATGGCCTTTTGATTGGTGAAGAGCATTAGCTGGTACTATTTATCCCTCCTACCAAAATTGGGCATTGAAAAGTGGCAAAAATCTATTTTTGCCCTTTTTGAGGCAGCCATATCGGATTTGCATATTATGGCAGACACTGCATCTTTGATTTTCATGTTGAGACCTTCATTAACATTTGGAATCCAAATTTCTAGGGCATTTAAAGTAACGGTTTTGATGCTATGAATTTTCAAACCTTTTCAAATTTCAGTTCAAACAGGAAAATTTACCACCTTTTATGCTCATTGTTCAAGTATAAGCCTTTATCAAAACCTCCCAATATTGGCATTTCCCAAGAATGTATGAATGTGTGAGACAGCTCAAGCAATACCAGACCTCTAACTTATTGCATCTTGAAGATATTGCACTTTGAAGATGACACCAAATTGGGATATTGTAAACTGAGGGCCAAACCCCCTCATGTTCAGCTGCCAAAATCTCGGAAAGTTACGGGAGTAAGATGCTACAATTTTGCATGTGGTCATTAACTACATACATCTTCATGTAGGTGGAAAATTATTAGGATCTGAGGGGGTCATGTGGGGACCACTCGTTGAAATACTGTGGAATGGCCCCCCGGCATTCTTGCTACTCACACTTAACTACACAGTAGACTAGAATTGTAAGTGGAATATGCTTGCTAATTATATGACACTTTAAAATCTTGTTCACACATGGTATCAGAATCTTGGGGAGTTCCCCCCCCCCTGGTGTCATAACTGGGCGATAATAGAGGCATCCTTCGAGTCCTGGTGTGATGGATGAGGCAGGGAGGGTTCATTATGTATTCCTGTAATGAAGCGGGACGCCCCGGGCTGACAGCAGCGTTGGCGTCACGACACGACACTGTCAGCACGCTGCTGTCAGCGCTGTCAACCCCTGACACCACACCAGGGCACAGCGCTAACTACAAACACGCCTGACCTTCACACGACCTTGAGGTGACTCATCGAGCGGTGCATTTATAAACAGTATAATGATAAACAATTGATGGGTAAATGTGGCTATGTTGGCACTGGTCTCGCTGGGATCAGGTTGGCTATGGTTTCATACATCCTCATGGAATGGTATTTCTTTTCTTTTGCCATTTTTTTGTTGACATTGGCTGTTGACTTGAAGTCATAACATGTTCCACAGTCCTGGGCGAAAAACGTAATACTCAAACCTCAAACTTACGATAAGACCACAGGGTATGGTGCAATGACCAGGAAATGACCCTGCAAAGGCTTATGAAGCCGAGGCCATTTCTCTCCATGCCTCCCTCCACATTACCCCCCACCCCTCCCACCTCCCAAGGTGTGAATGCTCAAGGCAGGTTCATTTTTGGGGCTGCCTTACCCCTCTGCTTGTTATGTAATCCCATTGAATACACCTCCCTCTAGGCATTTCTGGTGTGTTAGTAAAGAATACACATACAAATATAATTTAAAATTCTGTTTTCGCAGCTGCTATACTTCTGGTACCAAAGTTCTCCCAGATTTTACTAGATTATATTGTGGTTCTATTGATGGGGTGCTTTTTTTCTGTCACAAATTTGGCACACCAGTCACATTTGCATTCTTCTGAAAATAGAGAGCTACTTTCTCCCATGTCTGGTGCAAGTATTTAGTATACTACTTAGAAAAATCATTGGGAGATATTTTGAAATACTAAATTGCTAATACATATAGTTCTCCTTCCATTTATGATGATTTCACAATTGAAAAGTGAAGGCAAATATCTGAAATATCCATTACAAAAAGTCACTTGCTATGATTTAAGAGCAGGGTCATTTTCTACAATGGCTTTATAAGCCAGGGTGAAAAATGACTACAGGTTCAAAGGTCGCTGGCATAGTCATTTTAAGGGGTTGCCAGCACCTGATGAAGTGCTGGTCAGTCATTGGCGGATCCAGGGGGGGGGGGCCAGGCGGGCCTTGCCCCCCCCCCTCCCCCCAAAAAAAAAGAGGAAGAAGAGAAAAAAAGGAGAAGAAAAGAGGGAAAACTGTGAAAACATTGTGTCCTAAAATGCGTGAGAATACATCATTTTCAAGTCTAGATCCACCAAATGTTCTTGGGGAGCATGCCCCGAACCCCCCCTGGTATGGCAAATGTGCTTCGCTCGCAGGAAACAGACAATGACTCCGGGTTGGCCAGATTTGTCCCCCCCCTAGATAATCCTGGAATTGCCAGTGCAACGTAACATGGAAAATCAATTCGCTGTTGTTGCTTCTTTAATTATAACAAAAAAGATTTCAACTGAGATTCTAATATACTCTCTGCATTTCACCTGACAAAGTCGGGAACAGCTGAAACTCGTTCAGAACTCACTCAATTGACAGTGTAACCCGAACACGAAGAAATACTCCTTCTTTGGAGGGGCATTATGTTTAACATAATATTCTTAATTGACAATTTTGTCACAATTTCTAATTTATTTTCTGTGTGCAAACCCAAAATTGGGACTATAGACATGTGTGTAAATAACTTATTTGACACTCATTGACCAATGATTTTGAGGCAAACTGGGTCAAGTTATGGTCAGATGACCAGTGGCCACAAATAGGGTCTACCTTATTCAGTTCTTATCAGTTTTTTGTAGTGGCAGAGTATACTGTGTCCTCATCCAACTTCTATGACACAATACATTGGTAATAGACAGTAACATCTTATATAAATAGTTTTGTGGAGATGGTTAAAGCCTCCATTATTCCATACATACTCCCCTAGTGTCTAAGAAACCCTTTAACATCAGTGTTCTGTTAGGGGCATGTCTACAAAAGCCATCGCAATACCGCGGGCCCCATCGTTTTGGTCGCACAACACATCTCCTGGAGCTGGACTGATTGAGTTTGAAACACCCCGCCTTATTCTGAGTATAGTAGTGATAGTTAGCTATTGCTTGTTCATTTAGGCTCATCAGTGCACAGTCATCTGTGGTAATGTTAAAACCAGTGTTCCATGGTGAGTCGGCGATGTGTAACGATGCATTCTGCTTCCTGAAAACACTCTGATGTACACAAGCATAGCTTGAGGAACAGAAATTTGAGACATTTTGAATTATGTTTTTAAAATGTTGAACTTCCTGCTTAAAGCCTTTGTCTTCCTGTTCTATCTGTCTGTGAAATGACTGACTGAAATGTTTGTAGAGTTCACAGTCCAGTTCATTGACGGCGCAAAACTTTAGCTGAAGTTTTTCATCTTCATTTGAATCAAATGAAATTAGTCCATGATAATTGCCTTTCCGGAGATGTACATATATTATATCTCGTAGATCCCAACATAGATGCCTTTTTAAGAATATAAGGGACTCTGCATAATACTCAGTTATGCCAACTAGAAATGTCTTATGGCAATGATCCATAAATGATTTAAACTCTGTGTCATTTACGTGCATTGTATTGCTAGCTCCAAATATTTTAGCAGTATGATTTATTTCATCCTCCATGCCCTTGTTGAATTTTTTTACTTTTGTAAGTGGATCATAGAAAGTTACTTCTCCATTTTTCTTTTTCCGTCCCCGTCCGTTGAAATAGTACCAGGAGCGAAATTGACTGAGAGGGTTGCGTAGCATAGCGATGTAAGAAATTGGATGTTTAAGAATCACTTCAGCGTCCTCCTTTACAAAATAGGAATGATCTATAAACACATTGAACTTCTCACTCTCACCAACTGTGAAGTCAGGTATAATGTTATTTATCATCTGATGTTGGTCCCTTTTGTCAATATCTGTAGGACGTTTGTTGTACGTCACAACTCGGAGTCCATTGTTGATGGCCCTTCTGCTGAGGATTCCATAGAGCGTGGTTGACCCTGTTTTGGGCACTTTCAGCAAGAATACATTTTCTCTCGGGGTGCAGGAGTGGTGAGAATTCCTTGAAGGTGAACTTTTTTGTAGGTCGCTCTTTCCGAGGTAGAAGGCAGTGCTTGTGTTAATGTATTGTGTGCTCTTAGATACCACAACGATACAACATAGGACTATAAGGCCCGTAATTGACAAGAGGAAAGCCTTTTTTCTCTGAAATATGATAGAGGAAAAAGATCAAGAGTCTTAATCCAAAAGTAAGACTAGGGAGGATTATAACACTAATAGTAGTAGTAGGCATTCTAGTACTAATGCTATCATACTGTCTTATGATTTTACATGCTAATGTATGTCTATTCATCAGATTTTACATCTCACAAAAAACAGCTTTACACATATATCTAGTGTAATCCAAGCTGTAATATCTGATGTTTTAACCATGATATGCTCATCACATAGACATCTTAAAGCAAGATTTATATTGAGTATATATGGAGTATGTACAGGCAAGTGCACTAAAATTGTTTAAATTTGTTCCGCCCCGACACTTTCAAATTGAAGCGCCAGACCCTGCACAGGTTTAATGCTAAAAAGGGTGAAATATTTTCAGCACCCCCCTCAAGAGGAGTTTAATTCCTTTTGGTTCCCCCTCCCGAAATTCTCAAAATGTTTGCCCTGCCCCCTAATCTACATCCTTCCCCTCCCCCCCTCATATGTTGTGGAAATATAACAACTTGGTGTTGATCATGGGAACACTTACACACTGATGAAGCATTCCAGCATTCGCATATAAATATTCCAAGGCTGCCATGGTTCATTTTGTCTCGCACCTACAAAAGCCAGGGGAATACATCGATATACCAGATTTGAAAAGTAAACATTTGTATCATGGAATATTTATGCACAAGAAAAACCGGATGCAGTGGTTAAACACTTTAGGGTTCCTTGATACCAATGCTGCCCACTTTATATCTGATTTCAAGGCATTGGTTACCCTTTACGTCTTGTATTCAGATTTTCCAAAGATTGAATTAAGTTAATTGTAATATGCTGACATTATAACTGTGTTGATTACAACAGCATCAATCTGCACATGAGGTGGCTGGTTAAAAAGGCATATATAGTTATGATGTAGAGGATTGTTTCTAATAGTAATAGTCATGGGGTCACATCATTTTGGTGGGAGCAACTATCTCTAGATCTTTCAATACAATAATATACACAGTCCCTTCCTCACCTACCTCCTTAACCTTTAGGAACACATGTCATTAAAAGATGACATTGGTCGTTATGATGCACCAATGCAGCCCATGCGAGTAATTCGCCGGAGCTGCATTGGTGCATCATACCAACCCTTCAGGAATGTCTCAACCTCATGTGGTCGACATGATGCTTGAATGCAGCACTGGCGAGTTACTCACAAGGGCTGCATTCATGCATCATGACGATCAAGGACATGATGCATTAAGGCATCCTGCTGTCCTCAAAGGGTAAATACCACATGTGTATAGCAGCCCCTGTAGGTGTGTGCGCATGCTGGCAGAACACTATGACCTACTTCTGTACCTTATCCCTCTTGAGGGTGACATGTCCTTAAAAGATGACGTCATGATACACCAAATTAGCCATCGTGAGTAATGCAAAAAATTGCATCGGTGCATCCTTACGACCTGTCGGGAGTACCTAAGCCCTGTATGGTCGGCATGATGCATCAAACGAGGCCATAATGCATTAAGGCATGATGCTAACCTTAAAGGGTTAACGCTGATTATGGTTGCCAGTATACACTTTTAAGTCATCAAGAACAGCATAGTGCACCAAAGGAGTACAGTCTTTGCGAAAACTTTTTTTTATCCCACAGGACATTTGGTCCAGCAAATGTTCAATGTTGACAGACCGACTACATTTCTGAAGGACCGGATAGCCAGATATATGACGATTTCTGCATTTTAAGTATAAAAGAGTTTTGTCCGTAAAAAATACAATTTATTTGTAGTCATTTATGGCCAAATCAGCATAGATATATAGTTTTACACAGTATAATGATGTACATATTTCAGCTTTAGCAGCCCAACTGAATTCTTCTAGTTCAGACAAGCCTAACATGTGACTGGACATTTAGTCCTGCTACACTTGTAAATCTGCAGGACCAGTGGCTTTTCAGAAGGACATTGCCACTGTCCTGCATGTTTTCGCAAAGACTGGGAGTAGTTATTTTCTAACAACAGGTGGTTCAGTGGAATTCTTAGTGAGAGTTCTGAAACCAGGAGGTAGTTCAGCCCCCTCCCCCCCCCCCCCCCCCCAGCAAGTTTCAGATTTGTTGTACTGGACCCATTTTAGCCGTAGCAACCGCACTGAAAAAATAGTATATTATGAATTCCCACTCAAGTGCCACCATTATTTTTCTGAACACACCCCCTCTTCCTCAAAACGCCTTTGGGAGTGTTTCAACCCATAGACTCAGCATAATGCTTGAATGCCGTGCTGGCGAGTTACTCCCCAGGGCTGCATCCATGCATCATGATGACTAAGCATATGATGCGTGAATATTTTATGCCACCCTGAAATGGTTAACAGGCTGGACCTTATAAGATGACTGGTGAATTCCATGTAATGACAGATACACTTACTTTTTTCCTTTTTTGTTGTTGATCTGAAGAGGTAAAGTCCAACATGACATGCTTGGTGTATGTTGTATGAGGCAATAAGGGTGCAGTATGGGCCTACAGGGTTTACACCCACCTCCACGGGCAACCACTGAGCTAAACCTCGGGGAGGAGGTCAGGTGGTTCTGGTAACAGAAACAGGGTAGTCAACTCAAAGTCCCCCCTTTGCTTTGAGCACCACATTCTGGCAAAAATGCATGCATTTGGATGCATTAAAATGCCATAATCTCATGGATTTACATAATAAATAATATTACTGAGATGCAGGACACACAATTTTGCATTAAACTGGAGATATACCCACATTTAGCAAAGTCCCCCCTCTGCTTTGTGTCAACATTGCTGCGGTCCTTAAATCACATGGCCTGCATACCTACAACACTGTGGGGAGCAAGGAAAGGACAGGGGTCTATACACAGGTAGCACAGGTAGTCAGTGTAGCAACCAACAGTGGCCCACACTGTCCTACCTTACGGCAGGACTAGGACTCTGCTTGGAGACAAAGGTAAGTTGTTGCGCATGCCCAACTCCGTATACATACCCTGGTAGATGCCCCAGTGTGGATGACCTGTCACCTTATGAGGCTACACACCCCGGTGAGCAGGAGGGTCAGGAGGGTCTACCAGGACACCCTACACGCCAGATTATGATTTACCAAAGAACCCAATTTGCCCTAGCCCTCCATTTGAATTATGATAGCTATGGAGGGAAATTTTCTGTTCCTACAATAGGACTGAGGGATATTATATGGATTAATATTGGTAAATTTCATACTTTAAAAAGTATTGAGTATGATAGTTGAAACATGAAGCTTTCCAGTAATCTTTTGTGTTACTGAGCCCGGTGCATGAAAAAAAACCACCTTTCCTTATCCTTAAATTATATCTTGATTATTCATTTATCAATTCTTTCTTGGAAAATTTTTTTTTTTCTCCTTTCTTTCTCAGATCACAAGTTTTTGTGAAACCTTAGATTGCTTTTGGTAGCATTACATGTGACTTATATTCAACGTGTTGGCCATTTTGAATTAATTCATAATGTATTATAGTATTGAAAGTGGGGCCCTCTGTGACAGACACATATATATATATATATAGTAATAGTATATGGATTCATAATGACATTATAATGACAAAGTATGCAGCAATGCTTTCCATTTGATGGTATAAGTATTATCAAAATCCTATCAGTTGCTTTTAAAAAGTTTGACACAGATAACTTGGTCCTCACCCTTGAAATCCATAGCGTATGACTATTGACAATCTAGAAAATGTCTTTCGGCAGTGTTGGTCAAAAAGCCCATTTTTCAGATATGTTATATTATGTTTCATATCTAAGTCACACTCACAGTAGTAAAGGCTGATCAATGGACCGTATCCACATACAGCCATGTGGACATGTACCGTAAAACCTCACATATATAAGTCGACCTCACTTATAGGGCAAATTGCAATTTTGAGTAAAAAAAATCGACCTATAGCAAAATACATTGAACTTCTGGAAAACCTCACTTATAGGTCAAATTGGAGTTTTTAGGGGCTAGACCCCATCCCAGATCCCCCTAAAGCATCCTTTGTCTGGCCAGATTGAGTATTATTTATGATATTCTGCCCTTATTAGGACGACCCCCTACTTGTAGAGAAACAAGCTGGTCTTATTGGGGGAAACAATCCTTGAAAAAAGGTGTATTTTACATTATTTAGAATTAATATTTTTAGGCCCCTTAAAAACCTTATATTTTTTCAAAACCTCACTTATAAGTCGAATTGGACTTTTGAGGTAAAAAATCAACTTATAGCAAAAGGAAATTCACGGCCATGTCCAACCCCCGGTGCCTCCTTTGGTTGTCTCTAGATTGGGCCTAAGTCAGGATAAAGATTGCTTCAGTCTATGTTACCCTGAAGTCATGTGAATAGCATTGGTCCACAGTACTTAGGCCTATTCACTGTATATTATATTATTATGTTTATTATGTTTATTTCTGTTTTGATTGTACAATGATAGGCTGACAGGAGCCTGTAATTCTTCATCGGACAATAAGTGTACCAGTATGCTCAATAAAATTACAAAAGCAATCAGATTAAAGTACCGACATAGTCGGTATAGGAATGTATTGATCAGATAATGTTAATTTACTATATGGTGACAGATTATCTCTTTTAGGTGTCAGGCCATCAGCCGTGTAGAAAAAGATTAGTAGCATGATGATGTAATGAAATGGTAACATTTCTAGTTGTTAGTTATTTAAATGTCTGGGGCGTTGGTGTTGCCCAATGTGTGGTGGTGTCTTTTTTAAATTTGTACTAAATTTTTCAGCAGTAGGTCATATTTGCTTCTCATCCCCGAGCTGAACTTTCCCTCTTCAAAAGTTTCCCTTTGGGTACTCTCCAGGGCATTCCACAGTGAGGCACACTGATATTCTACACCTTTCTGAACTTTAGCTCTCCTGGTGAAAAATGTCTTAAGTAGCCTGTTATCATGTGCTCTAGTGTGTATCGGCCTATTGTCTACAAACAGTGGTAATAGACTCCTTTTAAAGGCAAATTTGGTCATATGGAGCTCCCGCCTCATACTTAGTGGTAGGACGTTGTATTTTTGATGTAATTGTACCCTATTGAGCAGAGGTGGGTTCCTGTTACAGATTCTCAGGCACCTGTTTTGATGTGTCTGTAAGTCCTCCAGTTTTGTCTTTCCTGCTGCTCCGTATATTATATCACCATAATCCATAACGGGGCATATCATTTTCGTGACTACATCTAGTGCTGCTCTTTCAGTAAGTCTCTTTCTGTACCTGTTCAACATATAACTTTTATAGGCAATGGATTTCGAGAGAGTCTGTATATGTTTTCCAAAGGTCAGTTGGCTGTCCAGAACTATTCCCAAGTATTTGTATGTTGGTGTGTGTTTAATAACATTAGTTCCAACATTTATTTCTAACTTTGGGGTCTTGGACAGAGTACCTCTTGTCCCAAAGGTCATGATCTTTGTTTTGTCCACGTTGAGTGACAACTTGTTTCCATTGCACCATTTTATCAGACTATGCACATCTCTTTCAATTTCCAATACTATCTCTGGAGTTTGGTGTTTGTAGGAAGTGAAAATTGCAGTATCGTCTGCATAGTGCTGAGCATGCATCCTAGTTAAGCAGGTTGATAGGTCGTTGATATAAAGAATAAACAGCAATGGTCCCAGTGTTGATCCTTGTGGCACTCCATGTGTAATGCTCAGTGGTTGGGAAATGATTCCATTTGCTTTAGTACATTGAGTTCTATTTTCTAGATACGACTTTATGAGTTTTGACGAATTTTGCTTAAGTCCAAATTTTTCTAGTTTGTTTATTAGAATTTTGTGGTCTAAAGTGTCAAATGCTTTTTTAAAATCTATAAATACACAAGTAGTGACTTCTTTACTATTTATGGCTCTATATATATGGTCTGTAAACGAGGCCAAACTGTGGACAGTGGACCTTTTTGATCTAAAACCATTCTGATTTTCCGTCAGGATATTCTTGTCATTTAAATACCCAGTGAGCTGGCAATGCAGGATTTTCTCTGTTAATTTGGTGGGTAGGGGTAATATCGAGATAGGCCTATAGTTGTTTACCTTTGTTTTATCCCCATCTTTTGGTAGTGGGGTGACCGTAGCTACTTTCCAGGAGGTTGGGTAGATGGACTTTTTTATCACACAATCTATTATATGTTTCAGATGAAAAGGCAGGGTTAACAAGGCATCCTTTAACACTCTAGTAGTAATATTTGTTATTCCAGAAGGCTTATTTATATTTATATCTTTAATTATTTTAATAATTTCTTCATCAGAGGGACACCTGAATTCAAACACCTTATCTCGTTGTTCAGGTGTGTATACCCAGGCTTCGTTCATATCCTTGGCTAGGTTTGAACCTATAGTAGAAAAGAAGTTATTAATGAAATGTGCTACATTTTCAGAACTCACTTCTTCCTGTTGGTCATTGACCAGATGTATAGTGTCCATGTTAGATCTGGGGTTTAATACCTCACTTATTTCTTTCCAATATTGTCTTGGGTTATTTCTATTTGCCCGTATTTTGTCTAGGTGATATTTATCTTTAGCTGCCCGATTTAATGCTTTGGATCGTCTTTTCAAGAACTCCGCAATTCTCAATTCATCCTCATCCTGGGAGATTCTGGCCTGTTTCATTGCCCGGTTTTTCTCATTTATAAACTCCAAGAGCTCTCTCCCAATCCAGGTTTTTTTTGCCTGTTTGAAGCTTGACTTACGTATTGGACAGGTTATAGAGAGAATAAATTCAATCTGTGTTTGAAACAGTGTCCAGGCTTCCTCTGGATCAGTGGAGTCCCAGAACCTATTCCAGTCAGAGTTTTTTAGACCCAACTCAAAATTTTCCCTAATGTAATTCTTGTAACATCTGCCTTCAAACTCTAGCGGTATTTGTGGGGGGTGAGCATGCTTTCTTGTAACAAATACCGGTTCATGGTCGCTGATGTTTATAAAACAATTTCCACAGTCTTTGACATGTTCAGAGTTAGTAGCAATGAGATCTAAAAGTGAGAATTCATAATTTGGATTGAAATAGGTTGGTTTTGTTATTAATTGTTTAACGCCAAGGTAATTAAACATATCCTTAATGGCTCTAGTTGAAGCTTCCCGGGGCTTTAAAATATTAATATTCATGTCCCCCATCAGAAAGATTTCATTTTCCCTAAGGGTGCCTAAATTTCTTACCATATCCGACAGATTATCTATAAAGTTGGTGGGGTTTCCATTTGGTGGTCTATAAATGGAAGCTATTACAATTTTCTTCAAATTTGGTCGAGAAATTGTTGCCCATGTAGCTTCTATGTCCTTGTCACTTTTGTTCAAATGTGATAATTCCTGCTGTGAGAATGTTATTGATTTGTGTGTAAAAATTGCCACTCCACCCCCTTTTTTGTTTTTTCCATTTATAATTCGCTGCCTGTCCAGCCTTACTAGATCATAGTCATCTAGATGTACCTGCGTGTTTGGTAGCGCTTCATGAAGCCAAGTTTCAGAGACAGTAAGGCAATGAAGACCATTGTCTTTCATGCACAGTCTGAGATCTTCAATATTGGCTTTTAGACTATGTGCGTTCCAATGCGCCATGTGTAAGCCACTGGAGAGAAATATAAATCTATCTGTCATTCAGCCGTAGGAGGTTGAGAAGCAAGACCCTCTTCATTACATTTTGTCCACCACAGACAATTTTTGTAACCATCATACTAGTTTGTAAATATTTTCTAAAATTTAATAAAGCTTGTTTCTTTGCAATAAAGTTCCCATATCCTTTGTTTACAAGCGTGGGCATCCGGTGCTGCTTGGAAACTGTATACATGTAAAGACTGCTAGAGAAGGGAGATACCGCTTGGTGGGCTAGAATACATTACATGAATATAAAATACATACAAAACACATGTATGACAACATAAAGTAAGTGATATAGCTATAGTAAAGTAAATCTGTCCTACCGCTTCTTGCAGTGTTAGGATGAGTTTAGATGAACTGTTAGTAAATGTTGAGCTTGAATGTTCGGTCAGCTTGGTTTGCGAGTCCAGTGCAGGTTCTCAAGCACTCATCAGCTGTACTGTGGAGTGACCAACTCAACCCGTCTTAAAATTAAATTATAGTTTGTTTAAACATAGACAACATAATAAACCACAATAAATCACAACAGTACAGTTTTTAAATTGTCAGATTTTCAATATATAGGCCACTATTCATTTTGTACTCCTGGTGGTGCATACTTAAGTTGGTAGCATTAAAGTCAGTAGCTGTTGTCCATTTGCATAGATATCATACGTCATATGGCCTAGTCCTGGTAACCACTTCAGACAGAAGCAATAGTGACCTGCCCTGTGATGTCACAAGCCCCGGTTAGCTGCTGCTCCTAGTGGCCAAGGGCCTGTACTGAAGGTTCTCAAGTTAGCACAAGTGGTGCTGTGATCAACCGCCAGGTGCCCTATAGGCCTGCACCCAGTATATTGAAATGCATGGTCATGGCTGCGTACACTTGTCATTGATTGTGATCAGCTTTCACCATGCACACCAATATACAGCACTGGTAGTCTCCACTTAGATGGCCCTTCTAGGTTTCTTTTGACACTGCTTGTAGATTTCACTTGGCAAGTAGCACTCATTGACCCCACTGAGATGCCCTATATAATATCATGACGTTGTACATTTCACTACTGCAATTAAAACATCGCAAAAGTTGTTTGGTCAAAGCTTTCAGGCTTAAACAATGCAGCACCTGGTGCATCTGCCCCAATGGTGACGTCATGGGCAGTAGTAGATAAGCCTGATGTACTACCCTCTGATAGCAGATGATTTAATAAAAGTATCAGAATCTTATATATTATCACCAAGACTAGCGATAGAAGCCATCATGAAACTAGAGTGTTGTTTTCTTTGAATACAGTGCTGTGGCTGTGGTATATCTACTACATACGACAGGCTGAATAATGCAACATGGAAAGTCAATATTCTATTCATTGTACTTTAATTATGACATAATACATTGGTAATAGACTAGGACATTTCTAGACATATGCTATATTCTCTAGCTAGACATGATTGAAACATTAGTCCTGAGACTCCAAAGTATGTTTTGACATAAGATTTTTTGATTCATTATATGAATAAACACGACGCAATCAAATAAATTATGACGGTGAATATCCACAGCAGAATAAGGGAGGGTCATGAGGGAAAAAACTCTGCTGATAGGGTACAAGTTTTATGCAATAGACGTCACCCCAGTGCAGAAATCAGATTATTCCATACATACTCCCCTTGTGTCTAAGAGACCCGTTAACATCAGTGTTTTGTTAGGGACATGTCTACAGAGGCCGTCACAATACCGCGGGCCCCACAGGGTGGGCTGTACCACACACCTCCTGGAGCGGGACTCGTTGAGTTTGTGACACTCCTTCATATTTTGAGTATAATAATGATAGTTGGTCATTGCTTGTTCATTCAAGCTCATCAGTGCACAGTCATCTGTGGTTATGATAATTGCGCTGTTCCATTGTGACGCGGGGATGTGTAAAGATGCATTCTGCTTCCTTGATCCACTCTGATGAACACAAGCATAGCTTGAGGAACAGAAATTTGAGACATTTTGAATTATGTTTTTAAAATGTTGAACTTCCTGCTTAAAGCCTTTGTCTTCCTGTTCTATCTGTCTGTGAAATGACTGACTGAAATGTTTGTAGAGTTCACAGTCCAGTTCATTGACGGCGCAAAACTTTAGCTGAAGTTTTTCATCTTCATTTGAATCAAATGAAATTAGTCCATGATAATTGCCTTTCCGGAGATGTACATATATCATATCGCTTAGATCCCAACATAGATGCCTTTTAAAGAATATAAGGGACTCTGCATAATACTCAGTTATGCCGACTAGAAATGTCTTATCAAGATGACTCACAAATGATTTAAACTCTGTGTCATTTATGCGCATTGTACTACTTGCTCCAAATACTTTAGCAATATGATTTATTTCACCCTCCATACCCTTGTTAATTCTTTCAAATTTTGTAAGTGGATCATAGAAAGTTACTTCTCCATTTTTCTTTTTCCGTCCTCGTCCATTGAAATAGCACCAGGAGCGAAATTGGCTGAGAGGGTTGCGTAGCATAGCGATGTAAGAAATTGGAGTTTTAAGAATCACTTCAGCGTCCTCCTGCACAAAAAAGGAATGATCTATGAACGCATTGAACTTCTCACTCTCACCAACCGTAAAGTCAGGTATAATGTTCTTTATCATCTGATGTTGGTCTCTTTTGTCAATATCAGTGGGACGTTTCTTGTATGTGACAACTCGGAGTCCATGGTTGATGGCCCTTCTGCTGAGGATTCCATACAGGGTGGTCGACCCTGTTTTGGGCACTTTCAGCAAGAAGACATTTTCTTTTGGTTTACAAGAGGGGTGTGAATTGCTGGAAGGTGGACTTTTTCTTAGGTCGTGCTTTCCAAGGTAGAAGTCATGGTTTGTGTTAATGCATTGTGTGCTCTTAGATACCAGAGCGATACAACATAGGGTAACAAGGCCCGCCACTGATAGCAGGAAGGTCTTCTTTCTCTGAAATAGGAAAAAGATCAACAGTCTTAATCCAAAAGTAGCCTGGGGTTTCCAACACTAATGCTCATACACTTGCATTATTATCATTCTATACTCATGTAATGTGTCCAAGACAGAAAAAAGGTTTGCTCTCTGCTGTCGCAATGCAGAATTTGTCATTGCATTGACATCAGAGAGCTTGCTTCACAAAGTAACAATATTATGGTCCCACATGGTCACAAATTAAACTAGGTTTTTTATTCATAAAATATAGATCTCTAACTATTTGATTTAAGTCACAAATTGCCGCATTGACTTGTTGCTTATTATAATTACTGTGGTATTGTCCTGAGGTCAACCAATTATTCAAACCACTGAGGTCAATAATCAGAGGCGGAGTATTAGTGTACAAACATTGTTTCCATCTCCCTGAGAGAGGGGTAAATTTCCCCCCCCCCCGACTGTTTCAAACTGAAATAAAATGGGTGAAATCCCTTTTGATACCCCCCTCAAGAGGGGCTGAATTCTTTTTGGTCCTTCTTCTCAGGAAATCTAAAGATGTTTTGTCCCCCTAGAGATCCACCGAGCACCCCCCCCCTCCCAACATGCTGTTCAAATATGACCACTTTCTATTGATCAGGCAAACACTTACACACTGACGAAGAATTCCAGCATACACATCAAACAAGTCCAAGGCAGCCATGGTTCATCTTTTTTGCTTTCCACCTGCAAAAGCCATTGATAAAGCAGATTTAAAAGAAAGCACTTGTATCATCAACTATTTATGCATAAGAATAACGAATGCAATAGGTGTACAAAGCCACTATAGGGTTCCTCAGTATAACTAGCCTACTTCACATCTGATTTTAAGACATTTACCATCATTTCCTTACCATCATACTTTCTAGTTCCATTTCCCCTTCCTGCTCGCTGGAGCCTTGCTTTGGAAGGATTTGGGAATGAGAGTAGGGTCCTCAGACCCACGCTGGTGTGTGTTTGGGGTGTGTGCAGCGGACCCTATCTGTGTGAGGCAGAGGTACCCCTGTATTTAAACAGCCCCAGGTCCCGCCGTAATCTCACAGTCATGCTGTTCTCACATCAGAATGTTGGATAACTCTGAGGAGTATACATACATGTTCTAAAACCCCTACAGTCACACAGCAGTACAGATATGCACACCTCCAGCACAATATATATACACCCACAGTCCCCTCCTCACCTACCTCCTTCATACCACGTGTGTATAGCTGCACCTGTAGGTCTGTGTACATGCTGCCAGATCTCTGTAACCTACTTCATTACCTTAGGGAGTGGTCATTTTTTCAACAGGGGGATCGGTAGATTTTCGTGCAAGCGGATTGAGATTTTTTGCCCCCCCCTCTCCCCTCAGGCAGTTTGAAATTGAGTGCGGCAGATCCCTTTGAGCTATAGTAACGCGCAGGCGTTTTCGCTAAAAGGGGGTGCACTTTAATTTGTCCCCTCCTCTGGAGGGGACTAAATTGTTTTGCTGCTTGCTGCTATATAGCCCAGTGATGTACACTGATACATGTATTATGTGACACAGGGCCCAGTCCCGTATATGGCTCAGTCTCATGAGTTTGTAACTATTGAAACGTTATTGACCGGGTGGAGTCTTTGGCCAGCAAGTTTCATAATTGCTGAAATGAGGCCTATGTAGTAAGAATAGCGGGGAAATAGTGCACCCATATATTGGTACACTTTTATATCAAACATAAGTCAATTTTGTTATATTTATAAACTGAGCATTCTATGCATAGTAGAGCATAATATTATTATTTCCCTCTGCCCAGTCAAAGACGTCAATTTATATATAACTTTGAGTTTAAACAGCTGCACTGTGCATAGTAAGCTCAGTATATGAATATATAATATGTTACTTATGTTTCCAATACTCGTGTATTAACATATTATTGCAGTATTTTACCTACTTCCTTACTATATAGGCCTCATTTATTCCATGTTATCACTCCCCTGTCAAAGACTCAGGCCTGTAACTAGGGGGGGTTCGTCGTTTCGAACGAACCACCCCACCTCCCTGCAAGAGAAAAGTGTTCCACCCTAGGTGACTGTAAAGAGGATACATTTGGCTACAAGCTGTTTTCTACGGCTTGTCGATCGGACAACTATTAAGCATTCTAGAGAGAAAACCATAAAAGATTGATTATAAACATAAAACTCTGCTGTCTTTTTAGATATATCATGCAAAGTTCCACCATCATATTAGAACAAGTCCAGTTCCATCATTAGAATAATGATGTCAAGTTCCACCATATCTAAAAATGAAACACCCTTCGAAAAGGGCGAGTTACGGGCCTGAGACTACACCCGGTCAAAGACGTTTCAATTATTACAAACTCATGAGACTGAGCCATATACATACCGTGGTAGATGCCCCAGTGTGGATGACCTGTCACCTTATGAGGCTGCATGCCTCGGTGAGCAGGAGGGTCAGGAGGGTCTACCAGGACACCCTATGTAGCAGCAACCCTTACTAATTAAAACATGACATTCATCACCCTGCCAAGTAACTTACAATATGATTAGTATGAACATTAAGGCACCATGCCATGATTATGGTTAACATTGGGAAAAGGTTGGAGATTTAAATGAAAAACAGGTCATTTTCGTGAAAAAAGAGACCTTTTCTAGGGCGATTTTGCCTAAGCTAGACACTTGCTAGGGTCAAGTTCCCCTTAAAACAGCACCCTTGCTAGGAAGATTTTGTAGTACGATTGTCAGCCGCACATATAATATACTTTCTGGGGCCAAAAGGGAATAAAAATGAAAATTTAAAAAACTCAATTCATCTTAATATAAGTTTGTTATATTGAAAGACATATATCTTGGGTGTTTGAAAACCCTGATTGGCACAATCAATTCCTAGGATTGCAGAGGTGAAAAACACTAGAAAACACCCAAAAGTGGCATTTTTCAAAATTCTGACCAATATATATGTAAATATGATAATATAGAATATACCGAGTACCCCTCCCCCCACCCTCCGAGGTTAAAAAGGACCTAGATCACCTTGCACTTAGTCATGTTAACAGGCTGGAACTTAACATGTAAGGACAGATACATGTACTGACTTACCTTTTTGTTGTTGATCTGAAGAGGTATAACTCCAACATGACATGTCTGGTGGATGTTGTGTCATACAGTAAGGGTGCGGTAGAGGATCTATATGGCTACTACAGGTGGATGTCCAGAGTATAGCGAATTACTGGGAGTAGACCACTCGTTGACAACTCTGTTTACACTGACACCGGCAATCACATGATATCTTGGTTCTGCTCTCGAAATGAAAAAAGCGCGAAAATATGTAAAAAGAGAATATTTATAAAGTATTGAATGAAAGTGGCAAATTTTGTAAATTCGCAAATTTAAATACATGCGAAATTGTGCATTTTAGAAAATTCGCGAAATTTTATACACCCGGAAATATCTACATTTGCAGTATACACACCCTGGTAGATGACCCCGTGTGGATGACCTGTCACCTTATGAGGCTACATGCCCCGGTGAGCAGGAGGGTCAGGACACACTATACACCAATGCATCAAGAAAGGGTGACTTTTTCGTAAGAAAGTTGTATTCATGTTGGCTTTAGTAGAATCCTCATAACATTGTCTGTAATGGCTTTGTTTGCAAACATCTCATATCAAGAGATTCACAGGACAATTATCCTTCAAGTTATGTATATCCGAATGCAGGATTTTGAGTTTATATTTATGTATTTGTCAGTCACGCTTCAGACAACTTTTATGAAAGGTCACCCTTTTTTTTTGCTGCATTGGTCTATGATAACAAACCCATATGTGGCCAGTTCAGGTTTTTCTGAGGTATTTTAAGAACAATTTTTTTTTAAAGAATAGATTTCCTTTATTTGCCATAGTAGTTTGACGAAGATATTTCATGCAGTATTTGGCAGATTCATCCATTTGTAAAGGATTCGATTACCGGTAGTGAAACCAATAAACACAAAATTCACTCACAGAATATAAAAGTCTATACAGGAAGCACTAGTATAATGTCACATTGTTTCATACACATTTGATGTAGGCCTATTAGATAATTATACATTTTGCAAGTAATAATGTGGCAAACGAAGAAACGGTAGGATAATCAGTAGACTGTTGTTGGGGTCCTAACCATGGTGGGCTTATAGTCAGGGCCCAGCTGGGTTGGCCTCACTAGGCAATTATACCCCATGCATCTAGGTGACTTTTTCATGATAAAGTTGTGTTTACGTTGGTTTTAGCAGAACCCTCATAGCATTTTCTGTAATTGTTATGTTTGCAAACATCTTTTACCTGGGGATTCATTCACAGGACAATTATCCTTCAAGTAATGCTTCAGAAATATAGCAGCAAGCCCATTTGTTGCCAGTTCAGGATTTACTTAGGCATGGTAGGTTTACAATCATGGCCCAGCTGAGTTGGCCTCATTGGGCAATTATACCCCCTAGACACCTTGAGGCCCTCACCGGGGTTAGCCACATGCCTTCGCACTGCTTAATTTGGTCTAGGGCAAGGGGAACTGACAAGATAGTTCTGAACTTGACACTAGATGGTCTTAGTTTACAATATAGAGGGCTGTTATCCAAAAGTATGATTAATTTCCCTTAAGGGGTGAATCCACTGAGGTAAATCCATCAGATTGGACGAGATTGGTCTATAGGTTTAACATTGTGAAGGTTCATCCGATCCGACGGATTTGCCTCAGTGGATTCACCCTTTTAGTATGACAAAATCAAAATAGATTATTGAGTAATAGAGTAGATCACAGTGAGTAGATCTTATCACAGTTTGGAAATATGAACGCGTAAATTTGGTAGCCTATGAGGACCGAAAGCAAAAAAAAACTATGACCATCACCATTGGGCCTCCACTGGGCAGCCAAGTCCAGTCCATATTAGGAGCCCTCTGTGACTCCACAGGGAGCTACATTGTGTTTGCTATACTAGGGATAACATATATAAAGTAAAGACCTCCCAGGCCATGGGGGCTGCTATATCATATTTAGAGACCTAAAATCTGCCCTGAAGCGATATATGTGCTACCTAAAAAAGCACATACCTGAGTACTTTCCATTTACTTTAACCAATATACCCCACGTGTATGTGCTATATCATAACTTAAAGTCAATCAATTATTAACATTAGAAGTAGGGAAATGGTCAAGATGGTTTTTGTGCTATTCAATATATCAAAGTAGCTCAAGGTCAAATGACCTAATTATCTAAAGCATATCATCTCATGTAAGATATTGCTTCTATGTGTATTTTGTGACAATTACCAAGCACAGTTGAGTATTACTAGTTTTTAAAGATTTTATATTTTTTTCACATATCTATGTTGAAATAATTGTTACCAATGTACAACCATATTGAATAAGAAGTTTACTTTGTGTGGTAAAGCACATAACATAATTTACACACTTTTGACTAAAAGAACAGGATACATGAAAAATGGTTGAACTATTCCCTGAAACCAAAAAGTATCATGGATCAAGCGTCCTTGATCTTGGCCTTGGGCCTCAATAGCACTCAAATCTTTTGAGGTATATACTGTTGGGTGTAATCCTTTGTATTTTATTCATAAAAATTAATATAGCTCTTATATCTGCAACAACAAAGAGAGATTTAACTAATTTTATGGACCATGACCCCAAAAAGGGGTCATATATGCCCCTCAAATCCATCCCTCACTTTGGTAACCCTTATGAAATCAAAATATATGTTATTTGTGACAACTGGGCAAAATTTGGGCCCTTGGTCATTGATGTCTTGAAATTTTCCATAACAGCCTTGACTACAGCCCGGGCTAGTACATGGGGAAATACGGTAGGTTGACCTACACTCAGAATAGCACAAGGGACGTTGGGCCAGATTTTTTTTTTAAATTCTCAATAGATTGTGCTTAGAATGTAAAAAAGATACATTCTCTCTACTCTGGATATCAGCCTAAATGTTCATCGTCATGTGTTCACGGGGAACAATCAGTGAGGCCATTTAAAAGAGAAAATTACTCCAAGCATACACAGCACTTTGTATTAAGTAAGTCATCCAACATCCTTGTTTTGTTGGGTGCGTGTTGACAGAGACCGTGGCAGGTCCTGGGGCCAAACGGTCTCGGCTTTACGGCGCACTCCTTTGACTCTGACCTGTTCAGTTTGAAACAGTCCTCCATATTCTGGGCGTAGTAGTGATAGTTTGCTACAGTTGGTTCGGCCATGTGCATCCGTGCACAGTCATTCACAGTAAACCATAGTTCGGGGTTCCAGTGTGATTTGGCTATATTCAGAGGAGGGCTTTGTTTTCTCCTATTCCCAGCACAAGCGAAGTTTGTTGAACAGAAATTTGATACATTTCTAATCAGGTTTTTAAAGTGTTCAACCTCTTGTTTGAAATCCTGTCCCTCTTGCTCAACCTGTCTCCAGAAGGACTTGTTAAAGTGATTGTAAAGCTCGCAGTCAACGGCATTTTTAGAGCAGTGGGTCTGACGCAGCGTTTCATCCTGTTTCGGATCGAAAGTAACTTTGCTGTGATACCTGCCTTTTCTGAGGGGCACACAAATCACATCCTCTAGCTCCCAGCAGAGACGTCTTTTAAACAGGATCAGGGATTCTGGATAATACTCAGTTAGGCCAACTAGAAAGGTCTTATCAAGGTTATCCACAAATGGCAGAAAGTCTGCATCATCAATCCCAAACCTAGGCCTAGCTCCAAATCGTTTAGCAATGGGGTTATCTGTAACTTCCTTGAGTTTGTCTGTATTTTTTGTAAGAGGATCATAGTAGTGTGTTTTTCCATTGCTGCTTTCCTTTCCTTTCCCTGAGTAGAAGTGGTGGGAACGGACCTGGCTCAGGGGTTCTCGTAGCATTGTGATATAAGAGATCGGAGGTTTCAGAATCGCCTCAACATCTTTTTTCACAAAATATGAATGATCTATCAATACATTGAACATCTCACTTTTACCAACAGTGAAATCAGGAATAATGTTTTTTATCAGTTGATGTTGGTCTCTTTTATTAAAACTTGAGGGTGCTTTATCGTAAGTCACAACTCTCAAACCATGGTTGATGGCTAGTCTATTCAGCATACCGAACACGGTGGTCGACCCTGTTTTAGGTACTTTCAAGAAAAATATATTTTTTGTTGGTGTACAAGAGTGAAGAGAACCTCCATTGGGTGAAACTTTGCCTCCATTTCTCATGTCTAGTGTGAAGTCAGGGATATAGTTGCTGTCCCGTGGTTTGTTTCTTGATGCCAAGGCAACATAGAACAAAGCGATCAGACAACCAGCTAATAACAGGAATATCACCCTTTTCTGAAAAATGTACAAGAAAGGTGACAATTAGTTTTCCTACTATGAAAGTATGGGCCTAGGGGATATGGAATTTTTTATCTACGTTTTTACAACAAGCTTTCCATGCATATATTAATGCTTTGAGATCTACCCAATCGTCAAATATCGTTATTTCAATGGTTTAGTTTTGAGTTTGAGGTTTGATAAGGTTTACTGACAGATAATTACACAACAAGTTGAGCCTTTCAAATGTCAGTCATTCTACATATATATATATATATATATATATATATATATATATATATATATATATATATATATATATATATATATATATATATATATTTAGTGCAGCCACACAAGGTGTGAAAAGCAGTACAAAATCGGAGAAACATATTTTTAAAATCTGAAAATTATCTTCACATAAATACAGCTCTTTATTAGCTCATTATTAGTTCTAGATCTTTTTTTATTTTTTATTTAAGCTTCACTGCCTTTCTAGGGGAGTGTTCCTCTTTTGATATAGCCATCAATTGTCTACTCACATAGTGCGGAAGGCTACTCTCACAAAGCTTTAGCATTGTCTGGGTGTACATTTGTCCTCAACTTGCTCCACCTATAAACCAATGCAGCAAGAAAGGGTGACTTTTCAGAAAAGTGGTTGATAATGATTTTGAACATTTCTGAAGTGTGATCGACAAATACATAAATTATATGACATCAAAACCTGCATTCGAATATATACTTTTTGGAAGACAATTGAAAAGCATGTCAAAGTAAATCTGACAGGCATTAGAAAAACTCTGACGGATGTTAGAATCTAGTTGGCATTAGAAAAGGGATATTTGACGGGCATTGAAAAAGCACACTGAAATCTTACAAACGTTAGGGGGTGTTCATTTTTAACATATAATAACAGGGTGGGTTGGTGGATTGGGGGGGGGGGCAAAAAATCTGGACCCCTTGAAGGTGGGGGATGGGGCGGACCAAAAAAAGTACACCCCTTTTTGTCGAAATAGCCCACGCATTACTATAGCTCAAAGGGGTCGGCCACGCTCGATTTACCTGCCTCAAGGGGGGGACCCTCTCACGGGGGGGGGGGGCTAAAAAATGTCAACCCGCTTGCGCGGAGATCAACCGACCCTTCCCCCCCTGTTGTTAAAAAATGACAACTCCCTTCTGATAGAATTGATATCATATAACAGGCATTAGAATAGACTTGAGATAACGAGACTGACGGGCATTAGAAAAAGTGGCCTCATGTCTGCTGGCTCTAAATCCTCAGGGCTAATTGTCAGCGGTAAAGTGGTAAAGTTTGGCCTTTCCTTTACTATTCTCCTAGTCGCCTTACATTGTAGGGGGCGCTGTGCGCAGAATCGGCGGCCATTTTGTTGGGGGACAGAAAAGATTGCTTTAGGTGAGGGAATCTACTGGAAATTGTCCATTCTACCTAAATTAAGCTTTTTTTGGCTTCCAAAATGGCCACTACATCATATAGTATATACATATTTCCCTATCTACTCATCTTCCTAGCCTCTACCCACTGCTATTACCTAGCATGGGTTCTATCCCCTCTTCTTTCCTCTTCTACTTTGAAGAAAGAAAAGATGATCTAGAATGATAACTAACCTACTATTGACCCAATGAAGGTCATTAGCTTTAATATGCAAATCTAACAAACACATTTATAATTTATGAGTCAGGTAAGGTATACATGGTAGGAACATGTATAAAAATGTGCATTTTCTTATCATACAAATTGTCAAGGCTTATTTGCCTTTATCACATCCGCTCATCGGAAATGCTAGTATATGTAAAATACGGTCTACCAGGCCACACATATTTGCTAGGCTAAATAACTGAAATACAAACAACAAACATCTGAAAGTATTTAGTAAAGAAGGCGCCTATTTCAGCATAATCAATGTATTTTTGTGCTACATCAAGACCTAGCAACGTAATAATATGTCCCCCAACAAAATAGCGGAAAATTGACATAAACGTGAGAGGAAGATGTAACCAGACTCGAAGAATAAAGACCACCGTTTAAAAGCAATGTCGCACTGCCACATTTCACCCACACACAGAAAAGAAACAGCGGCAAAAGGGAGTCCAGGTTGCCTCCAGAATGACTCCCCTAGAGAGCGGAGTCCAGGTCGCCTAAGGGAGCCTAGGTGACTCTCTGGCTGACAAAAGGGAGTCACCTGGGGGAGTCATATAGCTCTCTGGGTCATATAACACCCCAGGTGACTCCCTTAGGTCAGCCAGAGAGTCATCTAAGCTCCCTTAGGTGACCTGGACTCCCCTAAACAGGAGACTCCCTCTTGATGCTGTTTCTTCTCTCTGTCTGCCTCCTACCTGCCTGTAGTCTAGGACATCAGTGGGGACAGCCCACTATGCAACCACTACCGCTAATATGTTAACACTTTAACACTAAGGACAGCATGTCGCGAAATATGATATTTGTTGTCATGATGCACCAATGCAGATCTGTTGAGGAACACGCCGGTGCTGCATTGGTGCATCATGCTGACCCTTCAGGAGTGTATCGACGACTTAGGGTCGGCATGATGCATGAATGCATCACTGTTACTTGCCAGGTCTGCATATAGGTGAGTTATAATGACAACATTTGGGATAACACATCAAAGGACTATGCAGCCTTATAAGACTTAATGGTTAAAGCTCTTGATATGACCTCTTTGGCAGGCTATACAATTCTGTGGTGTAATAGGTCTTACATACATACAGGTACGTAGAGTGGAACTTACTGAACCTGAGAGATTCACATAACTGATGTGAGGCTCAGTGTCATGAGTTTGTAACAATTCAAATGTCTTTGACCGGGTGTAGTCTTTGACCAGGCAGCATCAAAATGGCAGAAATAAGACCTATGTAGTAAGAAAAGTGGGGAAATAGCGCATCCATATATTGATACAGGTTTATAGCAAACATAAGTCAATTTTGTTATATTCATATACTGAGCATACTATGCATAGTAGAACATTATATTATTATTTCCTTCTGCCCGGTCAAAGACGTCACTTTATATATAACTTTGAGTTTTAAAAGCTGCCCTGTGCATAGTAAGCTCAGTAAATAAATATATAAATATGTTTCCAATAAATATGTATTGATATATTATTGCAGTATTTCACAGCTTTCCTTACTATATAGGCCTCATTTATCTTATCACTCCCCAGTCAAAGACTACACCTGGTCAAAGACTACACCCGGTCAAAGACTACGCTGGTCAAAGATGTTTGAATGGTTACAAATTCATGAGACTGAGCCATAATTGGTGTATTGGTAATAGGTCCTACATACATACAAGTAAGTAGAGTGGAACTTAATGGATCTGAGAAATTCACCGGCTCTATAGCACCGGAGGGAGCTTGTTCACGGGAATGTCACACAGTCTTTGTAAAAAAAATTTCATCCCACAGGACATTCGGTCCTGGAATTTTTCAATGTCGAAGGAGAGGATAAATTTTTGCAGGACCAGATAGCCACATATCTGATGATTTCTGCATTTTTAGTAGTGAAGAGTTTTTTCCATTAGAAATACATTTTATTTGTAACCATTTATGGCCAAATCAGGATGGATATAGATATATGTGTGTATAAATATATATGTGACATGCACCGCGAAAAGGGACCTTAGCGCACCCTGCACTAAGGGCCCTTTTCGTAGATTGTGTCACATATGTATATATATATATATATATATATATATATATATATATATATATATATATATATATCCATAGCACTGCATTGGAAACAAAACGCTATCGCAGGGCCCCTCCAGAAAGTACTGGCAGTCCTAAGGATATATAGTTTTACATAGTATATTGACAAACATATTTCAGCTTCAGCAGCCCAACTGAATTCTTCTAGTTCAGAAAAGCCCAACATGTGACTGGACATTCGGTTCTGCTACACTTGTGAATTTGCTGGACGGGTGGCATTTTAGAATGACATTGCCACTGTCCTGCATGTTTCGCAAAGACTAGTCACGTGTATGTTGGGACAGCTGGTCTCATCACTGATAATCTAAGTACTCCAGCTCTTAGTCTGTAGTGACTATCCTATATTAGTCATGGGGCCATTGGTCAGGGACAGCCAAGTGCTGTTCAAAAGTGATTGAGGCAAAGCAACAAATGACTAATGCCTTACTAAAAAGGACTTACCCTAGTACTCATGGAAATGGAGAAGACATAGACAAATGCCAACGTCGATTGATACCATCTCTGTTGTATTTCACGAGTGGGGGCTGGGGCAGTATCCCACGAAGCCGCAGGCTGAGAGGGATGCGCCCCAGCCCCCATGATCAATGTAGTTGGTATTTGTGTTTATTTTTTTATTTGAAGCCATTTAATGGAGGAAAACCTACTTTTTCTTAGTCCATAGAATATGGCCACATTGTATTCAATGGGGGCATTGAATACGGCTTTCCAGTGCAGCATAGGAGATCTTGTATTTCCAAAAAATAATGAAGAGGTGACTCCACCAACGTCCGTCCATCCGTCCATCCATAAAATCTGTCCAAAAAAGCAGGGATCTGGACATTTTTGATGGATGATCGGACAAAACCCACTTTTTCCAAGGTCCGTCCATCCCAGTTTGGATGGATCGGTGAACGGAATGGACGGACAGATTGGAATATCAAAATTTCCGTCCGTCCATTCTTCTTCAGAAAAGAGACAATTTCCATTCATTTTGGCTCCTCTTTGATGGACGGAATGCATTCTCTGATAATCACAATTTCATTTGCCTCAAAACTTTACATAAGACTGCTTAGCATGACCTCAACATCCTGGAATCTATACACTGTAAATAGTTAGTGTAGGTACACAGTGTAATCTACTGTAGATCTACAGTAGATTCTACTGTAAATCCATTTTACAGTAGATTCTATTGTAGATCTACAGTAGAATTTCCTGTAGAATGGATTTACAGTAGAATCTACTGTAGATCTACAATAGAATCTACTGTAAAATGGATTTACAGTAGAATCTACTGTAGATTTGGAGTAGATTCCACTGTTTACCCACAATAAACTGTACACCTACAGTAGAATCTACTGTGCACCTACAAAAATGGCAACCAACTTTTTACAATGAAGCTAATCCGAAATTAGCTGAAAAATATAAATGAGTTTTATGAGAAACTTTACTTCGTACTAATTAACCCTTCATGGTGAATTACCCCGTTATGGGTCTAATCATTCTAAAACCAGTCACTTCAAACCTCAAAGACCCCAGAGCGAGGTGCAGCCACACTGCGCATGTTGGCCTCTCATGCACCTGACTCATAACTCACTGAGTCTTTAACCCTTTAAGGACGGATGTTGCTGAAAGATGACATTTGTCAGCATGATGTACCAATGCAGCCCCAGCGAGTAACTCGCTGGTGCTGTGTTGGTGCATCATGCCAACCCTTCGGGAGGGTCTTAACCCAATAGGGTTGGCATTATGCTTGCATGCAGCCTTCGTGAGTAACTTGCCAAGGCTGCATTCATGCTGCATTAAGGCATTATGCCATCCTTAATGGGTTAATGGCCGCAAAGTGCTTTGATGCAGTATGCTCTTTGTCGTCAAGATGCATTAATGAAACCCTCTTGAGTAACTCGCCAGTGCTGCATTCATATATCATACTAACCCTATAGTTGATTCACTCCCGAACAGTCTGCATGATCCATTCTTGTGTAGGGGCTAGGGTTTGGGATAATCATATAGAGGGTTCTGTTGGACGCTGCGTTGTGAACTCTGTCCGAACCCTTCAGCCCGGCATCAGGTGGCAGCACCTACTCTGGTCTTGGGGTATGGATTGAGGTCGCTATAGGCTTCCGGTCTGCGTGTGGGCGCGCAGGCTGGTTGCCTATATATAGCCGGAGTCCGATAGAACTCGTTCACATACTCGGTTCGGTGCTCGGTGGGTGAACATGTCAACAACGCTGTCGGTAGCTGCACTTTCCCTTGGCCAGGGGGAAGTCAGCAGTGATTGCCGGGACAAGTTGGCACTGACTCGCGGAAGGAGTGTTCATGGCCACCACTGGAGCACTAGGCCGGCTATCTGGGGCCCTGGAGGACTTTGTTGTGGTGGATCAACTGATGTCGGGCCTTGCACAGCCCACACTACTACTAGACTCAACATCAAGTCACCTTTTTCCAAGTGCAGGTCGGCCATGAGGGGCAACTGACGTCCGCCTTTTGTACCATAGTGTCGCTATAAGTCCTACGGGCTGGTGGCACTCCCTGGTGCCCCTTTTTGCACCCTCGAGGTGCCCACCCGATTGGGTGGACCCTTAGGACGTCAGGACATAGATGTCCTCCATCACCGACCACTAGACGCCAGCCATCCTCCAGTGAAGACCAGGGAAGACGACGAGATGGCAGACTGCACTCAACAAGGCTGGCTTCGCCAGCCTAGGACGAGATGACTCTCCAAAGGATGTATCGACCTCTCACCTGATTCCTCGCCCAGCTTTTCGCCTTTCCTTACCACAGCCTTTAGACAAGCAGCCAGCGATGCAGCATCATCATTTCACCAGATCAATCTCTCCCATTGAACTCACCTCACAACCTCGCACTCCGCTCACCAATTGGCGTGAATGCCTGTCACCCCCTTCGGTGGCTTTAAAAGTTATCGTATCGTATCGTATCGTAGAACTCGTTGGTTCCTGTGCTAGGGCAAAGACCCATATTCATATCGGCTCTGAGCCTACTGACCTGCTACGAACTCTATAGGGAGTTCGCCCTGATTAGCTAAGTCTGCCTAGGTTATCTTGAATAAACCTACTTAGCAACCTGTACACTTTATCCGAACTGTGTCGACCTTGTTCTTTACTTAATAGCGCATCCCCAATATTAAGGGGAACAAAGTCTTGTTTATTACACCTGCATCATCCTGACAGAGGGCATAGTTTGTAGCATACATTAATGTACTGTGTGACCCTTAAATGGTTAGTACAGCCACTAGGGGGCAGCACCTATTGATTCCTTATATACCCAGAATGTGCAGAAATCATAAATCCTTGATCCCGATACAGGTCTCCACTGTGAGAAGTTAATGCAGTGAGATATCTACTATAGATTTACAGTATATAAGGATGTATTTTTGGTTTCCAGTGCACTTACCTAAGGCCGTGACTATTGACAGTTTGAACTGTCAATAACAGAATAAAAATCCCTTATTGACAGTTCAAACTGTCAATACCAGGATATAATACTCTTATTGACAGTTCGAACTGTCAATAAGGGAAAAAAGATTCTCTTATTGACAGTTCCAAAAAAGAACTGTCAATAAGAGAAAATGAATCTCTTATTGCCAGTGTGAACTGTCAATAAGGGGATTATATCCTGCTATTGACAGTTTGAACTGTCAATAAGGGAATTTTACCCTGGTATTGACAGTTTGAAATGTCAATAAGAAGAATGATTTCTACTATTGACAGTTTGCACTGTCAATAGCCGGCCCACCTTGATTTAGCTATTGACAGTTCAAACTGTCAATAGTGGAAAACTTTTCTCTTATTGACAGTTCACACTGTCAATAGTGGTGAATTATAGTGATATTGACAGTTCTTCACTGAACTGTCAATAGTGGGAATTTCCTCTCTTATTGACAGTTCCTTATCATTACTATCATAATCCTGAGGACGATTTTGTTGGAAAGGTCGATTTTGTTGGAAAGGTCGATTTTGTTGGAAAGGTCGATTTTGTTGGAAAGGTCGATTTTGTTGGAAAGGTCGATTTTGTTGGAAAGGTCGATTTTGTTGGAAAGGTAGATTTTGTTGGAAAGGTCGATTTTGTTGGAAAGGTCGATTTTGTTGGAAAGGTCGATTTTGTTGGAAAGGTCGATTTTGTTGGAAAGGTCGATTTTGTTTGAAAGGTCGATTTCGTTGGAAAGGTCGATTTTGTTGGAAAAGTCGATTTTGTTGGAAAGGTCGATTTTATTGGAAAGGTTGATTTTATCGGAAAGGTTGATTTTGTTGGAAAGGTCGATTTCAGTGGAAAGGTCGATTTCAGTGGAAAGGTCGATTTTGTCGGAAAGATTGATTTTTGCGGCAAAACCGATTTTTAGGGCGAAACCGTTTTTTAGGGCAAACTCGATTTGGGGGGCAAAACCAGTTTCGGCTCCAAACCGATTTTGGCTCCAAACCGATTTTGGGGGCAAACCGATTTTGGCTCCAAAACCGGTTTTGGCTCCAAAACCGATTTTGGCTCCAAACTGATTTTGGCTCCAAAACCGATTTTGGCTCCAAACCTATTTTGGGAGCAAAACCGATTTTGGTGAAAAAACACTTTTTGACTGCAATGTCAGTGAGAACTGTCAATAAGACAGAAATATTCCGCTATTGACAGTTCGCATAAGGAACTGTCAATAACAGGAATAATTTCCACTGTTGACAGTGTGAACTGTCAATAACAGAAATCTTTTCCATTATTGACAGTTCGAACTGTCAATAGCGTTTTTGCTTACCTAATGTAAATCCCACACACAGGAGGTCCTGGCTTTGAGTCTTCTTCATTTGGCAGAATAGGTATTACTATTGAAATGCAGCCGAATCAGACTGATAAACCTACTCAAAAAGAAGGATTAGTAACGATATGTAAGTAAAGGTAGATTTACGTTTCAAATAAGTTTCACGGACATAGGAAAAAGAGAAAATAATTGTTGCCCTGCTCACCTGGCTTGGGTTCGGACTCTGGATCTTTGGATTGACCTACATCTACACGACAACATGACATATAGTATATCTATAAACTACCGGATAGTCACATATCTGGTTTTTAGGATAGAGAATTTTTTTTCCATTAGAAGTGCATTTTATTTGTAACCATGTATGGCCAAATCAGGATAGCTTTATGGTTTTACACACGGTATATTGACAAACATATTTCAGCTTTAGAAGCCCAACTGAATTCTTTAAGTTCAGAAAAGCCCAACATGTGACTGGACATTTGGTCCTGCTACACTTGTGAATCTACTGGACCGGTGGCATTTTAGAAGGATATCCTGCATGTTTTCGCAAAGACCAATAAAGTGCTACTATAGGGGGGATAGCCTACATGGCATGGGAGCCGCCATTTTCTTTCTGTCCCCTGACTCAGAGCAGTGCATTGTGGGTAAATCTGTTATCAGCCACTGTTCACACCTAGGAACAATGGCCACAGATAACACTGATAAGACTGATAGGTGACATCCCACCCCTATCTTAATCACCTTAATCACCCCCCATTGTCTCAGGTGTGAAGTTGAGAGACAATGCATAAATTACACTCTGACTGACTGACATGTGGTCACCCACAGAGGTGTTAATGCTCTATTTCTCTAAGATTTGAATTATTCACATTGCTGTAAACTTATCTAATTAAAGACCATGTCATGGGGAAAACATTAATCCAATTTATACAGAATATAAACAGATAGTAAATGAGAGAGAACCCTCCAAAGTAAACTACACAAAGGGGGAAAATGGACACAAGACTACCTGAGCCTCCTGGTGCATGCCTCTGGAACCAGCATAGGCTCTCCCCCGTTTACCAGTTACTCCTTAAGGTATGTATATGTGTGGGGCAGTGTGTAGGACCCATGCCACACCCATGTACACAATCCTTTATCGACGAACAGTTCTTCATGTTTCATGTCAATTTGTTATCATGATGCAACAATGCAGTCTCAGTGAGTAACTTACCAGCACTGCATTGGTGCATCATGTCGACTCCCTGGGGGTGCATCAACCCAGGCTGGGGAAATCCTACATTTAATACCATGATGGGGAAAAAGAGAATGGGGGGATTTCTCCCCTTGATTTCGGGTCAATATACATGTATCTTTAGGTCCAACCAGAAAATTCAATTTGCTAATATCTAAACATTATTTGCTGATAATGATTAACCTATATCCTTAGGACTGCCAGTACTTTCTGGAGGCGCACTGCCATAGCATATTGTTTCCAATGCAAACGCAAAATCTTGGCTTTCAGGGGGCCCTTTATACTATACGCATTGGCCCGCTATGGTTGTGCTAAGGATATACAGGTCGACAATGTAGTTATTGTATTTCGTGAAATATAATGATTTAAATGACAAAATACAGCTGAAATAAGGTATATTCATTATGTGGACTCTACCCCCCTCATAATCCCTCCTCACCACCCCACCTGTACTAGATACAGCAGTGGGAGAACTCCCCTTGGAGGTGCGGACCAGCGGCCGCCCTTATCTCTACCGGCATCATCTCTGGAGAGATAAGGGCAGGGCGCCCCCTGAGGGGGCTACCTTGCCCCAGGGGGAAATCTTCCCTTGTTGTTAAAAAAAACACTGTAGGCTATTTCACCTGCAGTGGAGAAAGTCGCGGATTGTCCAGGCCTGTATATATAATTCAAGAGCACACTAAGGCTTAAAGCACTGGGCAGCCTGAACACTGCATGGACATTGACATTTACATAAACATTTTATTGCTTAAAGTCCCTCTTTTAGTGGCTTTCAGGTTTAGTAAATGCCAAGTGATGGGCACAGAAAGGTCATGCTGACATCTAAGCGACTTCAAGTGGCATTTTAAATAAATATGCTTAAAGCTTGACTTTGAGCAGTCCAATCTTTGATTAAATACCAAATTTCATGCAACATAAAGGGTTAAAGCGGTCCTTGCTCGCCCATAGTGACCTTGATGCTCAACAACGAGAGAATTCAACCCAAAAGCAACTTATCAATCAAACAACAAGAAGCACTACAAGATCTGAGAGATGACAACAACATAGTCATCAAATCAGCTGATAAGGGAGGCGCCATCGTAATAATGGACACACCAGATTACATTGAAAAATGTGAATCACAACTTAGAGACACCAAATACTACCTTACCAACGACAATGACAGAACCCAAGTAATCACAAAAAGACTCAAGAAAGAACTCAAAATCTTAGAAACCGCAGGAAAACTCATAAACAGCCCAATTCTACACACTACCAAAGATCCACAAAGATGGGAATCCAGGAAGACCTATAGTATCAGGAATCAACTGCCCGACTGAAAAAATCTCACAAACTCTAGACAACATCTTGAACCAACCCTCACCCACCTGCCCTGCTTGCTGAGAGATACCAAACAGTTCCTCTCAGTAATCCAAGAAGTCAATGAAATCAGAAACACAGAATTCCTAGTTACAATCGATGTCAGTGCACTGTACACATCGATCCCCCATGAAGATGGAATAGAAGCAGTTAAATCTGTTCTAACCCATTTTCCCAACAAAGAAATAGATGCTGACACAGCAAAAACACTACTGAAATTAGTACTACAAAATAACATGTTCGATTTCAACAACAAACATTACCACCAAATACAAGGTACAGCCATGGGAACAAAATTAGCCCCCAGCTATGCAAACATCTTCATGCACTTCCTAGAAGAAGACATACTCACCACCAGCCCAGTCAGACCCCGAATTTGGAAAAGATACATAGATGACATTTTTGCCATCTATGAATGCACTGAGGAAGAACTCAAAACTGAAATGACAAGGATCAATCAAATCCACAGGTCAATCAAATTCACCTATGAATATAGCAAGACGTCAATAAACTTCCTCGACACAACGGTCTACACCAAAGATCAAAAACTACACACAAAAGTGTACCGAAAACCAACAGACTCAGGTCTATACCTACACCATACCTCATTCCATCCCACCACATAGAAAGACAGTATAGCCTACAGTCAAGCACTCAGATACAGGTCAATATGCTCAGAACAAGAAGAATTTGATAAAGCCTGTAAATACTTACTTAAAAAATTGACACTCCGTGGACATCCACATCAGAAGGTGAAGACGGCCATCCAACAAGCAGGTCTGGTCCCACGTCAGGATCTCCTACAGAAGAAAAAGAAGCAGAACGAAGCAGTCATACCGTTCGTCATCCAACATACTCCAAACAACATCAGGGCACACAAATACATGAAAATAGCCAGACCCATGATAGGCCCCTCACCTCAATTAGAATGCATCAGAAAAAGCAAAATCACCATGGCCTACAAAAAGGCCCCAAATTTGCGTGACCTACTTACGAAATCGGCCTTCCCATACAAACCCACAACAAACCACAGTCACCCCTGCTACATCCTGAGCTCCAACCACTGCTCAAACATGGTCAAAACAAAATATCTCAAGTCCCATACCACTGGAAAAAGGGTTCCAGTGAAAGGTGACATCACATGCCGAACCAGAGGTATTATCTACTGCCTCACCTGCCCAGCCTGTGGAAAACAATACATCGGAGAAACTGGCCTCCGGGCCGGTGACCGTATTACAGGACACAAAGGCGACATGAGAGCCGGCCGTCCAACAGAAGTACAAAAACACATGAAAGATCACAACGTAGACCCATCTGAATTACGCTTCACTCTATTAGACTCCTCACCTGACAACGACAATGTCTGGAAAAGACTTGAAGAAGCGTACATTTGAATCCTCCGCACAATGCGACCGGAGGGCATAAACGCAAACTATAACGCAAACATTCAGGATCCAAAATGGCGCTCTGCGTAGCGCTGACCTCTGACCCATCATTCACTTCCGCCCTCTCTATAGCAACCACACACGAACTCGTGACGTCACCAATCCCGCGACCCTATATAAAGCCAAACGGTTTCGATGTTTACAAACAACGACACATGAATTCAACGAAAGCAGGCGCAACAACTATAAAATGTCGTTCTTTAGCAAACCCAGGTAGAAAAAAAACATGATAAATATCATGATTTATCATGCTGGATTAATCATAGTTTTTTCGCGGAAATCATGATTTTTAAAACATGATATATCATGAGAATGAACATGATATATCATGATTATGACCATAATATTAATGATTCACCACAGAAAATTAAGCACAATATATCATAATTTATCATACTTTATCACGATATAACATGATATGATAATGTTTTATTATGTTTTAATCATGATGACGAAGCATGTTTTTAAAATCATGATTTCCGTGAAAAACTATGATTTATCATACTTTAACATGATATATGTATCATGATTTAATTGCTATGAATATCATGATATATCATGTTTTTAAAAGTCATGATTTCCGTGAAAAAACTATGATTTATTTAACATGATATTCATCATGATTTACTATATTTTATCATGATATATGTATCATAATTCAATCATGGTAAATATCACGATATATCATGTTTTAAAAATCATGATTTCCGTGAAAAAAAAAGATTAATTTAACATGATTTATCATGCTTTGTCATGATATATGTTTTATTCTATTCCGGGAGATAGGATTACATCATTTGAAGATAAATATCAAGCTTGATGCTTGGTAGTGTAGCAGCTCTTTAGTAGGTAGGTGCAGGCAGGAGGCAGGCAGGAGGTAGGCAGGTGCAGGCAGGAGGTGTGTTCCCATGGTCAGACAGCAGTAGACTGAGGAGCTTACACTGCACCACCATTATATAGAGGGTGCAGTGCTGGTCATGTGACCAGAACGAGACTTGCTTCTGATTGGCTGAGAGTTCAGTTTTGCATTGACCACCATGGAGTGAACATGGGGAGTACTTTATATACAGGTAGGGGCGGGGGGAAGCACTGGGGTCGGTTGTAGCCGGCCCTGGGACAAGTAGGGGCGGGGGGAAGCACTGGGGTCGGTTGTAGCCGGCCCTGGGACAGGTAGGGACGGGGGGAAGCACTGGGGTGGGTTGTAACCGGCCCTGGGAGAAGTAGGGGCGGGGGGAAGCACTGGGGTGGGTTGTAGCCGGCCCTGGGACAGGTAGGGGCGGGGGGAAGCACTGGGGTGGGTTGTAGCCGGGCCTGGGACAAGTAGGGGCGGGGGGGGAGCACTAGGGTGGGTTGTAGCCGGCCCTGGGACAGGTAGGGGCGGGGGGAAGCACTGGGGTGGGTTGTAACTGTGACAGTAGCATCTCACAGCGACATCACACTTCGAGGTGTGCAGGCTAGCTGCCATACTTGTTATGTCATGTATAATAGCAGCTTTCTATGGACGGGGTAGGTCGGGTAAAGATGCCCTATACTCCCCCCCCCCCCCCCCCACAATCGCCCATCACCTCCCACAGCTTTCTATGGACGGGGTAGGTCGGGTAAAGAAGCCCTATACTCCCCTCAGTCGCCCACCACCTCCCACAGCTTTCTAGGGGCGAGGTAGGTCGGGTACAGAAAATCCTACACCTCCCACAGTCGCCCACCACTTCCCACAGCTTTCTGTTGTGTGTGTGAATACATGATACTAAGAAACTTGTAATTGCGCAGAATTGTGCTACATAATACGCATGTATGTATGTAGTACCTTTCAAGCAATAAGCCCTGGTATGTAAGGGCTCAGCTAAGTGAGTTGTTGCTGTATATATACATGTATAATCGATTCCCCCGCTGATGTCTGCTAATGTGTCTTATGTTCTACCTGCCTGTAAAAATGATTTTGTGTTTTTTGACGGATGGTGTTGTTGGAACTAGTACGGGAGTAATGTACTATAAATACCCCTACCACATGCCTATGTGTAATATGAGCATGTTTATCTAGTACCATGCATATGACTGCTGATTGAATGTAAATACTGAGAATCATGTTACCTTTTGCTGTAGTCGAAAGACAAAGCTGGTTATTGGATTCATGCCAAATAATGATATTTTCAAACTTTCACACTTTCTAGGGGTGGGGTAGGTCGGGTAAAGAAGCCCTATACCCCCCCCCCCCACAGTCGCCCAGCACCTCCCACAGCTTTCTATGGACGGGGTAGGTCGGGTAAAGAAGTCCTATACCCCCCCCCCCACAGTCGCTAAAGATGCCCTACACCTCCTACAGTCGCCCATCACCTCCTACAGCTTTCTAGGGGCGGGGTAGGTTGGATACAGAAAGTCCTACACCTCCCACAGTCGCCCACCACCTCCCACAGCTTTCTAGGGGCGGGGTAGGTCGGATAAAGATGCCCTACACCTCCTACAGTCGCCCATCACCTCCCACAGCTTTCTAGGGGCGGGGTAGGTTGGGTACAGAAAGTCCTACACCTCCCACAGTCGCCCACCACCTCCCACAGCTTTCTAGGGGCAGGGTAGGCCGGGTAAAGAAGCCCTATACCCCCACAGTCGCCCACCACCTCCCACATTGGCCTGGATTGGCCTGGGGGCGGGATAGGCCGGGTACAGAAGGCCTGCACCTCCCACAGTCACTCACAGGACATTGGAGGCCGGGTACGGATTCCCTGCACCTCCCACAGTGACCAATCAGCAAGGTTATGATTTCCGTATGAATTGGAGAGATCATGATAAATTTTGATATTTTAGGATTATTTAAAGTCAGGAAAAAGTTATGATGAATCATGTTTTCTTTCTAAATAGATAAGATCATGATAAATCATTTTATATCATGATTAATTATGGTCAGGTTAAATCATGATAAATCATGTCTTCTCTATAAATTGGAGAAATCATGATAAATCATGATATTTTAGGATCAATTAAAGTTGGGTAAAATCATGATAAATCATGCTTTTTCTCTGAAAAGATAAGATCATGAAAGATCATGATAAATCATGATTAATTATGGTCAGGTAAAATCATGATAAATCATGTTTTCTCTATGAATTGGAGAGATCGTGATAAATCATGATATTTTAGGATTAATTAAAGTCAGGTAAAAATCATGATGAATCATGTTTTCTTTCTCAATAGATATGATCATGATAAATCATGTTGTATCATGATTAATTATGGTCACATTAAATCATGATAAATCATGTCTTCTCTATAAATTGGAGAAATCATGATAAATCATGATATTTTAGGATTGATTAAAGTTGGGTAAAATCATGATAGATCATGCTATTTCTCTGAATAGATAAGATCATGAAAGATCATGTTATATCATGATTAATAATGGTCAGGTAAAATCATGATAAATCATGTTTTCTCTATGAATTCGAGAGATCATGATAAATCATGATATTTTAGGATTAATTAAAGTCAAGTAAAATCATGATAAATCATGTAATCTCTCTCAATAGATAGGATCATGATAAATCATGTTATATCATGATTATTTATGGTCAGATAAAATCATGATTAATCATGTTTTCTCTCTCAATGGATAAGATCATGATAAATCATAATAAATTCTGATTAATCATTGTTATGTAAATTAGGATAAATCATGATTTATTATCTCAGGAGGTAATATCATAATAAATTATGATTTATCATGATTTATTATGATAGAAGAAAATATGATTTATCATGATTTTGCCTCTCAGGAAGTGATTTCATAGTAAAGTATGATTTAGCATAAATAATCATGGTAGGAGGAACATGATTAAACACGATTTTCCCTCTCACGAGGCCATATCATAATAAAGTATGATTAATCATGACTAAATATGATAGGAGAAAACATGATTAATCATGAATTATCATGATAGATCATGATATATCATGGTTCAGCATGATAAATCATAATATTTATCATGATATTTTTCTACCTGGGAAGTCACTTGTGACATATGCTCGGCGGTAATCGAAAACAACAATGAAAGCATCAATCACCATCTAAACTACGCACACAGTGGAGTTATCTCCCAGAAAGACGCACATGTACAAAATGACGGTAAGTTCAAATGTCATTTTCACAACTGTCATGTTTTTTGCAAAAATACAAGCAATCTAAGACGACACAAACGAAACATCCACTTGCCAACAAATTAAATAAAAACAACACCCACTGCACAACTTACATTTACTGACAAACCCCCACCTCCTAGAAAACCATTTAAAATGGATATTTCAAAAGTAAAATTTAGGATAATTTACAAAGGTACTCCCTTCGTTTCAGGCTGTCAAAAGACGTCCACAAAGGTGTCCAATCCAAAAATCGTCCTACCAACGGAAAACAACAAACCACAATCAACAGGAGCGGGGCCATCAACATCGACCCAAAGCAAGGAAGAAAAATCCTTCAACAACTTCAAAAGTGTGATTAATAAAATCAGTCAGTCTGCGCCAAGCACAAAGCTCATTGACCCAATTCCAGATCCAACAAGCCGTAAAAGATGTCAACTCATCCTTCCCAACAATCCAAAGAAAACGAAATTCATCATCAACGCCAAACCACCGCCATTGACACAATCTGAGAAAAAATCGACGCCTGTAACCGACGCCACATTCAGCAAGAAGGAATTGAAAGCCATAAAATCGTCATCAAGCACCACGATCACTTCACCAACACCCCCTGCAGCTACCAAGGACGATGAAAACATCAAAGAGCAACTCTACAAGGATCTGGAAACATCTTTTACATCAGACAGTAGCTCATCATCCTCGGAAGGTGAACTAAGCTCTGATGACGCCGAAACCCAGACAGGACACCAACCAAGGTAAACCTTCCCCGACACCAACACCAATAAAGAAGAAAATCAAGGAAATCAAGCAGCAATCAAATCACAGGGAACCCTACGTCCCAACAACTGCCAGGAAAGTCACTGATGAAAGACACAACCGGTATGACATAACCAACAAAGAAGACCAACAACCACCTTCTAATCCACATTTCCAGCTTCCCCTAGACTACAGAAGGTATCACTCACAGTTTATGAGTGAACGTTCACTACACAGCCTCCCTGAAAGGAGACCTACCCACCAGTCTGGACGACACCCAGAACACCATCTACGACGTGCAGTACTATTCAACATCTACAGGATGTTACAAGACATAGATCAATGTGTAGCCAATGATTACTTTAACAGTCTTCAGCATCACCACTATGGCAAAAACTATTAGATTTTCATGCTTGCATGTTTATTTTTATATGCGCCAATTACCGTATAAGAAGTACTTTTTCACTGCCTATAATTATTAATTAAATATTTATACCGGTACTAAATGTTTTTAATTGTACCAATAATCAACTTGTTAAAATATAGCATTAAAATCATAATTATTGAATTATTAGCCATATCAACCAATCAGAATAGGGTAAATCATTCACTGCCAAAGACAATGGACTATGTATCATAGCAACCACATGGAAAGTAAACAAAGACAATCCCAAAAGGGTACCTTAGTACTGCTATTCTCGAGAAATATCAGACCACCGCCTGATGAAGTCTTATAAAAGAAGACGAAACGTTGCCACCTCATTACAACCCTGTCCCACTTCTCAATGTAACAAAAATCCCTAATAAAAGTTATTAACCCAATTTAACTTGTCTGGTTTTGTGTGGAATACAATTTTATTGTCCAATATAGTAAAATTTATTGAAAGGTCACATATTTGTTATTAGGTATAATCAAGAATATTCACAGTATTCAGAATTTGCTAATAAATATAACTAATGATACAGCCCATTTGAGCAAAGTCCCCCCTCTGCATTGCACCATTCTTGCTGCGGTCTGACCCCCATAGCCACAGCACAGTAGGAGAGCAAAGTGCTGGCAAGTAACAACTCTGCATACAAGCATCATGCCCGTCCTATATGGATGATGCTACAGCCATCTCTGTGAACAGTACAAAGGGATCTGCTCAACTGCGTGAATGATTACATTTAAGTATGCTTAAAGGAACACTTTAAGCATATTTGATACCAGGAAATAGGACTTGGAGCCATTCAAATGCCCTTATGACATTTCTGGGACCTTTGAATAACATAACTGAACTTAAAGCCGCTTACAGGGTTCTTTTATGGCATCTTAAATATGCTTAAACGGAAACATTCATGCCATAGTTGGTATTAGAACCAGGGCAACTGCTGCCGTGCTGGTGTTCTGGGAGAATGGGGGCAGGTCAGGGCAGGCCTGTGAGCAACTTGATGCTGTCCGATCCAAACTTGTCTTCGCCTTTTTCAGATTCCTTTCTTTTTACTTAAGTAAAATAAATGGTTCTTTCATCATGATTTATTGTTCTCAGCGGGCATCACGGATGAGACTATCCATGGACTTGGTTTCCACAGCAGTCACATGGTTACCCCTTTATGGAGGGCATGCTGCATTCATGCATCATAGCCTTGGTCGTCATGATGCATGAATGCAGCCCTGGTGAGTAGCTCACAAAGGTTGCATTTAAGCATCATACCGACACTGCAAGGTTAATACACTTCCGGAGGGTTAATATGATGCTCCATGCAGCACTGGCAAGTTATTCGTTTGGGCTGCATGGAGCATCATGACAACCAATGTCATCTTTTAGCGACATTCTGTCCTTAAAGGGTTTTAGTGAAGGGTACTTCTTCTGCCTCTGACTCACACCTTTAAGGTCTACTTTTTAGCCCCCTCCCTGCCATCCTAATTCTGTCCAAATCCTGAATGCAAATTGTGCACGCCATTTAACATGGATATGTACACTGAGAACAATATGAGTGTCCGCCTGACGCTGGCTATGTCGCCAAAAGCACTCTTTTATAAGGATCAAGCACTTTCGTCAGGGTCAAGCAATGCTAGAGCCTTATTTAGAGGCTGAACTCACCGAACATGGCTGGAGGGTCTGACAATGCTAGACCCTCTTCCCAGAGTCTTCCCAGAGTCTGGCAATGCTGGACCCTCTTCCCAGAGTCTGGCAATGCTGGACCCTCTTCCCAGAGTATGGCAATGCCGGACCCTCTTCCCAGAGTCTGACAAGGCTGGACCCTCTTCCCAGAGTCTGACAAGGCTGGCCCTCTTCCCAGAGTCTTGCAATGCCGGACCCTCTTCCCAGAGTCTGGCAATGCTGGACCCTCTTCCAAGAGTCTGACAATGCTGGACTCTATGTTTCAGCCTCCATATATAGCCAATGTAGGCTCACATCTTGATCAAACAGGGGTTTGGTGATGTATGGTTGGTTCATTCACCTCATAAACTGAGGTTTAAAAGCCTGGTGTACAGATAAGGTAGAGAGTAGAAATTCATGTCGGCCCAAAAATAATATGTCCCAGGGGGCGGTTTATCCCCTCGACGTATTACACTCCAGCGTGGGATGTATTTCAATTGTTCACAGCAAAACGTGCAAAGCGTCAACTTCCAGTGTTCTGTTCAAAGGTCCATCATTGTGTTACATATTTGGTACTTTCTCAATTTGGTACCTTCTTTTGATTTATTTTGGTGTATTCTTTGTTGTCGGTTTTCCAAAAGAAGTTTCAGTTCATTTTTTCTTGTTTTATTTGTTGTAAATAGGTGGGCTTAGTATTAAAGGCCCAGTGCACCTATATATAGGGCTGAGTACCTGTCCCGGCTCCACTCCGACTGCCGCTGGAGGGGTTCCGAGACCTGCGGGTTTAAATATGTACTATTGTGTAAATAAACTGTTGTCTCATCGTAATCTCATTTCATAATACTCATCTTTATATCATTCCATATGTGTTGAAAATGCAGCTAAAATATGAACGACAAGGCTTCACCATTTATTGTCTTAACATATAACATAGATTGTGATTTTTGTGATTTGGCAATAAAAACCCTTTAAACCTTAAAAAAAACTCCTGTTCCTATAGGCGTTACTTACAGGGTGGGGTTTTAGCTAAAGTCTGAATGAAAGGTGTTTTTTTCTACCAGTAACCGACTTTGCTGCTTCAAAAACATGAAAAATGCATTTAGCAAGAAGAAAGGGGACACATTACTCATGACAAGAACGTCATCTAAGATCACCATCTTCAAGGGCCCTTGCTATCCCTTAAATCTCCGTCCGTCCCTCCTCATTTAATCAATCAATGACAGCATAGTGCTAACATGCAACTCGCCAGTGCTAAATTCATGCATCATGGGAATTATACTGGGCTGATACACTGCTGGCGGTAATACGGCATGATGCACCAATGCAGCCCTGGTTATTCTGTTGATGCATCATTAAAGGAGAAGTGAATATGAACTTTGAGTCATTACTAGGTCCTTCACTTTTTAAGGGTAGCATGTCGTTAAAAGACAATATTTGCTGTTATGATGCAGGGTCAATCGCTGATGCTGCATTGGTGCATCATGCCGACCCTTCAGTAGTGTCTCAACCCCACAGGATCGTCATAATGTTTAAGTTACTTGCCAGGGCTGCATTCAAGCATCATGACGACCAAGGGCATGATGTATTAAGGCATGTTGCCGTCATTACAGGGCTAGGACCACCCTACCAGGGCCCTTGCCTTCACATCCCCCCCCTTTAATCCCTAGAAGAGCCCTCTTTATTTCAGACACCCACAGGCGCGTCTCAGATCCGAAAGTGAAACTAATTGCTAATTCATTTCACACAGACGCCAGGACCTTTCATCCCGCCCCCAGAAGCCCTCCTATTGTGGAGCTGACAGAGCCGCGCCTTATCTGCCGAACTGTGCGCCGCCTATCTGCCTATCTCTGCATGAATCACCCTCTCTTAACTCCCAGAGATCCCTGCGCGCATGCGTGTTGTGCGGTCACGTGTACCTCTGCCACATCTTGCCTGTTTTTATCTGTAATTGGCAGTTTTCACTTCTCGGTGTTGTGGGTCAAATGTTCAACTACTTATCCCCCGTCCCCCAATCTCCAACAAATAATCAGGAATGTTGCTCACAGAAATATAAGGCATTTAAAGCGTCAAGAAATAGTCCGGGGTCTGTCTCCTTTCTCCCACAGAAGATCTCAGATTGGGTCTGATTAGGACAGAGGCGCTGTGAGAGCACAATGGAAGCTAGGATATGCATGAAGAGAGGGATGGTCTGGGTCTATAATCTCATGGAATCCCGTGGAATCTCGGGGCAACCACGTGACTGGCAGCCGATGCATCTGACAGAACTATTCCTGATTTCCGGTTTGGATGCGCGCGCAGGGGGCCGCGTGTTGGGGCATTGAGAAGGGGGGGGGGGAATAATGCATGTGTAAGTTAAAACATGGCGATGTTGGTGGGTAGGGAAATGTTCAATTATGGGTTTTTGCCTACTACTTTGAACATATTAACAAAAATAATACTATGATACAGCTGGATTCATGATCCTCGTCTCCAGCATGTTATTTTAGTGTACTTGCAAGACATGCAATACGTAGCCAATTAAACGGTGCCTGGTCCTGCAGAGACTCTGCCGGTGTGGTCCCTCCTGTCTGTCTACACACAGATAAAAAACCGACTTGATCACTGAGGTAACTCTCCCCAGTACTCTAAGGTGACTCCCTAACATTAGCAGGACTATAGTAACTCTATAATGACTCCTATTCTAAGACTCCTTAATGATTGGGAGTCAATTTAGAGTCGTGGGGAGAGTTACGTCAGTGATTGAGTCCAGAATCCCATTTGGGAGTCACCATGATTCTACTTCTTTTTTCTGTGTACTGTATTAGTCTGAGCTGGTCTACACTGCTGTTTGGTAGGATACATAGGAGTTAATGACAGATGAAAGAGTGTACACAGAGAATGACTCCCCTCTTTAGGGGAGCCCAGGTCCTTATCTGACTCCCTTATGTGAGCCAGACAGCTATATGTGACTCCCCTAGGTGACTCACTTAGGTCACCTAGGCTCCCGTAGGCAGCCTGGGCTCCCCTAGGCAAAAGAGGGGAGTCATTCTGGAGGCAACCTGGACTCCCTTTTGACTCTGTTTCCTTTCTCTGTAAAGATGAGGCATAGATCTGAGTAGATAAGCACAGTGGAGCTATGGTCGACAGACTTAGAAACATGGATGGAGGTTTTCCCAAATTTGATAGGCCTATTTATAACAGTTAAGAAGTACCAAATAGAGAATATAAAGGGGCTTTATCATTAATGTTCTCACTGAAATCTGATGAGAAACCAGTGTGGTTATTCTTTTCAACAGCCTTGGTTGAAAGATTATTTTATGAATGGGAGAACTAGAATGGTTATTATTCAATGCAATTGTAAGATAGGTTGGTGGTTCCTAACTGTCGATATACATGGGATCCAGGCTAGTCGGTGAGTATTTGCAGAGTTCGGGGGGGGGGGGAGGGGTTGTTATACTGTTGATGTAAATGTTGACATGGTATTTGAATTTATCCGCCTGAATGAACACTCAATAAGGCCTCAATACAAACATGTTGTATCATAGACCAATACACCCCCCCCCCTTTCATACCACTATACTCCACACTACACAATACTATATTGGATGCCATTTAGCGGAACCATGAAAGAGTCAAACAAGCTTCAACTCAAATTTAGATATCACATCAGAGGTTCTAACCATTTGAGTACCAGTGATACACCAATGTTGATGTCAATTTGTCTTCATAATGCGCCAATTTAGTACTGCCGAATAACTCGCTGCCCCGGATTTAAACATCATACTGAACCTAAAGAGGTAAAAAAAACTCCATCGGGTCGTTATGATGCATGAATGCAGTTCTAGCGAGTTACTCACCAAGGCTGCATCCATGCATCTTGACAACAATAATGCATTAAAGCACTATGTTGGCCGGAATCGTGTTTAAAGTGGCCCCTTCTAAATGTGATTGTCATCATGAAATGATAGCCCCGAGCTCCACATGCCCCAACAATATCTGAATCGAATCGAATTCAAATCAGTCTATTGTATGGTCGGCGTCCCCTCTGGGTCGTACAGCCGAGCGGTTCCGCCCAGCCCACCGCAGTAAAATATGCTAAGCTAAGCGAATTCACCGCAAATTCCAACTAAGGCCATGCGTGGATGAAACCTCTGTGTGTTTGCTTTAATTTCCATTGGCAAATAATGCAGTCGTGCAGCGTACAGTGTGGCTATTGGGGGAGAGGGAGTGTGTGTGTGTGTGTGGGGGGGGGGGTACAGATGTATTGGAATTAAAGGGTGCCACAGTTTCTGTACCACTGTTGCCAATGGGGGCAATTATCTCTTGCTATATTTGGGCCCCTTAGATGTGTTCACTCTTGGGTTTAACCTTTTGAGGCTGGGAAATTGCATAATGTATCATGCCCTTGGCTAGTATGGCTATGGGTGGAGAGAGAGATGGTGGGAAGGGGAGGGGGTATTGAAAGTAAAGGGCGCCATAGCTCAATTCCTGTACCACTGTGGCCAAAGGGGGAAATTATCTCGGGCCATATTTTAGATGCTTAGATGTGTTCATTTTGGGTTCTTTTTAGGGATTTAACCCTTTATTAAAGGGCGGCATAATGCATTATTGTATTATGCACTTGGTTGTCATGATGCGTGAATACAGCCCTGGCAGGTAGTTCGCCAGGGCTGTATTCAAGCGCCATGCTGACCTTATACAGGGTTGATACATTCCCGAAAGTATCTCGCCGGGCTGCATTGATGCATCATGTTAACGAATGTTTTTTAGCAACATGTCGTCCTCAAAGGGTTGAATAATAGCTACACTCAGAGACAGAAAATACCCTTTCTCCGTGTACATAATTCCGGGATGTAATTTCGTCGTCCTCATACCACAAACTAAAAAGATATATGAGCGGGCAGGGGGGGGGGGGTGCCATTACCAACTTAATCTCCCTGTCACTCCTCCAGAAAGGGAGGAGTGTTATCTCTAGCTTAGTTGTAAAAACATCAGATTTGTTTATTTTGGAGCATTGTATGAGAATTGCACCTATGCATAATATGTGTCTACTCGTTCATTTGTTGTCAAATTGCACCAATGCAGAAAGTCTAAGTAATGCCCGACCTTTTGGCATGTATCAAGCCTGGGTGTTTCTGTGAGTTACTCACCACGGCTTCAGCCATGCATGCGTCTGACCAAAGGGCATAAAGTTCTATGCCACCCTTCAAGGTTGACATCTATATCAGCAAAGTCCACCCCACCACTGTCCTATTACGGCCACACTGCTCCATAGGAAGAGCAGCTCAGGGCAGCACGGGGCCGCAGCTTGAGCAGTTAACCCTCTAAGAGCAGCACAATATTTAATGCGCTATGGAATTTGTTGGCATGATGCATGAATGCAGCCCTGGTGAGTAACACACCATTGCTGTATGCATGCATCATGCTGACCCTACTGGACTGATACACCCCCAGAGGGTTGGTATGATGCATTCAGTAGACTTAACAGGGCTGCATGAATGCATCATGACAACAATAGGTATAATACATTAAAGCACTGTGCAGTCCTTACAGGGTTAAGATACAAGCCACCATCTGCCGTGCAATCTTTGCTACACCCTCTCCTCATCCTCTCAGAGGCCCACATCAGCCCGCCCTGCCCCCTCCCATATCTACCATCCTAAGACGTGGCCTTGCCCCTAAGAAGCCAACATACGGAAACAGACCACTGTCATATTTGGCAGTAAGCCTTGTGGGTATCTCTTCCCGGCCACGTGAGCTGTGACATTCTGAAGGAGAGGTCGAGTGCGGAATCTGCTCTCTGTTAGAGAGGGTCCCCTGACCTATTTTCATCACGATTCCCTCTATATCTAACGGATTTATATGATTTGTATGATACAAAGTCACCCCAAATCAGGTCCCACCCCATCTTTAAGATGTCTGTCTCCGTACAGAGAGGTATTCAGCTTATAAAGTGGCGTCAAGTCTCGTTACAAAACGGATCATGGCCATGGGTTTCCATGCATTATAGTGATACCACATAAAGCTATTGGGAATACATCATACTGTTCATGGACAGTCCACTTTGGACGATCTTGCTTTCAGCTTTACTGCTATCAGAGGAAGTGGTTTTTTTTTTCATATTCAAGTTGGGAGAACAGCTAAGTTAGGAGAGATATGCATATCTGATTCTGAATGTATCAATTTTCTGCAATTGACAACGTTCGTCGGCAGCTTTAAATGAACAAAACAATAGATAATATGTTTTACTTTTTATTCAACCAAATATATGGTATAGTTTGTCTTCATTGTGTTGTTCAACCCTTTTGCTAAATACACGCAAGTGGGAAGGAGAGTGGGCTGGGTTTAGGTAATATGAACATGTAAAATGAACCCTTGATTTAATAGTGATGAGATACCAATAACCAAACAGCGGCATCAAGGTCAGGGTACACCTTAGGGTCAGCAGTATCTGAGGGTGGACCATGTGGGGACGGGTACGATAAGGGTGTACATTGCTGTTAAAGATGGCTTAGGAGCTAATTTGGGGTTGATTTTTATTTTTCAGTTTTTCAACTAATTTGTGTTCATAATGTCCATGTAAATATGTGTGCAGCTTTTTAAATCATTCTGGTACATATAAACCTATAAAAAGTAAAGAAACTCATGGTCAGAATAGGTCAGGGGACCCGACTCTATTAGAAAAAGGGGTTCCCTGACCTATATTTTATGCATTTATAAGTATCAGAATGTTTTAAAAATCTACACACATCATATGGACATTATGAACACAAATACTTTGAAAAAATAAAAATAAAAATTGACCCCAAATTATCTCCTAACCCATCTTTAACCCCTTTTGGACAGCATGATGCCTTGTTGTTGTTGTTTATTGGTCCCCACAGAGACAGAGACATGGTTGTTTTGTCCTACTTGTACACTCTGCGGTATGGCATGTTTGTTGCCTGGCTAAAGTGCCCAGGGAAGGACAGGGAGATTGAATTACATCACCTCGGATATTTATGAATCACTAAGGTAGTGGTAACACATGAATTGATGTATGTAAATGAAAATGCAGCAACATAATCAAAATGAACTGACCAAGCACAACCTAGGACATCTTCACATTATCCCAACTACCTAACCTAAGCAATCAGTCTTTTTTGTACATAATTATTTTCTATCTTATTTTTTTTGTTTATTGTCTAAATGGTCAGGACATTAAGAGTGACTTACATTCCTTGAGCATCCTAGACCTGGCTACCAGTGAAAAGTTTGTATAATCATGACTTGTTGGCCAATAAATATCAATCAATCAATCTTTATGCCACACCAATGAGTGCCAGTGAGTAACTCGCCGGCGCTGCATTGGTGCATCATGCCGACCGTTGGCAGTCCTGTAGAGTGACCACCGTGTATGAATGCAGCCCTGGCGAGTTACTCATATCACTATGCTGCCCTGGGTTAATCAAACATGATATCAGTCATCTCAGACCCCATCAGTGTGTTTAAGTTAGAAATACCTAGAAATCGCTAGAGATTTACCGAGAAAATAACACGAATTTTCCCAATTTGTAACTTTGCGTTGTTTTATGTCTGAACGTTGTTTTATGTCTGAAAATTATGTAAGTAGAGAGTTGGCAGTATATGCAAGAAGAGTAGAGACTACCTGCTGCTTAGAAATGATACAATTGGGTCTGCTTACGAATCATGAACTCCCCACCTTACGGGTTTTGCGTCTGACTTCTGTATTGGTGTATACCAGATACCAACTATGTAGATTTACGTCTGACTTAATACCAACTAAATCGCCATTTTATTAGGAGGGAGGACATGATGCATATACCAACCCTTGTGTGGTTGTTACCATGGATAACATTGTTGTAGGGTGTAGTATACCTCTGTGGGGGATAAGTAGGACGGGTGCTGCATCACTAATAGGGGGCCCTATGTTGTTAATCCTTTAACCCTTTAAGGACAGATGTCGCTAAAAATATGAGAATTTTCGTCATGATGCACCAATGCAGCCCTGGCGAATAACTCGCCAGTGCTGCATTGGTGCATCATGCAGACCCTTCAGGAGTGTCTCAACCTTTTAAGGTTGACATGATGCTTGAATGCAGCACTGGCAAGGTACTCGCCAGGGCTGCATTCAAGCATCATGACGACCAAGGGCATGATGCATAGGGGATAAGTGGTGCGGGTGCTGCATCAATAATGGGGGGTCCCTAGTAGTAACCCTTTAAGGACCGCACAGGGCTTTAAACCTTTAAGGATGGATGTCGCTGAAAGATGACATTGGTCGTCATGATGCACCAATGCAGCCCCAGCGAGTTGCTGCATTGGTGCATCATGATGACCCTACGGAAGGGTTTCAACCCCATAGGGTCGGTATGATGCTTGAATGCAGCCCTGGGGAGTTACTCGCCAGGGCTGCATTCATGCATCATGACGATCAAGGGCATGATGCATTAAGGCATCATACCATCCTTAAATGATTAATTTGGTTTGCTCTTTTGTCGTCATGATGCATGAATGCAGCCCTGGCGAGTAATCATGACCACCCTACGAGGCCGGGTCACTCCTGAATGTCAGCAGGATGCACCAATGCAGCCCAGTGAGCTACTCGCTGGGGTTACATTGGTGAATCATGATGACAAATTTTCCTTCTTAGTGACATGCCATCCTTAAAGGGTTAACATATTAACCCTTTCAGGGCGGCAAGATGCCTTAACACAACACTAGGGAGTAACTGGTTGGCACTGCATTGAGCGTATTAATTCGGCATAGGGTTGGCATAGGGTTGACATGATGCATCAATGCAGCACTGGTGAGTTACTCGCGAGGGCTGCGTTCATGATCATGGCGACAAAAGGGCACAACGCGTTACATCACTTAACAGCCCGTAAAAGGTTAATACAGTACAGAGGTTCCATGTTATTAATGTGGTAGGGGACCTTTCAGCACTATATACTAATATACATGATGTACACCCCGTGTTTGTATGGCATTAACACTGGTTAACCCTTTAAGGTCAGCATTATATGTAAATATGCACTATTGTCGTCATGATGCTTTGATGCAGCCCAAGTGAGTAACACGCCAGGGCTGCATTTATGCATCATACCAACCTTTCGTGAGTGGTTTGGCATGATGCACTAATGCAGCACTGGCGGGTTACTTGGCAGTGCTGCATTAGTGCATCATGACGACAATTAACATGATGCCATCCTTAAAGGGTTACCAGCCCTAGTGGTGACCTTTCCTACAGATGTCCTGTGATGAATGTGTTACATAGGCATGTTACTATACAGGCTATACATATACCATAAGTAACCTTTTAATCCTTTAAGGACAGCATGTTGCTTACTGGCAACATTTGTTGTCATGATGCAGCAATGCAGCCCGGCGAGTAACGGCGAGCATTGCTGCATCATACTGACTGTTTAGGAGAGTATTAGCTTTAATACCTGAATGCAGTATTGGTGAGTTACTCACCAGGGCTGCATTCATGCACTCTGATGAATAAGGGCATGATGCATTAAAGCATTATGCCATCTATAAAGGGTTAGGGGAAGCACAGAGCTTTCACCCACTCTGTCATTTTGTCGTCATGATGCATGAATGCAACGCCCAGTTACTCACCAGGGCTGTATCATGATACATCACGGTTGATACACTCCTGGAAGATCAACTAGAAAACTCATTGCCAATGAGTGCATCATGACAACAAATAGAGAATAAGTCTTGAGGCATCATGCCGTCCTCAAAGGGTTTAATGATGAATACCTAAGTGATATGTATGCGTGTTGCTTAAAGGGTACCTACATACAAATAAACTAGGCACAAATACTGACAGGACCAGTGTGGTATCGGACCTTTCTGTGCACTTAGTGGATATCATAACTGTATTCACATGTTAAACTGCATTCATGAGACGCTCTTTGTTTACATTTACAGGTTACCTACTCTACAGGCCTGAAGGGTGAGTTGACTTTAGTATTGTTCGTTTTAATATATCCTTAGGACTGGCAGTACTTTCTGGAGGCGCACTGCCGTAGCGGAACGCAAAATCTATCCGCATTGGCCCGCTATGATATTCAGGAAATTCCAAACCCTGGGTTGAAGTTTCACAGCCCGGAAAATATCAAAGGCCAACTTTTAAAACCATCCAGACGGCCTTGCACAGAGGACTGCGCTAGGTATACCACGGAATACAAATGTTATGAACATGATTATTTGCCACAGATTTTGACACTGTATTTTATTATTTTCCATCTGAGGGAATTAAGGGATTGCCCAAAAAAGGTATCTTTTTTGGATCTCCCCATAGCAAGTAATAACCATCTAATGAATGGATGGTCACTGCCTCATCATTTATCATCCTGATGTACCTACTGCAGTGGCCCAGGAGGCTCACATCTTTTTTGTAATATTGATATAGGAAATTTACTTCAAATTGCAAAAAACAACTTGACTTGAAAGTGAAAATTCAACTCCATCCATCTGCATGCGACTGCTACCTTTCAACACTATATGAAACCAAAAACAAAGCAAACATCAAAGTTGAAAGTAGAATGAGAAGTGAAAACTCCAACATCAGTCACTTACTGTCAACTGTCAACTGTCAATTCAAGAACAACAGCTTGTGACAATCTTTTCAGCTTGTGACAATCTTTTAAGCACTGTGGTTTTATGTGGTGTTGAAAGATAGCAGTCACAAGTTGGTCTACTAAAATTGACAGTTGACAGAGGACAGTAATTTCACTTTCAAGTCGAGTTGTCTTTTTGCAAGTTGAAGTAGATTTTCAATTTCAATATTACAAAAGAAAAAAGCCTCCTGGGCCACTAACCAACACAGTCTCAGCGAGTAACTCGCCGGGGCTGAATCATACCAAACTCCTCAGGCATTGGTGGTGCCCACTGGGGAGTAACTCGCTAGCACTGCATTGATGTAGTATGGCGATAAAATAGCATTAATGCACTGACGGGGTAGTACACTAATTGCTATGTGTTACTCTGACGGTGTAGACGGGGCAGGTGGTGATAACTACCTACCTACCACACACAGACATAATGGAGCAGCACCACACAGGCAGCTGTCTGGTCATATAGGGCGTGGGGTAACTCTTTGATGTAAGCAGGGTGCTTTAAAGGGACATTCTCACCACTCACATTTAACCAAATAGTAGACTAGAACAGTATTATAATTTTGAGTGGGTACGCTCGGTGATTATGCCACTTTAATGAACCGTAGGTGGTACAGGGTTAATCCTTCAATAGTAACAGAGGGCTTTAATGTAGCTCTGGTGGTAGAGGGTGAACCCTTTTGTGGCAGCAGGGTGCTTTAATGTAGCTCTGGTGCTACAGGGTTACCCCTTTATATTTACGGCACCAATGTTGAAAGAAAAGAATTCGAGCTGCCTCCGGCAAACGCAAAGAATAATGATATAATTATATACTCTAGTCAATTGCAAGATTGACTAGAGTTAAAACCAGAAGCTACACTTCACTGAATCAGCATTCTCAAGTCATAAAGACTAAATAAATGTCAGACTGATAATTATAAGTCACCAGGTAAAATTGAAAGTGACAGAGATATCCCTATATAAATAGAATACCTCACAATCAACAGAATAAAATGTAAGTGGACCATAGGCCCCATTTACTCACCTGATGAAGCTGGGAACAGCTAAAACTCAACTCAGAACCAAACCCAACCTGCAGTGAGACTCAAACATTGGTACAAAAAAAATCAACAGATTTTTTCCAATATCTACACAGAATTTCTAAAGAATTTTAGAATAGTGTTATGTTGACAAAACACAACTGGAGAAATTTAAAATTAAATTATTTCAGTCACAATTTCAAAATTGTATTCTGTAGAAGATCCCAAACATTTGCACTAAATGTATGGACATGACCTGCATTTACATATCAAACAATGGGAGCGAGTCAAACTATGTCAAGTTGAGGTCAGCTGGCACTGGGCCTATATATAACAGGCCCGGAGACTTACCTGATTCAGCTCTGATTGAGTAGTGTTAGAGTGTTCACCCTTCGTCCATACCACTTCAATAATTATAATAGAACAATATCAATATAATATTCTAATATGTTGTAGAGACCCTCTGATATAGCACACAATTCCTCGGGCCCCCGATATAAAGGGGGCTCAAACATTGACGACACATGAATGTGAAATGTAAAGCACCATGCTGTCCTTAAATGGTTAGCGGTCCGTAAAGCACTAAACGTCTATAAAGCAGACACTGACTGGTGCGTGTGTGTGTGGGGGGGGGGGGGGGAAGTATGGCGCTCGTCTCCCGCCCTGTTTGTACATAAAAGACAGCAGGTTATTAAGTCATATTAATCAGAAGGGCTTTTGTTCATCTCCCTCTCTCCCTTTTTTATTTTATTTCTTTTATCTTATTTTTTATCCTTGCTCTGGTACGGTGGGTAATCTCACTGTGTGTGTTGTGCTGGTGGGTGGATGTGGACGGCTAGAGCCGCCTCTGACAAGCCACATACAGGATATAACATGATGGTAGTGAGTTTACAATATATATATAGTGGTAACACATCTAACAGTGGTCTATCTACAAGTATTAGTTTTACAGAATGGGAAGTATGGATAATTTCTTTTTTTATAGCAAATGTCTTTAATATGATCGGTGACAATAAAGAGTAAAAGTAACCCACATATTTATCATGAAAGACATTTATATACATATAATACTATTTTGTTTAAGTACACAGTAGAATCTACTCTAGTTTTACAGCATCTACTGTAGCTTTACAGTATACTCTATTAACGTAGAAAAATAGCAACCAACTATTTGTTGTACATACAACAAGAATTAACCTAAAGGTCTGCACGACATCGTGTTCGAGATTGGATGATTTTTTCATGAGAATCCCAACTCCACTTTTAGTTTGAATGATGAAAAGTCTGCTCCAAGTGTTCACTCTGGAAAAATGATGACAAGTGGGAGACAAGTTTTGAGGAGATTCCCCTGTAGCAGAGGCTCCAATCTGCATGTGCGTAGGAGGAAGGAGTGGGAAGGAAGATGGAGAGCCTTATAGGGAGTCGTCCGTAGGGACTGATCATTTTTAACAACAGGAGGGGTGGTCGGTTGGGGGGGTCTTCGACCTCTTGACCAGGGGTGCAAAAAATGTCAACCCCTCTTGGGGGTGCCAAAAGGCCTGTGCGTTACTATGTTTCAAAGGGCCCGCAAGCTGATTTCCGACCAGTAGGGGGTAAAAGATTTCAACCACATCGACCGGGTGGGGGTGTAAAAAATGTCAGGCGTTCCGTGCGAAAACCTACCACCCCTTCGCCCGGTTGATAATTAATGCCCACTCCCTTAGTATCTGTAATTTGCATCTGTAATGGCCTGCGTCTCTGCCAGAAGCCACCAAGTCTTCTCGCTGTGAGTTCAGTGTTTGATAGAGTAGAACTGGATCTGTGCACTCAAAAAAGTGGTTTTATTTCAGTGACATGTGACCTGTGAGATGGTCATGTGACCTGTGAGGTAGTCATGTGACCTGTGAGATAGTCATGTGACCTGTGAGATGGTCGTGTGACCTGTGAGATGGTCATGTGACCCGTGAGATGGTCATGTGACCTGTGAGATAGTCATGTGACCTGTGAGGAAGTCATGTGACCTGTGAGATAGTCATGTGACCCGTGAGATGGTCATATGACCTGTGAGATGGTCATGTGACCTGTGAGATGGTCGTGTCACCTGTGAGATGGTCGTGTGACCTGTGAGATGGTCATGTGACCTGTGAGATGGTCATGTGACCTGTGAGATGGTCATGTGGCCTGTAGCCTAGACACTCACTGTAACAGTAGGATTTTGACAAAGGCAAGACCTATTTCTTGAAATCAATAAGAAACATGAGGGCTGGTGACAAAGGACAAGAGTTATTTCTTAAAATCGACAAGGGGCATTGTCATTTGTTGAAATTGACAAGTGACAGCGCAAACCCCCGTCTAGGGCCCTATAGAGTATAACTGCGTCTGCGCACTCAATAAATGGTTTAAGTTCTGTGCCCCTGACATGTGACCTGTGAGATAGTCATGTGACCTGTAGGATAGTCATGTGACCTGTGGTATAGACCCGCACTGTACCAGGAGGACTGAGGTAAGAAAGGAGGGAATAAAGCAGCGTCTGAGTTATGGCTGGGCTGTGTTATAGATAGGGAGCTGTGTGGGAGCGTCTCAATGTGTGGGAGAGCAGCTCACGGTGCGCGGGTAGGGGGGGAGGTGCTCTATGAGCTGCTCACCCGGCCATGTCCAGGGGTTAAAGCTGTATGAATGCAGCACACATTGTGATTAACTCTGTATGGTATCATGTTCATATCCCCCCGACTATTAGTAAATTTGTCTTGTTGGGCAAAAATGATCTCTCTAGAAAGTTACTTATCGGAGATGCATTGGTGTATCATGATCGATTTGAGTGTGTTTTTTAGCACAGGTTTCAGAACAGAGGCGTGCCCCCTCCCCCCCCCCCCCCCCCCGCTCACCCATCCTAAACAAGGGTGGGGAGGCAGAGTATCATTTAGCACCCCAAAATTTAAGAAATGCTAAGCAAGTTTGTAGTTGCCCAATACGCCCCCCCCCCCCTCAGGGCATTGCTTGCGACAATCTAAACCGCTTTATGATAGGGCATTTGCGCCACACACACACACACACACCCCTGTGAAGTTTTTCCCAACACCCCTGTTGAGTCTGCATTTGGCCAGCTTTAGCTCCTTAAGCAGGCCTTACACAGCCGCTGGTTGCACCGATCCGCCGCATCCCAACTCAACTGACCCAGTTGTCCCTGGTCGAGATGAGATGGAGCGGGACGTGGGAAAAGGTATACACTGCCGACTGGGCCCGACTGTATATAGATTGTTAGACTAATTAATGATGGTCACATGACTAAATGGTGTCCATTCATTGGTCTAAGTTCTCCCGATTGTTCCCGACTGCTCCCGATTTCAACATACACTGCCACATCCGACCCGCTCCATCCCATCTGCACCCCCCACTGCGCACCAGTCGGGCCCGTATTTCAAGCACTGCTTGAAATCTACCGACTCTCCCCGATCCGCTCCAATTGGGTCGGGAGCAGGTATACACAGGCCGACTGGACCCGCCTGGACGGTCGAGATGGGTCGAGATGGGGCGGATCGGAGCGTTAGGTGGCAGTGTCTACCCTACTTTATAGAGCCTTGCATGGTTTACAGTAAGAGACGCTGGCGGCAGGGGGCGCCTCGGGATGGTTGATGAGCGGATTCAGCAGGCCTGGCAGCGGGGCATCCATCTTACCCGATAACCCTCTAAGGGACGGGTCATGCTATAATGTGCTACCTCTTGGTCGGCATGATGCTTGAATGCAGCCCTGGCGAGTAACTCGCCAGGGCTGCATTCAAGCATCATGCCGACCCTACGGGGTTGATACACCAACAGATTTTCAACATGATGCACCAAAACAATGCTGGTATGATACTCGCGAGCACTTAGCGTATAGATTATACATCGACAATTAAATCGCAGAGTCATGCTGCGGCCATGACAGGGATATCTGCAGGCTCTATCCACACAGCTGCAGCGTGATGCACGGGCCGCCTACCAAGTACACCTTAGGGAGTGATCATTTTTTAACAACAGGGGGGGGGGTGGTGGTTTTCCGCGCCGAGCGTGCAAATTTTTTTTCACCCCCCCTGGTCAACGGGTCGAAAATCGGCGTGTGGGCGGGCCTTTTGAAGCATAGTAACGCGCTGGCTTTTTGGCCCAAAACAGGTTACATTTTTTTTGCCCCCCCCCCAAACCAACCCTCCCCCCCTGTTGATAAAAAATGATCACTCCCTTAGATGGACTTCCTACTGTAAACTCACCATAGAGAGAAGGAACAGCGTCAAAAGGGAGTCAAAGTTGCCTCCAGAATGACTCCCCTCTTTAGGGGAGTCCAGGTCACCTATATCACATGTAGAAAATGTGTGTTGCAGGAACATGGATAAAGAGTAACACACATACATTTTTAACACACTTGAGCATGAACACACTTTTTTCAACACACTTACACACGTTTCTGTTAAAGGTGTGTAGGTAATAAAAGTGTGTACAATATACACACATTTTTATTGACACCAGATGGCACCACAAGCATTGTTTTAGACATTTTAGTCACACTTCAAGATTCTTATTTCACGTTTGATCATGTTTAATGATTTGATATCAAGTTTTAAACATATAATGAAGTGTAACTTCAATGACTGCATGAGGCTAAGAAGTTAAAATCCCTTTGAAGACTTACTATCCTATCCTAGGGAGGTCTAAAGGATGTGGAAGGAATGGGACACCTTTCCTGTGTGTTCAGCTATAATATAATAAGTCAATGTGTAATTGAAACCTGCTTAAGGTCATCCCGTACAGGGCTTTGCTATGTAGGATGGCTGCCACAATTGGCCACCATTGCTGTGGTTGGTGAAATGTTGCCTATTGGTACACTAGCAGTGCTCCGCTGGCAGCTGGTGCCAGGCAATGTTGAATTACATGCTTGATATATTCAAACACTTTATAAAGCAACACACATATATCACTTACACACTTTCTCCTACACACTTTAAATTCTACACACTTTTTATCACAACACACTTTTAAGATTAACACACGTTAACAAAAGTTAACACACATTTTTTAGAGAGGGAGCCTAGGTGACTCTCTGGCTGACCTGAGGGAGTCATATGACACAGAGAGCTATATGACTTCCCCAGACGACTCCCTGTTTCTTTTCTCTGTGTAATGGTACCAGGGCCACCTTAGATGGAGCGGTATAAGCGACTTCTTACTGTAGACACACTATAATGAATCATTTATAGGACCAGGTGTCGATATTTAGCATTTTATAAGCGCAATAAAGACTCGCATAAGTGCTGGAACCTACATTATAAGCGCCGTAGTATGCGCTTTAGATACGGCACTAAACCTATGGTAGCTACGTACTCTATGCCCCAATGGAATACAGTGTGGCCATTCTCCATACTCTTTTTAAGATGATAATATATGTAAACACAAAATCCTACATGGATGTATATCGTTGAAGCTGAATAGTATATATTTTAATTCCATCCGCATCCACTGCAATGCTGAATAGGATAGCTACTTATCTAGATCCATTATAAAGCACAACCTTTGCGTTACTAAGCTTCTTCAAGGGAGAAATACCACTATTGACCTCCAATGTTCCGTATGCTCTATACAAAGGTCTACCATGCTAGGAGTTAGATGAAGGGGGAATGTAACGATCGCGCACACAAAAGAAAGAAGTAGAAGAAGGAACCACTCTTTGTTTTAGTATACAGAGCAACATGCAAATGGTCTCTCTGCACGCATGCGTGGAGGCTGCTTCCGGTTTTACCGAGTCTTGGCACGCGGGGGCGGCGTGCATGCATGTCTCTACTGGTACCGGGTACCAGCAAGGTACCAGCGCACCTGTACACCTGAACACAGCATACCTGTAGAAGGCACCATGTAATACCTGCAGGGTAGGCTCACCCCAAGTCGGCCACATACCTCAAGTCGGCCACCCCCCCCCCCCCCCCCCGAGGATAGAAAGCAACATGATGTTAAACCAAGACAAGAGTACCAACTAATTGAATCAATGTTATTTAACCAGATATACATTTTGTACTTTTAACATCGTGTTGCTCTTTATCCACCCTGGAGGAAGGTGGCCGACTTGAGGTATGAGGCCGACTTGGGGTGAAGCTACCCTTGTAGGAGGTAGAAGTATAGGATGTACCTGTCTCTAGGGTAGCTTGAACTAGAGTTTACCATGGTCACCTGTGCACCTGAACACCTGAACACCTGAGCACAGCATAGATCTACCTGTAGTCAGGGTAGTGCCTGTAGAAGCAGGCACAAAGACCTTCTAGGATAGCTTGGCCTAGAGTCAAACCACGTACCTGGAGATGTCCACCTTAAGTATGTAGTTATCCATGTATGGTACAGTCTCTATTTGTCCTTAAAGTGTACTGTGATACAAAAAAAGGGGGCTCATCATGCATGAATTACTACAACATTAAAGTTAGTATATCCGATGATTGGGGCTCAAAATTAAATTTTCTTAAAAGGGTGTTCACAAATAACATATTTACCTTCTTAGCTATTCCATTTGCCCTTGTAACCTACCATTTTGCTCAAATTTGATTTTATTACCCAATATATGGACATTTTGGAATAAAATCGTGCACGATTTTATTGTCCCCATTGAAAATACACTGAAAATGTCATTGTTGGATCCCTTGGGACCCTCTTTCTGGGCTGTTACTGCCCATGGATACCATTTTAATGCCCCCTAACCTATTAATAATATACGTTTATAGTATTTAGAACATCTATATAAGGAATTTAAAATTTGGTAAAAATCGGATATACCCACTTTAAAGTGGAATAGTGTATGGCAGAATGCAGGATATATTTCCCTTTCCTCCAGCATCGGTCATTATAGTCTGGTAATGCTGGACACTGTTTCTAGAGTCTGACGATGCTGGACTCTTGGTGGCTGAAATAGAGGCTCCATTGAGTCCAGAATTGTCGGACTCTGGGAAGAGGAGGGCCCTAGACGGGTGGTAGCTGTGTCACTTGTCGATCCTAAGAAATGCCAATGTCCCTTGTCGATCCTAAGAAATGAGTCTTGTCCTTTGTCGATTTAAAGGGGTATGTTTGTCACTTGTCGCCAACCCCCAGCATTACCTTGTCCCTTGTCTATAAGGCCTAAAACAACACTGTAAAAATATTCCGTTGAATATACAGAGAATCAGTGTAAAATTTTACGGTGATTCATCATAACATATGATTACGGTGAGGCAATGTGAAATCAATCAATTTTACTTTGAATATCTGTAATCCAGTACAGTGAAATACCGTTTATTTTTACAGTGAAACACAGTTAATTTTACGGTGAAGCTACGTTTAAGTGATTTCAGTTTTATCACACCAGGTGGCAGTTTGGTTCATGAAGAGATTTTCCTAGATGATAGGAACACCATTTTTGTGGTGATAAGAAATATATATGCAGACACAGCTGTAAGGTTTGATCTGTAGCCATCCTAGAGTGACTTCTGCTCATGGACTGGTATGACAAAGTGTCATGAAGCATTCTATAAGGCTTTCATAGACTAATTCCTAATGATTAGGTCTGAAGTCTTGACACTAAGATGATATTGCTGATTGGTACCAAATTGGGTTTGGAACCATATTGAGCATGGAGTCTAGGGGGATAAATAAACTGAATAACACTGGGACAAATCAGTTTAATTACACAAAATACCATTACAATTATTGTTTAGACACTGAATCAGAATACAGTGATGTTTTGTATTCTGTTAAAATAACGGTGATTCACAGTTCCGTAGAAATAACGGTGACTTTGGGAAAAACGGTGACCGTGAAAATAACGGTGAAAATCCGGCACCCAGTGGTGCCAGTGAATCACCGTTATTTTAACGGTACTGAGAATCACTGTTAAAAAAAATTTTAACGGAGATTTCTTGTTTAAAAATAGCGGTGACAGTTCCGTAAAAATAACGGTGACTTAGGAAAAAACGGTGACCGTAAAAATAACGGTGAAAGTCCGGCACCCAGTGGTGCCAGTGAATCTCCGTTATTTTAACGGAATATATTTTACAGTGAAGGGCTTGTCGCCTTGTCGAATCTACCCGTCTGGAGCCCCAAGAAGGTCCAGCACTGCCACACCCTCGAGCCATGTTGGGTGAGTCTGGTCTCTGAATGAGGAGGCATCATCGCCTGACCCTCACCAAAGTGATTGACTCTTATAAGTGAGTGCTTTGGATGACGTGGCCAGCGTCAGGCTGACGCTCACATGTTTCTCAGTATAGTAGGAAAGTCTGCATTACCTGTAGGAGCTGTACACTGAAAAAGTAAACTTGTCTCCTGACTCGTCGAAGTGACTATCATAAAATAAACGAGTCAAAAGTTGTCTTACCTATCAGGTTACCATCCCACAAATAGAATCTGGAGCTGGCAAATGTCGGGTTTTGGGCTGGCACATGCCAAGTGGGTCTTCTATCTCCAGCTAGAAGACCCCTTTCCTTGTCACTTAGACGAGTATTTGACTCGTTTATTTTATGATCGTCACTTTGAAGAGTCTGGAGACAAGTTTACTTTTTGAGTGTAGTGTGTAAAAACTGTCTAGTTAGATCCTCTAGAAACCTCTCTGTATATGGCTATGTCTCACGACCTTGAGCCAATGTTTTTGTCTCTGACCGGGTGCCGTCTCTGACGGTTATGTTAACCTATACTCATATATATAAGGATATGTATAAACGTTTTGGCAGCTCTTATGTAAAATTATTAGCCTCCTGCTGTTGGTAGACTATAACTAAACTCTCAAAGTGACATCCGGTCAGAGACGGCACCCGGTCAGAGACGGCACCTGGTCAGAGACGGCACCTGGTCAGAGACGGCACCCAGTCAGAGACAAAAACATTGGCTCAAGGTCGTGAGACACAGCCTTATCGATATTAGAAAGTACCTGGGAGAGTGTACAGCTGAGCTGTTAGATGCACCTGTACCTGTTGTCCGTAAGAAGACTTCTTGTCAACATGTTGCTGCACGCGATATGTGCACCGTCCTACCAAACATCCATGAGTCCTGTCTCCAACTCTGCATGGAGAGACATTTGAGAGTAGCTACCTGTACTAAAATTCAATCCGCCTGACTGAATCTGACATGGGACAGTTCTTTAAGACGATATGAGGTACTCAAGTAACAGCGGGCCTAGTCATTACTTAAATTCAACAGGTGGCATGATGGGGACCTTCACCCCAGGCATCCAGGGCCCTATTCATGTGCCTGCTTCCAAATAATTCTATAACCAGCCTTAAACGAATGGAGATGCTGGTTAGAACAGTGAGTTTGTGAGAATCTACAGCTGTCTGCCGTGTATCAGACAGATAGGGTACTTACTAATGAGTGTATACTTAAGGAGCAGGGAGGATGTCTACGGCAGGTGGGGGGAGACATGAAAACGCTGAGTTGGCAGCTACCAGCCATGTGTACTGCCAGGGTAGGTGGGGGGGGGGGGATTAACCCTCTAAGGACGGCATGATGCCCTCTGTCAGCATGATACACCAATGCAGCACCGCCAGTAACTCACTAGTGCTGTATTGGTGCATCATGCTGACCCTTCAAGAGTGTCTCAACCACATAAGGTCGGCATGCTGATTGAATGCAGCACTGGCGAGTTACTCACCAGGCCTACATGCATGCATCATGGCGGCCAAATGGCATGATGCATTAGAGCACTAAGCGCCCCTTACATCGCTAACAGGTACAGAGAGATCGTTATATCGGTAATACAAGCCCTCTGTACTAGTCTCATTACGTGGACAAATATGGACGCAGGGGCCAATTGCACTATTTGATGGTTACCGCAATTGCCCGTTTAAACATCAGTCTCAAAGGGGTGGATCTCATTTTTCAGTGCATCTTCTAAAATCTCCTAATATCTCTCTATAAAATGTCTCATATATAAGGACAGATTCAATATAAGCGCAGGGGGTAACTGGTACTGGACATGCGCAGGTTTGCATTAAGGGCCAATTATGGTAAGCCGAAATTACAGAGAATGAATGGTCTATATATATATATATATATATATATATATATATATATATATATATATATATATATATATATATATATATATATATATATATATAGGGCTTTGATTCCCCAAACATCGTAATACTTGTCTTAGGTCTTGAAATGAGGGTCGGTCTCGAATAAATGCCCAGAGTACAGTGGTATGTTGGAATAAATAAGAAGCACTAAAGCTCAGATAAGACCTAGTCCCCTTTCTCCACAACGTGTGGGCAAATAGAGGAGGGAAGCTGGTCGCCTGTTGGCTGAGGATGTAACAGGTGTTTCAGGATCGTTATACCTGTGACCTTACTGCACTGAGAGGCAGACAGGGGGTGTGGGGGGGCGGGGAGGGGGGTGAGGTCAATACCAACTATACCAAGCAGGGGAAGGGAAAAGGAGGAGGGGTAGGCCTATAGGATGGGGGTGGACCACTAAATTCGACATGGCGACATGGGCCTTTTTCGGCTTAGTGACATGCGACATGAGGAATTTAGGAGATAATGACATGGGACATAGACTTTTCTTCAAATCGACATGGTGACATGGTCATTTCTTAACATAGGCAGGACGACATGGCTATTTCTTAAAAACGACAGGGAAAATTGGGACCCCCTATCCAGACCCCCTATAGGGGTATAACCCCCCCCCCCCGCCCCCCCCCCCCAAAGCACAGAGGACGGGAGGGGCTAAATATGTTGCCCCCCCCCCCCCCCCCCAGCGTTTGTAAATTCCCTCTAATATGATACACGATTCTCTCCCACATTATCATTATTAGGTAAATGTGGATTACAGTTGGTTGGCTTCACGGACACTCGATTTGTTGGTCACTAAGTAGTTTAAGGTCTTAAATTTCTTTAGTTGCAAATAAAGGTAACGTTATTCTAAAGAGAAACTTACACTACTAAGCTAGAAGTTGTAATTGTCCATAATCAACCTCAAATTTCACTGTCCGTCTCGGATCCGAATCATGGTGAATATACCCCACTACCGGTTGTATGATCATATCTGCCACGTGCAGCCATGGCTGGGAGTAGAAAAGACGAGGTTCTGGCGAGGTTCGAACTCGCGGCCTTCTGCGTGTAAAGCAGACGTGATAACCACTACACCACAGAACCCATCTGTATGTGTGGGGCTGCCCTGTCCGGAGCTATTACGCCAGCTGTGTTATACATTGCAGGGATCTACTCCTAGCAAAAGAAAATCGTTATCATAGGCAAAAGAATCGTTAGATCTCTAACCACATAATGCAGAATGTACGGAGAGCATAATGTTTAATGTACTATGTTTCTCTATGTTATTATTACACTGATATTCTTTGGCTCCCCGTACGACCAATCTCTCAGTCACTAGTGCCTAACCAAATTAGTCATTTTTTGGCTCCCTATATGACCAACCTAGTTAATATGGTCAGGTTGGTCAGTACTGACCGACTCACCTTAGTCTTCTCCAAATAAGTATTCGGCTAAATCCTTTTGAGTAAGGCATTAGTTAGGCCCTATATGTTGTTTTGTCATATTCAAATATAGCACTTGGTCATGCCTGACCAATGTCCCTATGACTAACTAAGGATAGCCACTTCAGACTAAGGGCCGAGGTATTTGGATTTTCTGTGCACAGCTAGTGAAGACGCCGCATACCGCTGTAATCTCCGCTGTAATATGGATGAGGCACGTCTCAGGGGATTCCACATTTAATAGGGACCTTTAGCAAAACCGACGTAGCTCGTTAAACGCAGACGTAGTAGTGCTAAAGGGATAGGCTACGTCTGCGTTTAATGAGCTTTTACGTGGTTGCTAAAGGTCCCTAATATATAAAGGAGACGCGGCACATGGCTGCATATCAAATCTGTGCCTTATAACACTGCCGTAAACAGTGACACACAACTAGAGGTAATCCCCGCTAGTGTAGCTACCCGTCTCCTCTTGTTACACATATAGGGACAGTCTCTATTCTGTTTCCTACTTGCCACACTACAAGATTTAACTGATTGTAGAGGAGGGCAAGTGCTATCCAATATAAGGTTAGGTACATATAATACATTTTAAGTTGGATTCTATGCCACTTTAATGCATCACGCCGTCCTTACAGGGTTAAGGCATTATGCTGTCCTTACAGGGTTAAAGCATCATGCTGTCCTTAAAGGGTTAAGGCACCATGCGGCCCTTACATGGTTAAGGCATCATGCTGCCCTTACAGGGTCAAGGCATCATGCCGTCCTTACATGGTTAAGGCAGCATTCTGTCCTTACAGGGTTAAAACATCATGCCGTCCTTACAGGGTTAAGAGAGTGATCAACAGGGGGGATGGGTTTGGGGGATTCAAAAACATTTGGACCCCTTGACCGGGGGGGGGGGGGGTGTAAAAAATTTAACCTGCTTTGAGCCAAAAAGCCAGCGCGTCACTATGCTTCAAAGGGCCCATGCGCGCGCCGATTTCCGTTCCGTAGGGGGGTAGGGGTAAAAAATGTTGACCCCGCGACCAGTGGGGGTCTCAAAAATTCTGCACGCTATGCGCCAAACCCCCCCTCCCCCCTGTTGTTAAAAACTGATCACTCCCTAACCCCTGAGCCCTCACCTTCCCTGACTAGACCAAGTAAACCACACATCACAGCACACAGGGGCCCGCCCGAGCCGGAACCACGCCGCACTTCCGATCTTAATCTCACCCACAGAAAAACAATCAAAAATAAAAGCGCTCATAACTCAGCTCTACTATTATTCAATATCCACCCAGGCGGGTGGATTTGGGCAGTGATTGCCATGGCAACCATCAATAGTTTAGTTGTGTTTCTTGCCGCCTGGTGGGGTGTGTGGTGGGGTGTGTGGTGGGGTGTATGGGGGCGGGGGGAGGTGCCCGGGGCGGTGGTCGTACGGACGATTTACGTCCCCCTGTCACTACATACTATCGATGTTTACATGTGTCTAAACCCTTTAAGGTGAGCAGAGTGCTATAGGGTAGATTCACCTGGAGTGGGACACATACCTTGAGACACCTGTTTTTATGGCTACTCAAGCATTTCAAGTCCTTTATTCTTGAATAATGGTAAAGTGCTATTCTTTCCATATAACATGCACTTTATGTCGAAGTGTACGTGAATAAGCTCAAATTCCAGTGTCCGTCTCAGGGTATGTGTCCGACTCATGGTGAATCTACCCTAGTGTGTTTATCCTTGATCATTTATGATGCATGAGTGGAGCCCCGTGAGTGATTCGCCGAACTGCATTGGACCTGACCCTTCTGGATTGTCTCAATCCCATAGGGTTGGCATGATGCTTGAATGCAGCACTGGCGAGTTATTCACCATGGCTGCATTCATGCATCATGACAACCAAGGGCATGATGCAGTAAGGGATTATGCTGTCCTTAAAGGGTTAACCATTTAGAGCCTGCAGAGGGCTATAATGTTTAATGATCTTGTTCTTCATGATGCATGAATGCAGCCCTTGTGAGTAACTCGCCAATGCTGCATTCATGTATCATGCTTACTCTACATGGTTGATACATTCCCTACGCATTGGGATGATGCACGAATGCAGTCCGTTGGATTTACTTGCCGGCGCTGCATTGGCGCATCATGCCAACTTGACTGCTTGAAGCATCATGTGGTTCTGGCAGTGGCGGGTTTAGAGGGGGCGTAGTTAGGAGTCTATTTAACATTGTTACACCCCAGTTTGGCCCCACAATTTGGAGTGCGCCCCCTCCTTTTCCGAGGAAACAAAGGTGCGCCCCCTTCTTTTCCAAATCCTGGATCCGCCACCAGTCCTTAAAGGGTTACCACTGCTGCCCCACCCTCTGCACCCCCTGGAGGCGGGCTGGGAGCGGTAGAGTCTCCTTAAAGGGTTACCACTGCTGCCCCGCCCTCTGCACCCCCTGGAGGCGGGCTGGGAGCGGTAGAGACTCCTTAAAGGGTTACCACTGCTGCCCCGCCCTCTGCACCCCCTGGAGGCGGGCTGGGAGCGATAGAGTCTCCTTAAAGGGTTACCACTGCTGCCCCGCCCTCTGCACCCCCTGGAGGCGGGCTGGGAGCGGTAGAGACTCCTTAAAGGGTTACCACTGCTGCCCCGCCCTCTGCACCCCCTGGAGGCGGGCTGGGAGCGATAGAGTCTCCTGCCACTCCCCCTCCTCACCCTACTTGGCTCCTCACTCCAGCCTTCATAAATGGACAATTCAACAAGTGTTTGGACAGACCTGGAAATCTCTCACTTTAACACTGTGCTGAGAGGAAGTCCATATTAGGGCGTGAGTAGTGTATGGCACTGGGGATATGTCCATATTAGGGTGTGAGTAGTATATGGCACTAGGTGTATGTCCATATTAGGGTGTGAGTAGTATATGGCACTAGGGGAATGTCCATATTCAGATATTAGGGTGTGAGTAGTGTATGGCACTGGGGAGTATGTCCATATTAGGGTGTGAGTAGTATATGGCACTAGGGGTATGTCCATATTAGGGTGTGAGTAGTGTATGGCACTGGGGAGTATGCCCATATTAGGGTGTGAGTAGTATATGGCTCTAGGGGTGCCTCACTGGCATCTAATACATCACACAGAGAAACGAAACAACGGCGAAAAGGGAGTCCAGGTTGCCTGCAGAATGACTACCCTCTGTAGGGGATCCCAGGTCGTCTGAGGGAGTCGAGCTGACTCTCTGGTTGATATAAGGGAGTCACCTGGGGAGTCATATAGCTCTCTGGGACATATGACTCCCCCAGGTGAATCTGTCAAGTCAGTCAGAGAGTCACCTTGGCTCCCTTATGCGACGTGCACACCCCTAAAGAGGGGGGTCATTCTGGAGGCAACCTGGACTCCCTTTCAACGCTGTTTCTTCTCTCTGTGGGGGTACTAAACCCGTTGGTATATATAGGTGATTCTCTATGCCCATCTCACTGTACTAGTGGTCATAGTCTAGGAGCAGACCTTATGGGAAAACCCACAGTCAGGGTGCTAGATGGGCAACACTGGGGTTGTAAATGACGCAAAGCATATACAATGGGCATGAGGGGATGGTGACTGTATAGAACTGGTGTTGTTAAGGGATAGTTGTATTGCTAGTAAAGGTCAGTGGTATGTTCCGTATAAAAAGTCAAAAATAGGTAGGTTTCAGAGTTTTTGCAAAAGGGTATCTAGAAATAACTAGCAAACTCTGATGCAGACCACAAGCCCGAATAGTTGACAGAAACATTTACATTGATATAGCCCCTAAATGATGAAAGATTATATTTCTTTTTCGTAATTAGATAAAGATTTCTAAGGTCGGCCCTGTATTGTTAGATAAGTGATATAACCTGAAACCCATTTTTACGTAAGCAGTGTTGGCTACGTTTTTCACAAATAATCAAAATAATAAAGAATATAAAGAGACCAATTGGACTTAGGACTAAGGAATACATGAGTATTGAAAGTCCACTCCCATGTCAGTACATAATGACTTCTCTCTTAGAATAGAAAGGAGGTGTATCGGGGCGGACGGCCGGCATCAAAGATGCATCACGCCCTTTATGTTCCCCTGTCATGCCGAGCCACAATACCCAGATTCAGTTTAACTTATTGATATAAAATGTCTTTGGTCCTTTAAGGACGGCATGTTCCTAAAAGATGACATTTGTCAGCATGATGCAACCCTGACGAGTAGCTCACTGCTGCTGCATTGGTGCATCATGCCAACCTTTCGGGAGTGTCTCAATCCTGAAGGGTCGGCATGGTGCTTGAATGCAGGCCTGGCGAGCACCAGGGCTGCATTCATGCATCATGACGACCAAGGGCATTATACATTAATGCATTAAGTCACCCTCAAAGAGTTAAATCCCATTGTTACTATTCTAATCCATGAATATTCACAAGGAAGTTCTTTTATCCCTCTATAGTATGGGAGCAGGGGGAGCTCAATAATTCATATGTGGACAGCCACACAGAAAAGGTGCTCCGCACGAGGCACAGGGACCACCCTTTCCGTTTGTCTGCTGACAATTGTGTATAACTATAGCCATCTCCTTACCCCTTTAAGCGTGGTACTCTGCTTCAGGGTAACATGCCGTTGTGTCGTCATGATGCATGAATGAAGCACTGGTTAGTAGTACATTTGTTTGTGATGCATTCATGCATCATGATGCCCATAATGGATAATACACCCCTGCAGTGGCGGATCCAGGATTGTCTAGAGGGGGGCCCAAACCTGGCAAACCTGGAGTGACTATCTGTTTTCCACGCGCGAAGCGCATCAGCTGTATTATGGGGGTATGGGGGGCAAGCCCCCTAGGAAAATTCTGTTGATCTAGCCTTGAAATTGTGCATTCTCACGCATTTTAGGACCCCCATCCCATCCAAATCAGGGACCCTCAGTCAGGCCCTATGAACCTCTCTCTCTCCCTCTTTTCTTCTTTTTTCTTTTCTCTTCTTCCTCTTCTTTTTTTGGAGGAGGGGGGGGGGGCAAGGCCAACGACATTTGGGAGTGTATCAACTATGTGTGGTCAGTGTGATGCATGAATGCAGCGCTGGCGAGTTACCCACCAGAGTTGCATTCATGCATCATGCCGACCAAGGGCATGATGCACTATGCGGTCCTGATAGGGTTAATTAACTGGCTGTTAATCCTAACTAGTTGGTGCTACATTAATCATGACACCAGTTTACGGTTCTACCACTCCCTGAATGCCGCCCCTTCCCACTGTCAGGCAGAATTACCATCATCCTGCCGGACCGGGCATTAGGTACCAGCGGTGGGTGGGGGGATATAAGTGAAAGGCCAAAGTCCATATATCCATCCCTTCTCAATCATTGTATATGATGACCAATGTCCTTAATTTTCTACCCCGGTTGCTGTCTCTCCCTCTCTCTATTCCCTTCCTCTCTATCTCGCTGTTTGTCTGCCTCTCTCTGTCTCTCTTTGTCTCTCTCCTTGTCTCTTTCTTTCTCTGACCCCCACTTCCTCTCACTTTTCCCCCTCCACTCTTTCTCCAAACTTCCCCTTCCCAACTCTCGTTCACGAAGGCAAGCTCTGGTGACAACCGCTATGACATTGAGCTTGAGTTTTGCTGGGTTTAGGTAGTCCCTGTGATTAGCTTGGAACCAGTGAACAGGAACCAGAATGTATGATCATACCGTCTGCTTCCATTTCTGGTTCCTATTTGCTGGCTCCAAGCTAACCACAGGGACTGCCTACACCCAGCAAACCCCAAGTTCAAGACATGATGTATGATGCTTTCAGGCCGTCCTTAAAGGGTTAACCTGTGGCGTAGCATGCAAGATGGTTCCTAGAGCTCCCTTAATTCCTAGACCCCCGCCCCCCACACCTGTGTTCTGTGCTTCTTCCAGCATTGTCCTCTATCGCCTATTCTTCTCTCCATCCCTCCTTCCCCTCTTTCTCCTTACCCCTTCGCCATGCAGGCCCCACTGCATGCTGGGGGAGCTTCCTAAACCCCCCCCCCCTCCCACCTGTGTGCTTGCCGTGCGGTGGGAGCGGGTTTATAGCCCACAGAGTGTGTGCTTAGACTATAATGGGTGGGCTGCATGGCACAGATGCATGGTACACGTCCCCACTGCCACCCTCCCCTCTCCATACACCCCCTTACCCACCTCCAGGGTCTACAGGAACCTCAGCTTCAGGCACCAGATGTAGTAGTATGAGTGGTTAATTCTTGTTGAAGCTGCCGCCATTTTGATGGCGGCTATACCAATAAGGCATTGCCCTTCTGCATCCACAGGGCAATTGTGTAGCTGTAACTGGATAAAATAGTTTAATCACACCAACAGCGTTTAAGAAAGCATTTATATCTATAGTATATAGGAGCCTATAGGAATGTAAAAAGTTCCCAAAGGTGGCCATGTCCTATGTATGTGAAACGTAGCTGAATTAAATAATCAAATTCAAACTTTAAACTAAACTCAAGCTACTTTCGTATCCAGTTATGACTGGAACCAGCAGTGAGCTGCTGGTGGTTCTCTGGTGCAACAAGGCTGGAACCACCTGCCTGACTCTCAGGTGAGGGTAGTTTTAGCGACAATGACTCTCACTTTTCTGAGGGTGCAGCGGTTGCAATGCATTCTGGATTAGCTGTTAATCCCCGTCAATATGGCTGATTTTGTCACAAACTTACTTCAGACCAATTATAAGCTGTGAGCAACATCACCTCTAGACAAAGTACAAACATTCCCTATATACATCAGGACCTTGACCTACCCTACAGCTCTGGGTGCATCCTACCCCTTAGACTATAGCCTGGTACCATCAGGACCTTCACCTACCCTAATACTGTGTGTGTACCTCACCTACCCCTTAGACTATAGCCCGTGGGTTATTGTATCAGCCAGGAGGCATTAATATCATGGAACTACGACATAAAATAGCACAAAGTACATGTGTACCGCTCCTTTATAACCCTGCAAGGGCAGCACAGAGATGAAATTAAATCTCTAGGAATCATGCATTGAAGGTATCGTTGACGTGTGAGCTGTTGATGCTGCATTCATGCATCACGCCGACATTATCGTTTCGATGTACTCCCGAAGAGTTGGCATGATGCGCCAATGCAGCACTGGCTTGTTGCTTGTAGGTGCTGCATTGGTGCATCATGACGACAAATGAAGACGAATCCTTGAGGCATCATGCTACCCTTGCAGGGTTGAGGACTGATGGCGTGTGTGCCGATTGTATACGCTCTATTGCATGCACAAAAGGACATACCCAAGCAGGAGCGTGGACAAGGAAATGTGTCTAATCTTAATTCATGTAAACTTAATAATTGTATAAAATTAATTTTAACATCATAACACTGTTCTTAAGATTATGCATTCTCCTTTAAACATCTTAAATAAATATTGTAATCTTAAAATTAGGATTACAACATTCCTTGTCTACGCTCCTGCGTGGGTTTGTCACCTATCGGATAGTGTGGAGTGAGATTATGAATGTGTAATAGGAGAATCGCTGCACGCTGTGAATGGGAGGCGGCTGTAAAACAAGGATTATGGAGCGTTGTATTGAAGTAGTACAACAAGGCCATATTAATCACTGGGGCAACTACACTGATATTATTTAGCTCCTTATACAACCAATCTCTCAGTCATTATAGTGCCTAACCATGTTAGTCATTTTCTGGCTCCCTGTACGACCAACCTAGGTTAGTTAATATAGTCATGTTGGGCACCAACTCACCTTAGTATTTCCATTTTAGGCTAAGTCCTTTTGAGTAAGGCATTTGTCATATGTTGTTTTGCCTCAGTCATTCTTGAATATAACTTTGTCAAGTCTGACCATTGTGCCTATGACCAACTTGGGATAGCTAGTTCAGACTAAGGGCCGAACTCATTTTGTTTCTCTGTGTACTGGGAGTTAGTGCTGTATTACTCCGTACACTCCAACTTCACTCCCTACAACATTTACTGCCTCAGATCCCTCACTTCCTCAGTTAGAAGCTCTGTAACTGGCCTCATATATATGTTCATTCATATTTGGACTTATTTTCTGGGATAATTCTCTTCCTCAGACATTTTTCCTTGCATTCTCCAAATTGTAGATAGACGGGATATGAAGCATCTCCTGTATTCACTTTGCATATATTGTGGAAGACAATTAAAAAAAACACTTCCAAACCTAAATGGCACCCCCCCCCCCTCCCGCCGCGGGTGTACAAGACAGGTGCTTATTCTAGACAAGAATAGAGTACATCAATTTACCTTTTCAATATCACTCTTCCTCCAACGGTTAATTTTGAGAAAGCAGCACACATTCAGACCATGCAGAGTGTGAAGCCGCGTTTTAAATGGATTAAGTAGTCCAGTTCACGACCACATCTTCAGTTGTGGAACCTGTAAACAAGGAAATATCAATTATGGATTGGTTTAACCCCTTAGAGATGGCCTTTGTCGTCATGATGCATGAATGAAGCTATGGCGAGTAACGCACCAGTAATTCCTCCGAGCATCATGCCGACCCTAGGGGGTGGCAAATGACCGTCATGATGCATGAATGTAGCCCTGGCAAGTAGACTCACTAGAGTTGTATTCATACATCATGACAACGAAGGGCATAGTCCATTACAGCAAGTCCATTATGCTGTCCTTAAAGGGTTAATGCAGTCCTACTACAACAGGTGCAGCGGATTAGAGTGTTGGGGATTCTACTGTTAACCCTTTAAAGGCCGCATAGTGCATCAATGCATTTTGCCATTGGTCGTTATGATGCATGAATATATGCATGGCGAGTCTACTAGCATCATGACGATCCTTAAGTAGTGTATCAACCCCATAGGGTCGGAATGTGTGTGAATGCACATGTAGTACTGGTGAATTCTTTACCAGGATTGCATTCATGCATCAACGGACAACAAAGGACATACTGTATTAAAGCACTATGTCATGTCTTTAGTCGTCATGATGCATGAATGCAGCCCTGGCGAGTAACTCACCAGTGCTGCATTTAAGCATCGTGCTGACCCTCCTTTGAGATACTCCCGGAGGGGTGGCATGATGCGGCACCAGTGACCTACTCGCCGGGTCTGAATTGGTGCATCATCACGACAAATCTCATCTTTTAGCAACATCCGGCCTTAGAGAGTTAAAGGGTTAATATCACAGTGTAAAGCCACAGTAACAGCTCTACCACCCATACATTGTGAAAGCTGCAGAATCCAAAACCACACTTATATTCTCTTCAGCTGTGTGCAGATCCATACACCATAACACATAGATGGCCATGCCCCTGCAACTACTGTGGAAGCAGGATTATGAAGACTTTCTAATTTGATAGAGATGCTCAGTCAATGAACAGCATATTCATGGATAAATGAGGATTTAACAACAAAGTTGGGAATACATGAAGAATGATTTTTGAATTTAGGCCATCTTGTATATGGGGGGTTCCTTTGAAAATTCGGATTGACTGACCGCCTTGATTGCAAGAGACTAAAAATCAACCTGTATTCCAATTTTCAGTGTTTTGTTCAGCCGGTCCCCAAACAATGAATTAATAGACCTCATCATCATATTCTAATATTCTAATATTCTTAATTCAATGCTGTATAGTTATTCACTCTTCACATAATTTCGCGGATTTTTAAATTCTGTGAAAATTGCGAAAATATGTACAGCGCGAAAATAACTACATCAACAGTATGTAAAGAGTATGCAGTGACAATGCTGCTTTGGGTACCAGTAGGTTTATATAGCCGGTGTTGGTGTCTATGTGCCGTGCCTGGTCCCAGGGGGTTGGTTGTAGAGTAGCTCCAGGGGAGAGGCTCACCCAGGGGGAGGCTGCTACTGCCCACGTGGTAACCCTTTAGGGGCCCTTTTTAAGGACGCATGTCGCTAAAAGATTACATTTATCGTCATGATGCACCAATGTAGCCCGTCGAGTAACTCGCCAGTGCTGCATTGGTGCATCATACCGACCTGTCGGGAGTATCTCCACCAGATCGGCATGATGCTTGAATGCAGATCTGGTGAATTATACTCACCAGGGCTGCATTCTTGCATTATGACTACTGAGTGTATGATTCATTAAAGCACATTGCGACTTTTAAAGGGTTAACACTACAGGCCCCGCCCCCACCTCCTGGCTCTGCGGCCCCTACAGAGCACAACGCCTCCCTCGTGATGCAGTAACATCCATGTAATAGGCAGTTCATATTCTGTGGATAATCCACTGTTCTCACAGAACCTGTATAATTTACTAGCTGGCTGCAATGATCATACTTTATTTACCATTATAAAATATGGCAAATTCCAACCAAACGCTTGTAGTACAAAAGTGGGGCCTATTCAGGATAAACAGCTTCGCCTCAGGGTACATTAGTATTTTGATTGCTCCATATCCCAGTTATGAAATTATTCGAGATCGAGGATCATCTGGCCATTACAATAGTGGGATTACAGATAAGGCAGCAGAATAAAACAAGCTATATCTAGAGAGTATAGTACACTTGAGTCACCTATAGGCTATGGTAGAAGGACAAAAGCTGGTGTGTTGGTGTAGAGGAGGGATGGGGTGTCGGGGGGGGGGGGTGTCGGGGGGGGGGGGGGGGTAGAGATATAGGACGTACGGCTAATGCGTGTACATGTAGCCATGTCACTGCTGACGGCTACTGTGGTCAGTATCTACATAGCTAGCATGCCGACCTGCAACCCCCCCCCTCCCTGTATATAGTATGCACCCCCCCCCCCCCACAATGCCCTCACCTATCCCCACTACTGTTACCGCCTCTCCCAACCCTGAGTATCTCCATCCGTCATTCACTCTCTCTTCCTTTCTTGCTCCTAACCTCTGCCTTTGTCTATTTCTCAACCACCTTATCTCAGTTTCTCTCTCTTCCCTGCCAACCCCTCCCCCTCTCTTCCTCTCCCGCTGGCCCTGCCATCTTTCTTAGATCTTTCTCTCCCTCCCTCAGGCAGTTATTCAATATTACCCCCCCCCCTACCACCACCTACCTCTGCAGCTCCATGTATCAACACCCATTAGGTTATTCAATAAACCATTATGGTAGCAGAGAGGCTGTATAAGTGGGCTCAAATAGCCACCCTCCACTACCCCTGCTATAGAGGGTCAGTTCAACCCTTTGAGGCCAGCATGATGCTTTATGGCTTCATATTGATTTGTCGTCACAATGCACCATTGCAGCGCCGGCAAGTAACTCGCCAGCGCTCTGTCAATACATCTCACCGACGGTTTGGGATTGTATCCACCCGACATAGTTTACATGGTGTATGGATGCAGCCCTGGTGAGTTACTTACCAAGGCTGCATGAATGCATGATGATGACAAAGGGTTTGCTTAACCCTCTAAGGACGGCATGTCACTAAAAGCTGACATTTGTCGTCATCATGTGCTAATGCAGCCCCATGCAGTGAGTAACTCGCTGGTGCTGCATTGGAGAATAATGCTGATCCTTCAGGAGGGTCTCAACCCAGTAGGGTTGGCATGGTGCTTAAATGCAGCAGGGTCCAGGATTTCATTTATGCATCATGACAACCAGGGGCATGATGCATTAATACGCTATGCCATCCTTAAAGGGTTAAGTGGTATTTATCATGGATGTATGTGGCCTACTCTAACATGCTGTGTGGCACGCATGGATGCAGATCGACATGTTTATGTTTACATCATGTCGATTAGCTGATCGATCACTCACCAGAGTAGCTGGTTTCAGGAAGCTGTTTAACCCTCTAAGGTTAAAGCTGGAATATATATTTTGAAACTAAGAGATGAAAAAGAAGCACTACCGTATTCGATGTAATAAGTGCACAGTGCGCTTAAAAATTGATTATGAACACCTTTTAGCAGTTAAGAGTTTAATTGGGGTAGAAAATTGAGATACTTTTGGCTATTTGTAGTATAAATTTCGGCCAAAAATGGGGGTGTGCGCTTATTAGGGGGTGTGCGCTTATTACGTCCAATACGGTAATACTGTTAACGTTTTATTCTCAGACATATCAGAAATTCTCTGTACATTTCTATAAGTCCAGTACATTTCTATAATTTCTGTACATTTTTGAAATTCCTGTACATTTCTGAACTACCTATATACATTTCTGACATTTCAGTACATTTCCTTACCCCAATCACTCTAGCCTGTTGCTGCCTGCTCCCCCCTCCCCTACCCCTGGTGATGTACACCTACTCGGCAGGCAGTGAGGATGTAATACGGCCTGTAATACTCCCACCCCCCATTCATCACACTTATGGCTGCCATTTTGTGTCGATCGCCTTGTATGTCAATAGAACCAATATGGCTGACGAGTCGGCCGTCCCGCTCTCAGCTCGAGGAGGTGTGAAAATTGGACTAATGGCTCTCCAGGCTACTGGCTTTGTCCAGAAGGGCTGGTCTGTCGGTCTCCGTGTGCATGGGTGATAATAGGAGAATGTGAATAAATCATACCGGGAGAACCGCTGCATGGGGCTGTTATGGCTGCTGGTGTGGGGTGGGAGGGGACTTGACCATAGTCTAGAGACTAGAAACAGTGGTCAGGTATTAAGGGTCCTCAGGCAGGGATGCTTGGTTTCTCACATTTCTCTTGATCAAATTTTTGTTTTTTTGTATTATTCTTTTGCTATATTTGTGGCCAGGTGAGGGAAAACGTGCCTCCGGGGGGATTTTAAGTACTGGTTTTGGCCACCAGGGGGCAGTATATGGGTAAAACACTGAAAAATATACCAAAAAATGCTTGAGACCAACTTTTAATGCGGATTACAGTGATATGCTTAGAATCATTCCATCTCCAACGAAAATGTTCCATTTTTGGGATGCAAAAGGAACATTTGTTGCTATGGAAACATTGAAAATTGGCATATATGACAAATTTCTGGTTGCCATGGAAACACTCCATTATTCCAAATGGGAATCTTTTGCCACAAATGTTTTTCAAACTTTCACAAGGAACTCAGAATCGAAAATAGACCTCAGAAATTCCCTTTAGAACCAATTTTATGATAAAAACATCAGATGTCTTTGGTTATTTTTCAACAAAACTGTAGTTTTTACATTATAAGTATTCATAATAGGATATAGTGGATTTAGAGCTTATTTGCTATTTTCAGTTGTACGCAGCAACCCCGGTTTGACAAGCAGTTACAGCAAAACTACTTGGGATATTTTACCTCAAGATATCTTATTTTAAAGCCTGTAACATAAACTTTGAGAAAACATTTCCCCCCTGGAGGCACGTTTTCCCTCACCTGGCCACATTTATCTTTTTGCTATAAGAATGAGGCAAGCAGAGACGTATAAAGGATGATAATTTATAAAGGATGATAATCTATGCTCATCCCTGCTAGTGAACAAATGGAGAGTGGGCTGTTGCTATATGGGTAACCCTGTTTTGAGTATAGGTCATTGTGTCCTAAGGTAGGCTCACACAATTATATAAGGAACCTGAGTAACAAGTCAATAAGAAATTTAGTAGGCCAATTTGATGAAGATGTAACTGGTGGACGCAGGGGGTGTGGGTGCTGGTGGAACTGGAAGTTTGACTGTATGGCAGAAGGGGGGCACAGTAGGAGAAAGGGAAGGGGGAAGTATGGTGTGACTCTGTGACCAGGGGGTAGTGGGAGTTCAGGGGGGGGGGGAGGGGGGTGTGATAGTGCCTGAGGTGCCAGGTCTGTTCAGGGTAATTCATGACATTATTTTATTACAGGATTAATATAACCAGCGTTATTGGATCAGGGTGTGGAGGGTGTGGGGCATCCTGAGGGGGGCACCTGCTGCAGGGCAGTGTGTATAGGGGTAGAAAACTACTGAGTCATTATGTCAATAGACTCAGCTCACAGATTGCAAAGCATATCGATGTTATATAGGTTCAGTATTAGCATCTATACATCTCAAGTTCTACTCACATTTTTCATCAAAATCCCTCTTACCAGGGTTCACTCCTCAGGGAAATTACTTCAAACGTAGGCACTTTTGACCAAAATCCCCCTCACCAAGGATGACTTTTCAAAAAAGGCCACACACCCATGTCAATATAGAGATGAGAGTGGGAGATAACCTGTTCCTGGCAAGCTATATGGGTTGTGGATGACTGATACCAAGCTAAATCTAACGAGAAATTCCGAGGACAGAACGAACATGGTCGTGCTGAGGAGGAACTCTATAATGAGAATTCTAGTTCCATCCCCCCCCCCCACCAAAAAAAACCCACAAAAACCCACACACTCCAGAGCGGGGAGGGGGTAGAGCCAGATACTAACAGTATAAGGAGCGCTATGTACATGTGTACATGTAAGGGACATGTTGGTGGACGTGTGAGGTGGTACTTATAGGGTTAATGGTATTAGAGGTGGTACTTATAGGGTTAATGGTATTAGAGGTGGTACTTAAAGGGTTAATGGTATAAGAGGTGGTACTTAAAGGGTTAATGGTATTAGAGGTGGTACTTAAAGGGTTAATGGTATTAGGGATGGTACTTAAAGGGTTAATGGTATTAGGGATGGTACTTAAAGGGTTAATGGTATAAGAGGTGGTACTTGGAGGGTTAATGGTATTAGGGGTGGTACTTATAGGGTTAATGGTATTAGAGGTGGTACTTAAAGGGTTAATGGTATAAGAGGTGGTACTTAAAGGGTTAATGGTATTAGGGATGGTACTCATAGGGTTAATGGTATAAGAGGTGGTACTTATAGGGTTAATGGTATTAAAGGTGGTATTTAAAGGGTTAATGGTATTAGAGGTGGTACTTAAAGGGTTAATGGTATAAGAGGTGGTACTTAAAGGGTTAATGGTATTAGGGGTGGTACTTAAAAGGTTAATGGTATTACAGGTGGTACTGAAAGGGTTAAAGGTATTAGGGGTGGTACTTAAAGGGTTAATGGTATTAGGGGTGGTACTTAAAGGGTTAATGGTATTAAGGATGGTACTTAAAGGGTTAATGGTATTAGAGGTGGTACTTAAAGGGTTAATAGTATTAGAGGTGGTACTTAAAGGGTTAATGGTATTAGAGGTGGTACTTAAAGGGTTAATGGTATTAGGGGTGGTACTTAAAGGGTTAATGGTATTAGAGGTGGTTCTTAAAGGGTTAAAAGTATAAAGAGGCTATATACACATGACATTGTGTACGTGTATGGGACGTGTTGTGGACGTGTTGTTAGACGCGTGAGGTGGTAATGGTGCCGGCCCCACTTACCACGTGAACCTACATCCATCCATCATGGACGCTACTTACACTGTCACACTGTCATGTACAAAACCAACACTGTCATGCTGTCAACACTGCTGTCATGTACAAGCCTACAGTGTCACAGTGTCAGTACTACTGCCATATATAAAACAAACACTGTGACAGTGACAGTGACAGCAGCCACAAACACACACAAACACACGTGGGTCTTATAGTCCAGTAGGTCTGCTCTAGATGATAAACATAGTCTAGCATGTACAAAACCAACATTGTAACACAGACATAGGTCTAGTCTGGCCATACATGTACTTGTACTGCTCTAGATCCTCATAGAAGTCCACAATAACTGGTCAAAACTGTCAGGGGAAACAGGCAAAAGAAATCAAAATGCCAATCTCGAGCCTAGTTTAATTCCACTTCAGCGCAAACTATAAGAATGTACAATAAATGGTGATTTCTGGATGAAAATTAGATGTCAGCATGTTTTGAAATATTTACAATGTACCCTCCAAGCAGAACTAAAGAACGACACAAGTTGGAAACGTGTGTATTTCCCTGGAAAAGCACAAACTGCATACACAAGATCGACTAGGGAGATTCTCAATGGTGATGGGTATTTCCCGAGTTTTACTCATGCAAATAACCAGAAATTCCACAAGTAGAATGAAGATGTGTGTTTTTGAGTTTCACTACAAAACAATTGCAGGGAATATAACACAAGAAGATTTCCAGGAAACGTTCCAGAAATGTTCTAAAATTCTCGAGTTTTGACACGAGAATGGCACGAGATCTGCTTAAGATTTTGTTTGCAGTGTATTTATGAAGAGAAAATTTTGGATCATCTGGAATCCTACTAATAGCCCTGGACATAACCCGGTTATTATTGACACAATGTGTTGATTTAATGTAAGTTCCATTCCTCTAACAGCCCTTGTGGTGTTACCCAGTGTTTCTGCCAGGTCCAATAACTCATACTAACTACCCACAGATTGACACCGTTGGGAAAATGTAATTTTTTGCACTGCATTACTGGCAGTATAAGCTTTGATTTGATACCAAATATGCCTATATTTGTCCACTTTTATCATGTTTTTCATTTAAAAATTAAAAAAAAAGAGTTTTCCTCAAAATCTGATTTCTATAATATGCTAGGTGATGAGAAACCATTTAAGGATTTTTTTGAGTGACCTTAATAATGTGAGTTCCATTGCTAGTTATTCTGTTTCTGCCAGGTACCATAACTCATGCTAACTGCCCCCAGACTGACACCAGGTGGCGAGACCTGACGGCTCTGATTCGACTGGACACGTAAACAGTGTGAGCGGGTGGTGTCGGGCGTCACATGACATCCATGTTGTGTGACGTAGTTAGTGGTAAGTGGACATGTCGGTACGTGGTAACCCCCATATGTCACCCACAGCCACCTCTCTATTAACGTCATCAGGTCTGTGTGTGGGGGTCTGGGTGTGTGTGTGTGGGGGGGGGGGTTAGTTAAGTGGGCAGGCAGGCAGGCAATCAGGCAGGCAGTCAATGGCAGGCTGGCAGGTAAGCATAGAGGTAGGTAAAAATCTATGCATGCAGAGGAACAGGTAGCTAGGCGGATATAGGCAGGCAGGCTTATATTCCTCTTTGTCAATCTATCTTATGCAGGGATCAAACAGCTCCAATCAGCCACCAGTTTAGACCTTTTAAGGAAAGATTAAACCAATGTTATACACTGACAATAATTATACCATTTGAAAACTTTGATTCAAAAATACATATTCTCCTTTATGTATTCAGACTCTCTTTGTGTCTGGGGTGAGCTGTGCTATGTTAGAGCCCCCAGGTTCCTCTCTGTTCATTCTGTTTCGTTCGAGCCCCATGTTTAAGTGTCTATAGAGTTAGTTGTGATGTTAGAGCCCCAGGTTTAGGTCTATAGAGTTAGTTGTGATGTTAGAGCCCCAGGTTAAGGTCTATAGAGTTAGTTGTGATGTTAGAGCCCCAGGTTTAGGTCTATAGAGTTAGTTGTGATGTTAGAGCCCCAGGTTTAGGTCTATAGAGTTAGTTGTGATGTTAGAGCCCCAATTTTAAGTAGGGGTAAACGGCTGCCCTGTTGTGTGTAGACTGACAGACAGGCAGGCAGACTAGAGATCAGCCATGCTGGTAGTAGTGCGGGGGGGGGGGGCAGGGGTAAGTGTGCTTATATAGAACCACCACCATCCATGCCTTGCTGGGATATGTTGCACAACATTGTAAGTCTATATAATCTGTACTATACTACAATGAAACCTAGTAATGTAAGGCTCTTAGGTCAGGTCATGCCCTCAGGGTATACCCTTACACTGTAAAAACAGTGTTTAGGCTGTAAATGTGCATGTTTAGTGGCTAAACACTTTTCTAAACACTATCTTGTCCCACATTTTTAAACACTTTTTTCCATCTAAACATGTTTAATTCCTAAACATGTTTAGATAAAGTGTGTTTAGTGTGCAAAGTGTTTAGATCTAGTAGGTGTTTACATGTATAGAGTTTAGACCAAGGAAGGGTTTAGATATATAGTGTGTAGAACTGTAGAGTGTTTACACGTATCTATATATAGTGTTTAGAATTATTAGGCATTTAGATGAATAGCATTTAGATATAGTAGGTGTTTAGTTTAATAGTGTTTAGGTGAAGCTGATGTGTTTATAGTGATTGTAATGTGCATATTAGGATATGTTATTGGTCCAATTTATCATCTTTTATTCAGAAATAGTCTGGAAATAGTAGTATTTTATAACACTTAAATTATAGAGTGTCATCACATATCTTATATAGCATCCATACTAAGTAACTGGGAAATGTGTACAACAGAATGATAGAGGGAACATTGCTATATATTTTTTATCTGTTCCACAAAACAGGTGTTCCCAGTGGTTATAGCTTTTCTGCACATTATTTCTATTAAGCTAAACCCCAAATCATAGACCTACTTTTTGCGTAATAATAGCCATATGTTGCCATATTTGAATCACTCAAATCATATGATTCTTTGTTTGTTTATTCAAGGATCAGCTTAGAGATGGGTGGGGAAAGTCCATCCATGTACTTGGCTGCCACCTGGTGGGATAAAATCATGTTTAATATCTAAACACTTAAACATGTCTAGTGTTTAGATGTTTAGATTAAATGTGTTTAAGTCTAAACTGATAAAGTATTTAACATGGTTACAATGTATATGTTAGGTGTTTAAACAAGTATACCAAGTATAACAAACAGACACAGCCCTGATCCAGTTTTAGGTAAAACACTATATTTCCTTGTTTATAAACTGTGCCCCGAATATAGGCAGGGAATAACACTCCATTAATTACCACTTTTCTGGTTCTGACTTTGCTTGTCATTCAAGTACTCATTTCTGCAGATTTTCTGAACTTTAGAGATACACTTTGGAAAAGGCCAAGTTTATGTTTGGATCATAAGTATTAAAATTGCATTTCAATCGGTTATAAAAAGCTGCTAAAATAATCGGAATAATGATAGCAATATGATTGGCATACTGCAGAAAAAGTGTTCCACACACTATTTGGTATCTAAACACCTCATTGTTTAAATGCTGAACAGGCGGTAAACATAATGTTTAAAGGCTAAACACAAAGAAAACGTATGCTTAAATAGTAAACACCCATATATGCATAAGTGTTTACTTTCTAAATGTCTAAACACATGCATGTCTTCGGTGTTTAGGCATTTAGAAATGATATGTTTAACATACATAAAGTCTATTTAGATGTCTTAAGTGCGTACAGATTAAACATGTTTAGCTTTTTTGGTGTTTAAAGTTAAACACTGTTTTTACAGTGTAGATCAGGCCCTCAGCCCATGCCCTCAACTCAGGCCCTCAGCTCAGGCCCTCATTAGCTCAGATGCTCAGCCCAGGCCCTCAGCCAAGGCCCTCAGCCAAGGCCCTCAGCCAAGGCCCTCAGCCAAGGTCCTCAGCCAAGGCCCTCAGCTCAGGCCCTCAGCTCAGGCCCTCAGATCAGGCCCTCAGCTCAAGCCCTCGACTCAGACCTTCAGCTTAGGCCCGTAGCCCAGGCCCTTAGGCCCTTAAGGTTGGCTTGATGCATCAGTAAAGCCTGCAGCTTACCAGTGCTGCATGCATGCGTCATGAACTACAAAATTGCAAAGTGCATTGATGCTAACCCTATTGGTGCCCATGTGGGCGCGTTACGATAGAGCAATGGGGAGAGGAGGCAGGGGTCAGAAAAATGTGGAACCCCCTACTCTGATGATGATTTTCCCCTAGAGGAACCTTTACAATTGATGTCACATATCTCGGACACTTTCTCAAGTCTTTGAAGACCCCCTGCAGATTGTTGTATACCAATGTATGGCATTTTGTCATTAAACCCAAAGACCCCCCCCCCCTCCCGCCCAACGTCATTTATGAACGTTCCCAAGTCAACAGAAATCACTATAAAGTACCTCTGTACATTGTGCAACGGTCCCTTCATACATCAACTTACCCCCCTCCCCCACCACCCCCCCCCCCGGTACCCCCTACCCTATATATAGGTGCTGCCAAACAAAAAGGCCGAACAATTCCCTTAATAACATAATGACGGCGAACATGTGGACGTCCAAATTGATATGTAATCTGCCAATGATGAGTGTCAAAGCGCCACTAAAAATCTCTGCCGACCCAGCAGTGTGAAAATAGGAACGCATATAGCGTGACGTCTAAGCCGATTCCATTTCATTTTAAAGCTAAACAATTTGACAAAGGATTATTTAAATTTATTGGGTCGTGAAGTGCAGTCTATAGCTCCCCCCAGTGTGATCCACACCCCTTTAATGCTTGGTGTGGAGTTTGCTATAAATATGACAGTTTTTAGCCTACAGCTCGTCCCGCCGAGATCCAGGCACGTTTTTACTTTAGATAACAGTTTGCTATTAATTTGAAAATGTTTGTAATTGCTGTTGACGCTCTCCATTTACTAATTATCCATGTTAACCCTTTAAGGGCCGCAGAGTGCTTTAATGCATCATGCCCTTGGTCGTCAGGATGCGTGAATGCAGCCCTGGTGAGTAACTCTCCAGGGCTGCATTCAAGAATCATCCTGGCCCTATGGGGTTGATACACTCTCGATGGGTAGGTATGATGCATGAATGAAGCACCAGCGAGTTACTCACCGGGGCTGCATTCATGTGTCTTGACGAACAAGGACATCAAAGCAGTCTGCGGGCCTTAAAGGTTTAAATGGCAAGATAACGAGCTGTTAGCATCAGCGTCAGGGCTTGTGTTTTAACCTTTGTTCATAGAAAAACGGCAAAGTGTGTAAAAACGCCCCACTTAAGATTCCCCCACGTGCCCTGGGCGGTGGGAGCCTGACGGGGCCAAACCTCATTACATTCTACTTAATTCGTGTCAATTTGAAATCTTAAAAAAGGGAAAGTCGTTCAATTTCTGCCTTCTTGTGTTTTAATGAGAAGGATTATGATATCCGATCGATCGTTTAAGGATATTCTTTTTAATTGTAGATGTGGATTTATTTCATTTAATCAATTTTAAAATACAATATGTTTAGAAATGTGTCGTACATTTATCATTGTGTTGGTGTATGAGCAATAATGTCAATCAATTTCAATTTCAATTTAAAAAGTTTATTAGTCTGAACAAACAATCTACAAATTAACGCAGTTATCAACAGTTTGCTCAGAGCACAGAAGAAGATATTATACGTCCTAGAGTCATTTAACAAATATTATGATATATAAATACCTTCATTTAGCTTTGGTACATTGTATAACACAAGAATTTAATAATTCTTAGATGATATTACTGGGGGGGGGGGGGGTGAAAGATGATGATGAAATGCAACACTTATTATTTCAATTATTGGTAGTCTAATTCTTGTTTCATATAACTCATGAAAATAGTATGAAGCCACGTGTCAAACAATGTTCATTTTAAACATATTACATGTACCACACTTATGCCATTTAAGTACATAAAATAGACGCATTCAATCATGTATAACCTGTTGCAAATTTCACGTGAATTCGTGGCCATGGTGCAAGTCTGTCCCTTCTAAAACAGATGTTGCAGTCTATGCCTTGATTGGTCCCATGTTGTAGGCTATCAGAGCTATGTGTGGTATCGCGGGGGTGCTCAGAGAGGTACACAGATACATATATTGATACATTGTATATCCCTTTAACAACAGATGTCGTTAAAAGATGGCATTTGTCGCCATGATGTACCAATGCAAACCCAGCAAGTAACTCGCCGGTGCTGCATTGGTGCATTATGCCAACCCTTCAGGGGTGTCCGAACCCTGCAAGGTCGGCATGATGCTTAAATGCAGCACTGGTGAGTCACTCACCAGGGCTGCATTCATGCATCATGCCGACCAAGGGCATGATGCATTAAGGTATCATGCCATCCTTAAAGGGATATAGCTGTTAGATACCAGTCCCACGTGACATTACCTGAATATCCCGCCTCGGATAAAAATTAGCCTCCATTAGTCTGCATCTCTATTATTCATAAAGAACTCACTACACATGCCGACCTTCATTACGGACATCTCCAAATGGTAATGTGCTGCACTTTATTGGTATAATCAATTGACGTAAAACCAACACATAATACAATGCTTATTGAACTACCCTAATCTATGTATTATGTATTATGAGACAGTAGTTCAATAAGTGTTGGTTTTACATCAATTGATTATACTTATATTTTATTTGTATTCATATACTTATTATTAGAATCTCGGTGTACAAGTGTACTATGAGTTTTTCAATCAAAAGTCATTGAGATATATATTACATCTAACGATGGGATAATCTAGAAATAAATACTGTCTAGTCAATATTTAGTTCTTTTTCAGTGCATTCAGGAAAAGCCTGTTTTGACACCATTCTCTGAGTGTCTGCAGACAGTCTGTTCCAGGGCTCGATCCCTCTCATCAGTGGGCTTTTGTCATACACGTCGCTCTTTGATCTCATCGTCTTTGAACAGTTTCACCTTCACGTTGCCACGTAGTGCTTTGGCCGGGTTCACCACGTTTTCTTCGTGCAGAGAGAATTTGTGCAGATAGCCAAGTAGCTGCTCCTGTCTAGCTATTTCAAGTTTGGGCACTTTATTTCGTGCATGTAGGTGGTCAATGTTAACCCCACGTGGGTCCCAGATGCGTTCACATATCCTCAGCGCGTCATTTTGTAGGGTCTATAGTACAGCACATTACCATTTGGAGGTGTCCGTAATGAAGGTCGGCATGTGTAGTGAGTTCTTTATGAATAATAGAGATGCAGACTAATGGAGGCTGATTTTTATCCGAGGCGGGATATTCAGGTCGGTTTTACACCAATTGATTATACTTATATAGCACAGCACATTACCATTTGGAGATGTCCGTAATGAATGGCGGAATGTGTAGTAATACTGCCGGGTTCTAGACCTGTTTTCACGACTAGACCCAACTGATGATCCTATCAGACAGTTAGAAGTCAATTGTTTATTTCTGTCTGATCCTTTTCTATATACTTGACGCAATCAGTGCCCTTTAGTATGGAGCATCTGAGCGTGGGAGGTGTGTGGGAATTTGATTCAGACTTGTATAGGGGCATGTGGGAAGTCAAGAAATACTTTCGTGGCAGCCTGGAAACATTTGGGCAGCCATTTTTGTCACCCATAATTGTACAAGTAGAAAAACAAATCATAATGAATGATTAATTTCATTCAATTAAGCTGCAACGACTCATATACTTTGGATAGAAGACAAGTATCATGTCAATCTAGTTGATAGTGAGTTTCCTATTAACGTATTAATCTGGACACACTTTCTCTGCATGAATGATTGCAAATAGGCAACTGTAAGATGCCTTAGAAGAACATTTTACGTGGCTTTAAATTTAGTAATGCCATGAAAATGCCATGGAAACGTAATAACGGCATTTCATTTCCATTTACTCTAACCAAAATATACTTATAGTTTCTTGTCTTCTTGTTTCTTTGTCATATATATATTTGATTTATCTAAATGCACCCATGTAGTGTTGGAGAGGTCGTTTCAAGTTAGGCCAAATAAAAAAAAAAGTTTTGTTTCAGGTAACATGGGAAGAAACTCTAGGGTCGGAAGGTCGGATGTTTTACTTCCCCTCTAAAATTGACCCAAAAAAGTGAAAAAACGGGGAGATTTTTTTCCAAAATTTTGCAAACCTAAAATGGTCCTCAAAACAGTATAAAAATATAAAATTTCTTCAAAATTGCATAAAAAAAGTAGGGTCGGCTCTGTTTAGATAGGGTCGGTCGGGTGACCTGAAACAAACCTCTTTTTTCTTTGGCCTTAACTTCAACCGCCCCCCCCCCCCCACCGCACCATTCCTTACCGCCACCAGTGGTGTCCATTCACGGTCACTCCCCACATACTCAGCACCCACAATGCACCGCGCACCCCTGACCCCACAGACACCCATCACCCAGCTACATCTCCATACGGGGGCCACATTTGTTGTGACACGGAGTCCCAATGTAAACATGGCGGACACACAAACACGGAAACGCCCTGCCCCCGGGAACGCAGCCAGGACTGCGTGCGCATCCTGCTAGTGTTGAGTTCGGCCGTAATTTCGGTTTGACTTTTTAAGAAGACTCTTGTTCTGAATGGGATTAGCACCCGGGGATTAGCACCAACTCCAAAGACTACATGAATGTTCGCATTTAAGAAAACTTAAGGTGCGTTGCAGGACACTTTAAGCTGCGCCAAGTTCTGTGTTTCTGTGTTGATCTCACAAAAAGGTCATAATGGCATTTTTGCTCGATTTGAAAATTCTTAAGGCGATCAATTTAGTAGGTATATATCATTTTATTTGAATGCAAACATTCGTGCATTGAAAAGGGCCGTGAAAGGTAAATATGCCTCTACATGTGTACCCACAATGTTGACCGTGTCGCCGTGTCGAATTTTAGCAGGATGGCAGTGACATCGATTTTTAGGTATATATATAAGAATTTAGATAATAATCCCTGTGGGTCGATTTTTATCCCCGATTTTCCTGTGTCCGTCGATTTTTAAAATGGCCTAAAAGGGCCGTGTCGCCGTGTCGATTTTTACTCATGCAGAGGCACATAAATGGCCATGGTCTAATACCCGACGGCTGATAACAGCGCCACCAGGGCCAGGGCGGCAGGGGAGGGAACTATACAGGGAATGTCCTTAGACGTCTTTACTAGTTAGGTAGCATTTTTATGCATGAGGAGAATGGCACATAGACATGCACCGATATAGGCTATCAATTATTGGCAGGAAAATGTCTCAATAATTCAGCGGGCAGTGTAGACATGCCTAAGTCTATTAGCTGTGCGTGGGGGTAAGAATACATGCCCTTATATGGCGTGTACGATGTTAGACAGGCCCTCCCCACTGTAGGGTACAATCTATAGCTATCTTCGCCCTGCTTTTCAATGTCTCACTATTGGCCGCTGTCTCGCTTTATCTCTCCATGTATATATATATATATATATATATATATATATATATATATATATATATATATATATATATATATATATATATATATATATATATATATCACACTGTTTTGAAAACCTCTCTCCCCTCCCGTCTATATCTCTCTCCTTGTACATTCTCTGTCGCTTTGTGTCTCGCTTTATCTCTCCATATATATATATATATATATATATATATATATATATATATATATATATATATATATATATACATATCACACTGTTTTGAAAACCTCTCTCCCCTCCCGTCTATATCTCTCTCCTTGTACATTCTCTGTCTCTGTCTGTCTCTGTTTCTCCATCTCTCTCGCTCTCCCTCTCCTCGTTTATTCTCTCTCCCTTTTCTCACTCTCTCTCACTCCCCCTACTGGTCTACTGCCTATGTCGCTGTGCCTAATCTTTTCTTTTGCTTAGTAATTTTTTTATTCATTTCCACGATATTCGATAAAGATTTTCCTGAGTTACATAAGATTCGCTTCATCTCTGTCCTTCCCTCTCTCTCTTAATCTCTCCATCTCTGATCATCCCACTCCCCGCCTCTAACTGTAAGAAATGACCAGAGACTCACTGAGAGTGTACACGTCTATATGGCCCTGCGTGTGGTCACTGACTGAGGGTGACGGGCACCGGGTCTACGTGATGGATACCTGACGGGTGGGGGAGCTGACCTCCTCCAGGCTGCCACCCTGCAGGAGGTCACCATATAGACCTGCAGGAGGTCACCATATAGACCTACATGAGGTCACTATTTAGACCTACAGGAGGTCACTCTATAGACCTACCGGAGGTCACCATATAGACCTACAGGAGGTCACTCTATATACCTACAGGAGGTCACCATATAGACCTACAGGAGACCTACAGGAGGTCACTCTATATACCTACAGGAGGTCACCATATAGACCTACAGGAGGTCACTCTATAGACCTACAGGAGGTCGCCATGTAGACCTACAGGAGGTCACTATGTAGACCTACAGGAGGTCACTACTAAAAGTATATAGACCTACAGAGACCCTACAGACACCACCTCCAGTGGTCGGGGAGCTGACTGGAGGCTAGGCTGCCACCCTGGAGAAGGTCACTATATAGACCTACAGGAGGTCACTATTTAGACCTACAGGAGGTCACCATAGAGACCTACAGGAGGTCACCATAGAGACCTACAGGAGGTCACTATATAGACCTACAAAGATCCTACAGACACCACATCCACAAAACGACACAATTGGGTTCTTGATGTAGGCCATATCCACACACACAGAAAAGTGAGTCATTGTCGCTAAAACTACCCTCACCTAAGGGTCAGGCACTACCTGAATCTCAGGTGAGGGCAGTTTTAGCGACAATGACTCTCACTTTTCTCAGGGTGCAGGCATGCATTGCACCACGGTTAGTTAGTGCAAGGGGCATATATCTGATTGGGGACAATAAACTTAGTAGGCAACTACAAAAAAGGATCAAATATGATGAAGTCCACCCTTGCAATAACTATTATCTTAACACAAGAAAATTGCCTACAAAAGTATTGTATAACTACTTATTATACCTTATTATATTCATTGGGAAACTTTCTTTTAGAGTACAACTATCGATTTAGACATGGCGCAGTTCTTCTTCCCCCGGTTCTACACTGATAAAATGAAGGGATCCAAACTTGTCAATTGGTCGGCTTATAAGAAGAGTTTAGGGTCTTTAAAGTGACTATCATAGAATAAACAAGTTAAAGGTTGTCTACCTGAGGACCTACCAAGTTACCATCCCGCAAGACAACACTAGACTCATCTAACTGACAATGTTAGCCCAGGTGGTGGCCCACTCCAAATGACGAGTCTAGGGTCGTCTAATTTACAAACCTAGAATAGCTAACCCTTTATTGGCTGCAAACTACTTTAAATGTGCTTCAATCCTTTTGTCAACATGATGCATGAATGTAAACCTGGCGAGTCTATTCGTTAAGACTGCATTCATACGTGTAGCACATGAAGTACACCAGAGAGGGTTGTTAACCCTTTAAGGGCGGCATACTGCTTTAATGTGCATTGTCCTTTGTCTTCATGGCGCATGCACTGCATGAATGTTGACATTTAAGCAATTGCTTAAAGTCACTCTTTAAGCAGCTTTAAGGTGGGTCGCTACCCTTTGATTTCTTCAAATTCTAAAATCTATCAGAATGGCCAATATTGCATAGCCAGATACATATATACCCTTCCTAAACTGTGTTAAAAATTTAGATTGTTGGAGTGGGCTATGTTCTCTGTAACGCTGTGAAACTAGGTCAAGCCCACTCTTATATAGTCACCCTCTTTTTTCGTGCAGACGTCTTTTCTCTCATCTATTACACCTTTATTTCAAGCAAAATTGTGCATTTTGGAAAACTTTGAATATTTGATTTAATGGTAACTGATAATATTTCTAATTTTAAAAAAAGTGCTAGTAAATTGCAGATATTTAATATTTAGAACACTATAGATGCTATGATATTGATCAAAATAACCAAGGGTATAAATCAGGACAATTTTAGATATAGATTTTTACCATTTTACCCATCATACAGTGCCATATAAACATTTTTTAGTCATTTTTGGGCATTATTTTTCATTTTCAAAGGTCCAAAACCCTAAAAATATGCCCGGGACCCCCTATCAAAATTACTTCTGTATGTAAGCAAATGATCTGAACTACCGTAGTGGCTTGAATAAGCGCAGGGGTCTCAAATAAGCGCAGGTCTTGAATAAGCGCAGGGTAAATGAGGGTACTGAAATCAAAATTTAGGCCATTTTTGTATCTTGAATAAGCGCAGGTCTTGTATAAGCGCAGGGTAAATGCTACCATCGAAATTAATAAGCGCAGGTGCGCTTATTCAAGCCACTACGGTATTTTCTGAGAGAGTTAAAAAAAATTCTGTTAATACTGAATACTATTTTTAGCCAATAAGGCTACAAATAATGATGATTTCTTTGTATTTTTTCCGAAACCCCATATTTTTACCCAGAATGCCATGGCGTAAAATTATAAAATTATTTTTCCAGTAAAGGAAAACATATAGGCGTTCTACATGTGATGTTTTTCATTACTGCGCATAATGGTTGTTATAAAAAAAATCATGGAAGTTTTCACATTTTTTCTCATTTTCAGAAAAAAATTAAAATACTTAAATTTTTCAAAATTCTATATCTAAAAAAGTAGTTCGGGACCCCCTATTTTTCTTTGCATTTTCCGATTCTATATAATTTGAACTGCATGTATACAAAAAATTGCTAAATTCTGTTAACTTTCAGTAACTTTGACCCAAGGGTAGCGACCCACCTTAAGTTCAGTAAATGCCACCTAAATGTTACACAAAGGTCATGATGACATTTAGGGGGCTTTGGTTGGTTTTTAGGCCTACCAAAAGCGATCAAAGTATAACTTTAACCAATACAATCTTTGCTTGAATTCCAACATACATAGAGTGATGAATAAAGTCCTGTCGATAAAATTGACAGTGCTCCATGCATTATGCCCTGCTGGATTGATACACTCCCAAATGGCAGACATAGTAGACATAGTCAAAGGCATGGTGCATCACTGCACCCCTGACCAGCAGACTCGCCATGGCTGCATTCATGCATCATGACGATAAAGGGCAGAATGTAGATTTGAAGGGCCCTTTTGTAGTTGTGGCTCAAGGTGCAACACCTATCCGTGTTTCTACAACAAAGTGCTGCAATGTATTGAAGCAGTATGCGGCCATTAAAGTGTCAATTTCCTGATAAGAAAATGCTGAAAGAAATCCTGTTTGCATATTCAGTAACGGCTACAAATAAGGCACACTTTTTGTTTGCAATTCAACCCTTTGAGGACTGCACAGGATTCCTCCGATTTCTTGCCTTGTTGTCCTGATGCACCAACTAGCAACTGATCAGTGCTGCATTCTTGTATCATACCACTGTACAGGGTCAGCATGATGCATGAATGTGCTGCATTGATGGACAGGAAAATGGCATAGTGCATTAAAGTACTCTGCTGCCCTTACAGTTTTAAGCCAACCATTGATGTGTTTCAATTATCGCCCATATCCCCAGGTTTACCCGGGGCTTCCCTTTCTACAACAGTTGAGAGACCTAACAGACCAGCACCACATCGACTTGTCCGTGTTGGTGTTTCCCCAGTGGAGCATGATAATTCCAACCCAAAGTAAATACTTGAATTTCCAAAGTTGTTTATTCTGAGTTGTTTATTTGGGTTTTCTGTCCGGACGCCTCCCAATGGGTCTCTTCTTCTAGCCCCAGGGGCCTGGACATTAACCCTTTAAGGGCAGCAGTGTGTTTTAATACACTATGTCCGTTGGTCGTCATGATGCATGCATGTAGCCCTGACGAGTATCTAGTGCTGCATTCATGCATCATGCAATTACTCCTACCGACCCTATCAGGGATATGGGGTTGATACACTCTCGAAAGGTTGGTATGATGTACAATGTCAGTGCATAGAAGCTTGCATTGGTGCGTCATGACACAAATGTGCCTCTACATGGGGTCAATATAGACACGGGCGACACGGCCGTTTTAAAAATGGACACGGGCGACACGGCCCTTTTAAAAATCGATGGACACAGACTCGTTTAAAAGGAACTAGTATATTCTATATGGAAAAAACTCGACATGGCGTCACGGCCGTTTTGCTAGAAATCTACACGGCGAGCTGGTACACAAATGTCCATGAGCCATTAATGCAGGGTCGCCATGATGCATGAATGCAGCCCTTGTGAGTAACTCGCCAGTGCTGCATTCTATGGGGCTGAGACACTCCTGAAGGGTCGACATGATGCATGAATTGAGCCCCGGCAGTTAACATTAGTGCAACATGATGGCAAATGTCATCCTTTAGCGACCTGCCGTATTTAGAGGGTTAACGGGTTACCATTCGGCTGTGTAGTGTCAGCCCAGAGTCCGACTGGTAACCAGCTATACAGACCAGCTGCTTCTGGGGTCAGAGGTCGTCTATCAGGTGTCAGGGGTCAGAGGTCATGACAACTCGGGCCGTGTAGGAGATAGGACAAGTGGTAGGCTGTCTGACTGGGGGGATGAGGCGCACTTCCGGCTTGACAGACTCCTCCTGGCGGGGGAATCCTCAACTAAAGCATCATAGAGGCCTACATGACCTCTCCTCTCTTCTATCATAATAATTATGTAGTATTCTTAAACAGTTTATCATGTCTCCTTGAATCATGAGACTGCACTGTGTCACTGACCCAAACGTGAAATCCTTCTTCACGCCCCCTCCTCGCCGGTGCTCAGTTTTGATTCTACATTTGAGGAAAAGTATAATATAGAAAAGGGCCGTTCTTGGTCTTTATTTTCAATATTCCTAAGCTAAAATCAAAGACTTATTCCAGAGAGAGAGATACTTTCTCATACAACTCATTTACAAATATCCATTCCTGAGTTGTAGAGCATTGTCTTAAATCATTTGTCCTACCTTTTCTTTTAATTTAATTTTATTTTATTTTATTATCTCCTACCAGAGAGCATCCTGTGTTTTGTGTAAAATCAAATTTAAACATAGATACAAAGAGTGACAGAGTCTCACATCACCAAATGATAATTATAATTCATCTTAACCAGTCACATTGTGTTTTAATACAGTCAAACGACTCCTACGTGACACTGTTCTATTACCCCCCCCCCCCTCACACTGTACCCTAAGTGCAGCATTCTATGAATATTCCACCCAGATATGACGGAGTATATACACCAGAACACTCACACAGTTTACTCTACAAAAATGAAACCATCCCCAGGGTATATAGCGTAACATGCCATGGGGTAACATGCCGAGATAGATCCATCACATAAGGGACAATGTAAACACTATAGAGTCACTCACTGGGGCTGCATGCATGTATCATGCCAACCCTATGAGGTTGATACACTCTCAAGGAGTCAGCATGATGCAGCAATGCAGTCCCGTGATACCCAATTTTTCATGTAGAATTATCGTCATGATGCATAAATGCAGTGTTAGTGAGTTAACTCCCAGTGTTAATCGGGGCATCATGCCGAGAGATCAACATGGACCTTGAGGCATAGTGCAATAATGCATCATGCCTTCAGTCGTCATGATGCATAAATGCGGCCATGGTGAGTAACTTGCCAGTGCTGCATGAATGCATCATGCCGACCCATGATAGACCCAAGGGATCGTCATGATGCACTAATGCAGCCCCGATGAGTCCCAAAGGAGCGTGCAGCACAGGCAAGTTACTCGCTGGGGCTGTATTGGTGCAACATGACGACAAATGTCACATTTTAGCGACATGCGTCCTTACAGTGTAAAACACACGGAGGTTGAGACCTCTATATGTGGGTGTCTACGGGAGGATATGAAAGGTAAACACGGAACCATCAGTGTGAGGGGTCTGCAGTGTACCTACTCTACTCTCTGTTTGTTCTCCAATCAATTACACCCTGTGTGTGTCTGTCTGTGTGTCTGTCTGTGTGTCTGTCTCGTGTACATTTCAGTGGTGCAGTGTACATAGGTGGGTATTGGAGGCTCCCTCGGTGAGCCATGCATCTACCGAGCTATATGGTCCTAGACCTATAGATTCGACACGGCGGCATGGGCCCTTTTGGGGCTTAGTGACATGGGACATGATGAATAAATAGATAATGGCATGGGACATGGGGCTTTTTTTTTTAATCGACATGGTGACATGAGCATTTCTAAAGATCGACATGGCGACGTGAGCATTTCTTAAGATCGACATGGGACATGGGACCCCATCAAGGTTCCCAGCCATTCATCGATAGACCATGGCAACAGTGTCATAGAAACTGGAGTTATAGGCGGGGTTTTGCAAAGGTTTGTTGTGTACTTTGTAAAAGAAAAGTCGTAAAAATGACGGTAAATCACCAGCAACTTTTGGGACATAACTTTCACAGTTATTTTAACGGTGACGGTCACCTTCAATTCTATGTAGAATAACTGTTCATTTTACTTAGAATCACTGTTAATTTTACATGTAATCACCGTTAATTTTATGTAGACTCACCATTAATAGATTGAGAGTATTCAAATATACAGAGATTCAGCGTTATTGGCGGTGCTATTACAGACTTTGGGAATATTCTATAAAACTCACAGGGAGTTTGATTATGGTGACTTTAGTTACTGTATTATACATCTAAAAACTTACGGATAAGCTATACTTTGACTTTGTCCTGATCCTATACGTCACACTGGTGATCTGACTTGCATACTAGCTGTGGCCTATACAAGAGGTTTTACTCTATAAGACTGATAGGTAGACAGTATTAATGGGAGCTACTTTGGGTCTGAGATATCATGGTGCGACTTTTTAAAAGTATCAGTCTGAGGCCTCATAGGCCGGTATAGGACGCAGTAACAATAGGGGTAACGTCACGTAATGGCCAGGGTGAGGGTGAAGTGCTAAGTAAGTGTGTGTGAGTGTGCAAACTGAATCAAAACATCAACAATGGGTCTACATATATTCATACACTGGTGAAGAGGCCGGAAGGCTTCTGATACGGTGACTCCGACTTTACTCTGATACAGGCCAAAATTACCGGAAGTAACTTGATACGAGATGTCTGTTGTAAGTCAATGGCTTCCTATATTTAACAAAACACATTTATTAATAAAAGGCAGAGTTCCCAGATCTTTTTACAAACCAGGCCACCTATCTATGGCAGAATCCACTATATGTGGCTCCCTCTGGGATTTGACATTAGAAGATGAATTTACATTGAATGATTGTAATCCAAACCAGGTTAGCATTTAACAAGGATCCACCGTGAAATGGCTAATATTTACGATGCTTCGTTGTATTCCAAATAACAGTGAATCAGCGTTAAATTTGCGAGTGAATCTGTAAAAAGTACATCTATTTTTTACAGTGTAACAGAAAAGGAATCCTCAGATCTTTTAGAGATAAGTTACCATGTAGTGTTAAGTAAATACCTGTCCCTGTCAGGTCGGTATCCGTGAGTGGGCTAACATGTGTTGTCACCACTCGGCTAAAGTGAATTCTGTAACAGAAACAGCATTCTCAAATGTAGTGTATATGTAGTTGTAGTTCTTGTCTGCCTAAAGTTAAGTATGTATCGGTCTCTGTCAGGTCTCTATCTGTGTGTGTTAAGGATCCATGTACAAGCCGCTTGTAAGTCCCAGACCTACCATGTTCCCCTGTCGTACGTTATCGTGTCACCCTGCAGATAAATACCCAGTCCTATCCCCTCTTCCCCTACACACTTTTTTTTGTTAGGTACCTCATAACGCTTTATTGCCATGATATTTCAGTACAACCTTTGGGTTCAGGTCACATATTTACAACCACACAAGTACCTACACACCAAACAGACATTTTCATTATACCCCTGTTTCTAAATCCCCCTTGTAACATCTTCCCCAGAAACACAGACTTAAACCCGCTAAATTGTCCATAATCCATACCTTCTTTATCTGAAAATATGACATCTGATGGAAACTAGGCCTCTAACACCCTTTGCACTTGTGTAAAATAATTCAGATTCAAGTCTGAGTAAGTGGGTTGAAGGATGGTACCACTGAGTTTGTTCAATGTTGACACTGCATTGTGGACGATACGTCACGTGTTACGTCCCCTTGACGTCATTGGAGACGCTACGTCGAACAAGGAGGGGCATTGTGGGACGGGAGCTGTGACGTCAGTACACATGTCTCTGTCCGTGTGTTTGGCACTACTTACAACAAGCTGACGTCTTCCTAGCAAACTGGATATATTGGTCTCACTCCTCGTCCCTCTCAAGGCTCTCTCTTCCCTTTCCAGACTCTTTCTCTCTTGATGTATTATTGCAATGTTCAATATAGCATGTATATATAGGGTCAGCTGTACCGTACTAACCCTGCATTATGCCCTTGCACTGTTAGAAGCAGTCTCCGTGAAAACCTTTTTGCCATGCAGGACATTCGGTCCTGTAGATCCCTTATTTTGCAGGACCGGCTTAAACCTTGCAGGCCAGGATGCCTGAGGGCACTTTTGATATCTCAAAAAAAAAGTATAAAGCAAGAATTTATATTGAATCCATACAGCTTTCCTGTATATTCCTATTGAAACATTGCAAAATGTACAATCTAGAGTAATGATTCTCAAAATAGTTATGCGAAATGCTTTTCTCTCTAGAGACCTTAATAATGGTCCGATTTACAAGCCGTAAAATCTGACTTGTAGCCAAAGATCCAGCCAGTCATTTGGGCCGGCAGCAGGACCGGTCCAGCCGGTCCAAAAGCCTTTTAGCCGGCTATAGCCGGTGTCCGCTACGTTTTCACGGACACTGTAGAAGTAAGTAGTGTTCCTGTACAGCAAATACTGGGGGCAACTATGGTTCCAGTAGATAGTGCTGTAGACCTACAGCAAGTCAGCTTATGTATATTTACAGCACATATATACTGTACAGTAACAGCAAAATCTACTGTTACTGTACAGCAGAATTAATTGTAAAACCAAATCTGAAGGTCTAAGGTTCGCTTCTCAAGGCTGGTGATATTTTTCATTTATAGACTTTCACTTTTAGAAGAATAGATCAAAACATAAAGGACCTATCGTTTCATGACTAGCCTGACCGGGGGTTGAACTCAGGGCCTTCCTATCACTGTCCCACGCTGTGTCTGACTGAGCTATCGAGGCAGCTGGAGTAAGGCCTGCAGCATGGCTCTCATATTTGGCACCTTTAGCAATATGCAGACATTATTGTATAACACCTAAATTATTTACTATACCATGAAAACTATAGACAAGGCCCATAGAGAATGATGTTAAATTGCTTGTGACCATTTAGTATGGAACACATTGAGAGGTGGTTAGTCCAAGGATCTATCCCAGGACCCCCCTTGTACCTAGTACAGCGAAAAGTGCTGTAGGTGTACAACTCACTACTGTAAGCTGCATCTACAGCAACAGAAATGTACATGTACAGCAATATTGACTGTATTATATTTTACAGCAAAAGTACTGTATATATAGTTACAGCACATTTTGCTGTTCTGGAACAACAACTTTTTACAGTGTAGTTGTTATGATGCATGAATGCAGCCCTGGCAAGTAACTCGCCAGGGCTGCATTCATGCATGATGACTACCCTACAGGGTTGAGACACTCCCAAAGGGTCGGTATGATGCACCGATGCAGCACTGGGGGTGCATTAGTGCATCATGACAATAATGTCATCTTTTAGCGACATGCTGTCCTTAAAGGGTTAAACATTTGCAGCACTAATTACCACTCAGGTCAGAGCCTCGTTGTGACCTGAGGGCCCCATGTGGGGCACGGGGCTACATCAATGTCCATCCTACAACAATATCACATGATCTACACAGCCACCTTTCGTATTCATAACTGACCCCTATGTCTGGGTATAATCGTAGACCCCATCTCTGTCATGTTATGATAGATTCTTAGAGTCCGCAATGTGCTTTAATGCATCATGTTGTCATGATGTATGAATGCAGCCCTGGAGAGTAACTCACAATGGCTGCATTCATACATCGTGCCGACCCTTCGGAAATGAACCACACTGTAGAGTCGATGTGATGCTTGAGTGCAGCCCTGGCGAGTTACTCACCAGGGCTGCATTCATGCATCATGACGACTAAGGGCATGATTCATTAAAGCATTATGCTGCCCTTAAAGAGTTAATACTAATGTCCACCCTATATGACAACATGATGTACACACGACCACCTATAGGACGACCCCTTTGTTATGTTATGATAGATTCTGATTTAAAGCCCATTATGATTGTGCTCCCATGGCCTGGGGTGTTTAATGAAATGAAGTAAGAGCACAGTTATAACTATTGAATTAAGATATATTATCAAATATATGTAACGAGCATTTATATGAATTGGTGACACTAGTTTCCAAGCCAAGAATAGGCTTGTCCCGTATTGTCAAGGGACGCTAACAATAATGCTAGGTTAACCAGGCGAAATAAGAAACTGACCATCAATTAGTGATAATCTACTAGTTGAATATTGTTTAAACCTAAGAATGTTGTTATATTATCATAAGAATACGAAAAACGAGGTAACGGTCAAACCAAATTGTCACACATAGGAAGACCACTAACGTGATTTTTGACAATAAAAGAATGTTCAAACTCGAAAAAAAAACTCAACTCAAGTAGCTCTGGACAAGAGAAATGAAGCTTTTTTTCATGAATCTGAGTCTGCACAACAAAAATGGTCAGGAATTTTTTTGACACTATTTGAGTAATTTCAACATTTTTCTGTATTTTCATAGATATTTATTATCATGTCTCTCGGCAACAGAGTCTCCCAAAATTCTTTCCTTTTATAAGGTTTCCTTTAAATCTACCAGCCAATCTGGATTCTCTAGTCTTGTAAAGATCAGATACTATTAAGTCTTTAAGTGCTTTAATGCACCAAGCCTTTTTGTTGGCGAAGTCTGCATGATACACTATGAGTTTGTAACACCCAGTGGAAGAAAATTATTTTTTTAGGTTCAGTGAGTTTACATAAAACTCGTTTATTTGACAAAAAAACACGTTCGTGACGCGGTGGGTTTGCCAACAAATACAGAATACAAAAAAAGATATGCTATTGATCATTGTGTATCAACATGTTCCATTTTGCGCTTGTACAATTTTTTCTTTGAACACTCAGAGACAACAGCAAGTACATGATGAATTATACAGTAATGGGGATGAATCAAAAGAGAGATAGAAGAATAGCTAGTCGCAGAGTCTTAAGATTAACAATATGATGTAATGCCTAGCTCTTGTTGCCATGATCAAGAGTGCAACCATGACAGGTAATTAATGGCCTGCATCCGTGTATTGTGTCAAGAATACACAAATAATACATTTCTACAGGGTTTGCATGATGCACCAAGGCAGCTCAAGGTAGTTACTCACCAGCGCTGCATTTATGTGCCTCTACATGGGTCCTCAGATTTTGGAGCGTGTCACTGTGTCACTTTTTAGGGGATACAGCGTGTCACTGCGTCACTTTTTACATATATAGGAACACATAGAAAAATCTCTGTGGGTCGATTTTTAGCTTTGATTTAGCCGTGTCCGTCGATTTTTAAAAGGGCCGTGTCGCCTGTGTCGATTTTTAAAGGGGCCGTGTCGCCGTGTCGCCCGTGTCGATTTTTACCCATGTAAAGGCACATTTATGCATCATGGCAACAAATGAATTTGAATTTTGGGGAATCACCCTGATTGTAAAGAGTTAGTCAATCACATTCTCAATCAGTCTAAAATGAATAAAAGGAACTGCTACAAACTTCCAGGTATTACTGGTATTGGTTTGATTTACAAACTAACACGTTCAGCCCTGGCCTCAGGGGTTGAGTTAGGACATTGTCAGGAGGCACTTCACTAAATGTTTTATGTAGAGGTCGGGCAGGGTCTGCATGACGGACCAGATACACTCTGACCCTGTAAAACACAGGGGACAACGTGATTTCATCTACTGTGCCCTTTTGTAGTCATGATGCATAAATGCAGCCTTGATAACTAGTGCTGCATTCATGCATCATGACGACACTGTTGAGTTGATACATTTCTGAAGGTTGGGCATGATGCATGAATGCAGCCCTGGTGAGTTACTCGCCTACAGTGCATTGAATGAAGCTCTATGCCGAGAATAAACATGAGGCCTTCAGGGTCATGCTGGCCTTAAAGGGTTAAACCCAGGGTAACAAAGCCTCCCCATCCTCTAACCCTGTCCCTCCCCCCTCCCTGTGCTGCATCGTGGTATCTTGATATGACAGGCTTGTCAACCTCTGTGTGTTGTAAACTGTAATAAAGCTACTATCTACCTCGTCCCTGTTCTATACCAGCGGACAATCTGAAGGTTTAATAGTATGTATACTAACCCTTTAAGGGCCACAGGGTGCCTTAACCTGGTAAGGACGGCATAATGCACTAATATATGGTCATCATGATGCATGAATGCAACCTTGGCGAGTAACTCGCCAGGGCTGCATTCAAGCATCATCAGGGTTCAGACACTCCCGAAGGATTAGCATGATGCACCAATGCAGCACTAGCAAGTTAATTGCCAGAGCTGCATTGGTGGACCAAATGTCAAGTACATGTATATATCTAATGCTCGTGGTGCATTGAGAAGTGCATGAAAGTGCATAAAAATAATATGGCACACAAAATGTCTACACCTATACAGTAGAATGTGCCTTAAGAGTAGTCATACTATAGTATATGAACTTACAGTAGTATGCCAATTTGTATCTTGATAAGTAACTCTGCATATTTACATGGGGTTCCTTCAAGTAAGCAGTAAGCCTAGATGAAAGTAATTAGGACTCTGGGTAGAGCCTGACCCCAAATGGTGTTATTCATCCTTAACACGGCTAGGACATCATAGATGGGTCCTAACTATCCAGCCTCCATACGTGTCCCAATCTACTACGGACTGATGGTATTTAACCCATAAAGGGCAGCATGATGCCTTCATGTCTATTTGTCGGCATGATGTACCAATGCAGCACCGGCGAGTAACTCGCCGGTGCTGCATTGGTACATCATGCCGACCCTTAGGCTAGGGAGTGTATCAACCCTGTAGGGTCATCATAATGACTGAATGCACATGTGCAGGCCAGGTGAATGCCTGAAACCACCACATTCATCTTAACGACAAAAGCCATACCTACACTGTTAAAAGCTGTTGTTCCTGAACAGTAACATGTGCTGTAAGTACATACAGTGCTTTAGCTGTAAAGGATAATACAGTATTTATTGCTATTCATGTACAGTTGGCCTGCTGTAGATGCAGGTTATATTGCTTGTGGTAAATCTACAGCACTTTTCCCTGTTATATGAAGACATAAATATAGATTTACAATAGATTCTGCTGTCCAGTTACAGAAGATGGTGCAGTATACTTACACACACATACCTGTAAGATTACAATACATTGACTTGCTGTAGGTCTACAGCACAATCTACTGGTACCAAAGTTGTGCCTCTACATGGGCACCAACACTTTTAACCATATTGCCATGTCGATTTTTAGCAAAAGGGCTGTGTCGTCGTGGCGACTTTTATTCATGCATAATATACTAGGACGGCCTTATAAAAATGTCTGTGTCCGTCGATTGTTAAAGAGCGGTGTCGCTGTGTCACCCGTGTCGATTTCTAACCATGTAGACTCACAAAGTTGCAGCAATATTTGCTGTATAGGAGCAGTACCTTAAAACCTCGCGTATAAGCCGCGGTTAGTACACGAGTCCGATCGCTGGTGCGGCTAACAGGAACGAGTCTAGATGCGGCTTATACGCGAGGTTTTTGTCCTATAATACAGTACAAAACTGTCCATAATCAGATGGTCCCTGCGGCTTATAGGAACGGCCCAAAGTCGGGGTGCGGCCTATACGCGAGTTAAGCTTATACGCAAAATTTAATGGTACGGCACAATCTACTGGAACCAAAGCTGCAGCAATATTTACTGTACGGGAGCAGTAGTTACTTCTAACAGTGTAGTGGAGTAAAGCACTATGGCGGACAGACGGGATTTATGATCCCGCCTATCTATAATGGAAAGTGGACAGATTCCAATCGTCAAGGTCACCCGCTGACCTGTGACGTGTATGTGACGTGTGTGTGAGCGTCCCTCTATGACGTACACGACCCCTGGTGGCTTCCCGCGTAATTAATCGCTCTTCTCCACTCTCCTACCTGATGTTCTGTTGATAGGTAGATGCAGGGTGGTTAGTGAGTGGAGTTGTGCTTGGAGAGTGAGGCATACCGCCCTCTGGCACTGGGGGATATATCATAGGCTTGTCAGCCTTGACGTATCTATACATGCATGCACTACTACTGCTGCCTACTATTTCACTATCTACGACCCCCCCCCCCTTCCTACCCTAATATCCCAGCCCCCACTCTGCCAAGTGGATTTGGACAACTCTGTTATATTAAATAAAGATTACAACAACAAAATTAAGTTACAAAAAAAGTGTATAACTTTTGACGTGTGTGTAATATAAAACATGGCGTGATAAATGAGTGTTGTCATGGAGATATGTCAGTATCAGTGGGACGTGATGGATGAGGGGCGGTGTGTAAACCTGGTAGCATGGAGGGTTGGTCTGGGTGGGCTGGCCGTCACCGCACCAAGTCATACCTATTGTTATACATGTACACATGTATAACATAGTACAGCAACATTGTCCCATACGTATAGCATCCAGAGTAGAATAGGATATATTTCAAATAGTTACACGTAATATTTCGTACTGAGCATGAATTGCTCTGTCAAGCAACAGAGAACACTTCCAGAGATGTTATTTTGTTTTATAGATACAGTGCGGAATAAATAAATTGATCATGCATGGGCTGTACTTTCTAAACGTTTAGTGAACGGAGCTTTCGCCACGCAATGCACTGAGTGATTGTTCCATACGCCCTTTAGGCCCGCAGACTCATATAAAATAAATAATGCAGCCCCGTCAAGTTACTGGTACATACATGTACACCATTTCTCTCGTATGTGGGAGGTATGGCATTGGCAAGATACACACATCCTGGGACGCTAATGCAGCAGCTGCGAGTTACTCGCCAGCACTGAGTTGGTGCATCAGGACAACACATATACATGCACCTTGGGGCATCACTTAGTCATTAATTGCTATATACAAATATTTTTTTCGAATTCTTAATCTTACTTAAATCGGTTCCAAATACTGTAATACATGAAACACCGTAGTACAGTATTTAGGGGTTCGGGAATAATCAAATGTTAACCCTGTAAGGAGGGCATGTCGCTAAATGGTAACATTTGTTGTCACGATGTATCAATGCAGCCCCGGCCAATATCTCAGGGCCTGGGCTGCATTCATGCATCACTTAGCTGCCCTTAAAGGGTCAAATGGTAAATGGTATATAGCAGCACCTTTATACATGTAGCAGATAGGGCTGAGTGATGGACCGGAATGCTATGTGCATGGTATGTGGAACTGGAGGAAGCCTCAGAAACCAGATGGCGACGTGTCTGAGACCAAGTCGGCGGCAGAATTACCTGATTATATGAAGCTCTCAGAACCCGTGGTACCCAATCTGCCTCTCCAGGCACTCAGCGTTTTAGACTCCTGTATCATGGATGAGAGGACGAGGTATGTGTGTGTGTGGGGGGTGGGGGGGGGGGCTGACATACCTGATTTGATGTGACTACATTCAAGGAAGTTGTAATAGTGTATTGGCCTGAAGTAGCTGGTCATGTATTGGCGTGATGTATCCGAAAAACAAAGGTGAATGTAAGACAAAATGAAGTAGCTCGTTACTACCGTATCCGCCCGTTTTAGCGCACCTGCGCCTCATATTTCATCCTCCATTTTGCCCTGCGCTTTTAATATACAAGACATGCGCTTATTTGAGACCCAATTTTAGTGCTTAATATAATTTTGGTACACTCTTCCACCCTGCGCTCAAACGGGACATGCGCTAATTTGAGTACCTGCGCTAAAACGGGCGGATACGGTATATTACAAATGGCCGGGGGGCGACAACCCCCCCCCCCCCCCGACTATTTCCCATCGTCCTGCAGATTTATATATCGGGGTTGAAGAATTGACCCCTAAGCCCTTATTGCCGGAATTGAAATCCCAGACCTTGGCATTCAATCGACCAGTATTCCTCTAGCAGACACATCTACACCTCATAAAATACCTACAGTAATTCTTACATAGCTTACCATCCGCTCACATTCATAGGGCAGAGGTCACCATAAATAATAACAAGGGGGAGTGGATAATTATTTTCCTTTCGTTTATTTCTTAGATCCTTGTTTTCATAACGTGTTATTTATTTCATTATTGTTTCTCTTGTGTTCTGGAGGAGGTGACAAAAAGTGATTCTAACCTTTTCATAGTGAATGAGACATTTTCACCAGGTCGCGTTTAAGTCCAGGCACTCCTGCCCCCCTTTTGTTAAGTAATGACCACTCCCTTACAAAAAACAGCTCCCCTTTAGGTTGATACCACGTGATTCATGAGTCGCACAGTTCGGCAAACACCGCCAAGTGGTGGCGCCCTCTACGCCGCGCATGCGCACGACAGCTGTCCGCCAAGTGGAGTGAATTATGGGATGGCGGTTGTCGGGCAGCTTTGGTTCCTGGTCGCCGTTGCTAAGAGAGAAAAGTGTCCATGTGAAATGGAAGCATGCTTAATTTCTCCCCCTTACCCTGTTTCCCATTCCTTATTCCTCTGCCTCTGCATACGTACACTTTTATGTCAACACTGAGGGTGCTTGTCACTGCAGCAAGAGAAATAAATGAATTGCTGGATCTTTTTTTCACCCTAGAACGTATCTGATTATTCAACAAAGATAACCTCATATATTTTAAAGTGCATTAAATACAAGCGAGCCATACATCATGTAACATCTAGCCCGGGGCATTTATTTTAATTTTACATTATATTTCTGGCTGAACAAAGTAAGAATGAGGGAGCTTGATTTTAAAAGTTAAAACTCAGGAAATGTTACCAGTTGAAAGAAGCATACATTCCTAAAGTCTATATTCAAACTAAAAGTGGAATAGTTATTCTGAAGTTGATCGGACACAAAATAATAGTCATGTTTGCATATAACTAGGATGATTAAGGTGCATATGAAACATGCGTGTCTAGCAGATGTCATATTTCTTTGGTCTGAACGAGAATAGTAAGAACTGGCATGTCTTCCCTTCACCTCCACCACTGCCATAACTCTTTGAGACTCCAAGGCGCCATATTAATTTAAGGTCACAAGGTATCATGGAAGCGCTGCAGAGGAACGCACCAGTGCTGCAATGGTGCATCATGCCTACCCTTGAGGATTGCATCAGCAGCAGAGCTGATGCACGGATGCAGCACTCGCACGTTACTCCCAGGGCTGTATCCGTGTATCATGACGTACATTAAAGCATTATGCCATCAATGAAGGGTTACTCTACTAGTCCTTGCATGACTAGATGCTATGAAGTATAAGCTAGATTGAACAGGTAAAATATGTTATTAGAATCATATGGAAGACTTTCTGAGAGACTGTCTGCTGTGCAGGATCGCAGTTCGTCTCCTCCAGATTGGATACCAAAGCACCATACAGCCCCGGCAGTATGGTGCCTATGACAGAGCCCAGACGGCGGCTGTCGGAGCAGGTTCTACACACCACCCCGCAGGCTGCAGCTAGTCTGACACTTCTACAACCAAAAACGACAAGAAACAAAAAGAATCACCTTCCTCCCTCCTCTCTTCCATCAGCTGCTAATTGGCTGTGTTCTGGGCTGTTTGTCAGACTGTGTGAACTGAGGGCGATGTGTGTGTGTGTGGGGGGGGGGGGGGGGGGGGGTGTTGGTGAAGCAGACAGGCAGCAAGACAGGCAGCCTAACCCGCAGACAGGCAGGGAACAGGCTGGGAGGCAGGCAGGCTAATTGGCTGTGTTCTGCGGCTATTTGTCGGACTGTGTGAACTGTGGGGCACCAATGTGGGATGGGGGAATGGCAGCCAAGTATGCAGGCAGACAGGCAGGCAGGCAGGCCGGCAGACAGACAGGTGGGCATGCAGACAGGCGGGCAGACAGGCAGGCAGATAGGCAGGTAGATAGACAGGCTGGCAGGCAGACAGGTGGGCAGGCAGGCAGGCAGACAAGCAGGCAGGCAGGCGGGCATGCAGACAGGCGGGCAGACAGATAGGCAGATAGGCAGGGGGATAGACAGGCTGGCAGGCAGACAGGTGGGCAGGCAGGCAGGCAGGCAGGCAGGTGGGCAGGCAGGCAGGCAGGCAGGCAGGCAGGCATGCGGGCATGCATGCAGGCGGGTGGGCAGGTAGGCAGGAAGGCAGACAGACAGGCAGGCAGGCAGGCAGACAGGCCGGCAGGGGGCAGGTATGGAGACAGGTATGGAGACAGGTGGGGCTAGGCAGGGGTAGCCAGGGAGGCAGGCAGGGAGGCAGGCAGGGAGGCAGGCAGGGGGGAGGGAAATCAGACAGGCAGGGGTAGGCAGTGAGGAGGGTAGGGAGGCAGCTAAGGAGACAGCTAGGGGCATGCAGGTGGAGGGGAGAAGTGTTGACAGATGGGAGTACCGGGGAGAGGGAATGAGTGTGAGTGTGTAAGTGAGGGGTAGTGTGGGGCGGTAAGGTGACTGAGGGGGTTTCATGTTTGTGACGGGAGGTGTAGAGACCTAATTGTGCCTCTACATGGGTAAAAATCGACACGTGCGACATGGCGACACGGGGGGTTTAAAAATCGACACGTGCGACACGGGGGTTTTAAAAATCGACGGACACAGAGCTCCTTATAAGGTTCTAGTATATTTTACATACATAAAAATCGACATGGCGACACAGCCATCTTGCTAAAAATCGACACGGCGACACGGTCAATTATGTGGGTACCCATGTAGAGGCACCTAATTAGTGTACCTCCCGCTGCTGCCAACAGGTGGCGCGGCAGCCTGTGTGTGGTAGTGGGGGATCCTCTGACAGACAGCGTCTCCCCTCCTCACAGACCAGACTAGAGCCCACCCCTACCCACCTACCAGTCCCACCTGTACAGTGTCTAGGCCGGGGGGGGGCACTCAGATCTGAAATGACTACCCACCTCCAAACGCCCCACGGAAGTGGTAGCGGTGGATGTAAAATTAGGGGGCGGTGACTCTTTGTACCCTCAAAAATAGGGGGCGGTAATTCTAGAGGAGGGGCCAGTCATTGGGTCTCAGTTACATATAAATGATGAAATGGAAAGAAAACAATTATTATCCATGTCTACTGCACTGTTTGCATTAGGAAATACAGGGGTACCTGGAATAACCGGGGCAGTGACTTGTATGTGAGCAATCAGGGGGGCGGTCCTTTGTATTCATCAGGGGCGGTGGTTTGGTGGCCCCAGTTTTTGGCAGGCGGTAGTTTGGCAGTCGGCGGATACTGTCATAGAGTGAGTGCCCCCCCCTGGGTGTCTAGGTATAGATCCCTGTTATAATTAATGTTATATATAATGGGGGTGGATGCCTAAATCCGACACGGTAACATGGCATTTTCAGTTACATGGGGGAAAAAATAAGTGACATGACAGGGTATTTCTTAAAATCGACATTGGACGGGACATGTTTTTTACAGGCGACATGGGACATGGTGATTTAAAGTGACATGACATGGACATTTCTTAAATTCGACATGCGACATGGGGACCCCCCCCCCCCCAATCTAGACTCCATATATCCATGTTACCTGTTTGAGGTTCAAAAATCTATTTTCTTTACTTCCAGTCTCTTCACATAAATCTACAATTATTGGCATTGAGTACAGATCTATAGTTTCTGCCTCATCTTCTCTGAGGCTTATTCTCTGAGGCCCCAACCTCTCATCTCGTAGCACCCCATCACTCCTTCCTTTGACTCCAGCACAGATCGTCTTCTAATTAACACCTTCTTTAGAACTCCAATAGCATGAATTCATCTCTCCCCCCCTCCCTCCTCCAGTCCTCCTTGTGACACCACTAGGGGGCGTCTTGTACTTAACGTTACCTCCGCCAGTCCACAATATTCCGCCAGGGGCACCCCATCCATTGTACTCGCGGTTCCTCCTTCTTACCATTAACACTTTAACCCTTTAAGGTTGGCATAATGCCATAATGCAAGATTCCCTAGGTTGGAATGATGCATAAATGCAACCCTGGTGAGTAACTCGCCAGGGCTGCATTCAAGAGTCATGTCGACTGTATGGGTTTGAGACACTCCCGAGGGGTTGGCATGATGCACCAATGCAGCACTGGAGAGTTACTCACCAGGGCTACATTGGTGCGCCGTGACAACAAATGTCAGCTGTTAGCGATATGGCCTGAAAGAGTCGCCGTCCTGCAAGCACTATGCGCCCATCCAATGAAAGGGTTAAAATCACTTACTGTCTTCCATCTCGGTTCTCACACCACAAGAGGCACGTGTACCTGTAATGTGACAGGCGTGATGTCCCCCCACCCCCTGACTGCACATTACGGGAGTAGAGCTCTGAAAGACCCGTACTCTCATTCCCAGATCCTTCCAAAGGAAGGCTCTGGTGACTGACATATGACCTTGAACTTGGATTTTGCTGGGTTTGGGCAGTCCCTGTGGTTAGCTTGGAACCAGCGAACAGAAACCAGAAGGTTTGATGGTAGTTTTACCATCAAACCTTCTGCTTCCATTTCTGGTTCCTGTTCGCTGGTTCCAAGCTAACCACAGGGACTGCCCAAACCCATCTAAATCCCAAGTCCAAGGTCATATGGTCACCAGAGCTTTTGGATTTGGGAACGAGAGGAGTAGAGCTGCAGCTAGAACAAAGTTACACAGGAGACCTCACAGGGGGCCAGGTCTCTAACACCTTCTCTGATCTCCTCCCATCTCACTTTGTCTGCCTCCACCCCGCCCGTCCCTGTACCTTCTATGTTTCACCTTTAATGACAGCTTGTCGCTAAAAAGATTAACTGATTACATTTTCACAAGGATGCCCCATAAGGTAACTCACCGGTGCTGTATTGGTGCATCATGCAAATCCTTCAGGAGTGTATCAACCCTGAAGGATCGACATGATGCACCAATGTAGCCCTGGCGAGTTACTCCAATCCATTGGTATGATGCATGAATGTATAGCCCTGGCCAGTTACTCACCAGAGCTACATTCATGCATCATGGCGACAAAAGGGCATGGTACATTAAAGCTGTGTGCTGCCACTGGACTGAAAAGGTAAACTTGTCTCCAGACTCGTCTAAGCGACTGTAATGAAATAAACGGATCAAAAGTTGTCTGACCTATCAGGTTACCATCCCACAAATAGAATTTGGAGTTGGCAAATGTCGGGTTTTGGGCTGGCACATGCCAAGTGGGTCTTCCATCTCCAGCTAGAAGACCTGCTTCCTTGTCACTTATAGACGGGTTTTTAACTCATTTATTTATTTCGGTGTGCTCCATCAGGGTGTTATAGTCTGATACTGATGACGGCTGGTTTCTGTACTTACAGGTCCCAGAGACGTCCTCTACACCCACAGCCACTACAGCAGACAGGTAGGTGGGAGACACATGTAGTAGATATGATACAAGTGAGGCGCTGTATAAGGCCAAATTTTAAAAAAAGGTTTGTTTCAGGTAACATGGGGAGAAACTCTAGGGTCGGTAGGTCGGATTTTTTTGGTTTTTTTTACTTTTTTTTTTACATACCCTAAACTCGACCCAAAAAAGTGTAAAAATGGGAAGATTTTTTCAAAACTTTTGTAAACCTAAAATTAAAAAAGTGTGAAAATATAAAAATTTCTTCAAAATTGGATAAAAAAACGTAGGGTCGGCCCTGTTTAGATGGGGGTCGGTCGGGTTACTTGAAACAACTCTTTTTTTTGGCCCAAGTGATATAAGCCAAGGACGGGGTAATTGTCCAGGGCACCAGCCGCGGATAGTTTCCATTGTCCAAGGCTTATAGGCATGTAGCTGTTTGAATTATCAACCAATCAGATAATTCCCTGGTCTCCACTGCAGAATTCTTAGGGGGCATTATGTAACAGCCTGTACCCATTGTGATTGCTGCATCAGTGCTTATCTCGCCAGTTACCAGATCAAGCAATGGTGCCCCCTACTAAGGAACCTGCAACCTCGGTATAACATGTGTGCAGCTACTCACCAGCTCACATGTATCTATATCTGACCTAGAGAGTGATGTAATCTCTGTCTCCTATACTCTTCATCTCTGACACAGGGACACAACCGTTCCAGACCAGAGTTAAATATACATTTGTAGTTCAAGGTGCATAAAGCTACCAACTTACATGTGTGATAATGGCGAGCTAATTGCAGCCTCAGACTGGGATTATACGAGGGTGAGGCTCAGCAATGCTTTCTGACATATTCTTGTTGCTAGCACCCCAGTCAGACGTCAGTATAGTCACATCCATTAGACTAGGATATGGTGCACTTGCAGAAGAGGGGGAGATTCTGTCCTGGTCAAAAACAAAACTCTGGGTACTTGGCGGTTTTCTGGAACCTCCATTTTTAAATCTGCCCCCGAATTTGGTCACATGATCAGATTGGTCACATGATCAGACTCACTCTGGTCACATGATCAGTCTCTAGTCATCAGACTCTAGTCACATGATCAGACTCTGGTCACATGATGAGCGCGGTCCTTATAGAGTCTGGGATCAGGCAGCCCGGTCCCTCCTCCCACTGGGGGATTAAGTTAATCCATTGTCCGTCTCTGGTCAGATGATCCCCCATCCCCTCATCCCCCCGTCCGGTCCTGCCCTCCTCCCGCCCCCATCACGGCGCGCCCACTTAAGATGCCATTCCCAGATAGCAGCCCAAAAAGGGTCCCTCCCCGGGTGACTGGAGCCGGGTGGATAATAGCCGGTTAACCGGAAAAGCCGGATCCCAAAGCCGCCAGACGGAGCGGTCTACGATTTATGGCGGTCATCGGGAATCTCTGTCTGGTACCTAAATCCGGCGTTGGTGTGTGTTAGGGTGGGGGGAGGGGGGTTTAGGGGGAGGGACGCGGGGTTTGACGGACGCTGAGCGCGGCCTGAGACGCCGGCTTCTGAACCGGAAGTAGTTGTCCTGGCCGACACCAGATGTCGCCGTGTGGGTCTTACCGGAAGTCGTTCCCTCAGAAATGTGTGCCTAACATATAAGCCACCATGACTTGCAATTTTTCTTCACCCCCCCCCCACCACCGCCATTTCCTATCTCCTTCCTTCTCCGTACCAACGCTTTGACCCTTTGGCTGTAACTTCCCCTCTCTCGTGGCATCATTTTGATAACAGGATGTGAAGTTTTAATCAAAAGCTCCCTAAACCACATGGCATATCGCTTATATACAAGATAAAGGCGGTATAATCTATGGAAAAGAACAGACATTGCAAAGTGCCTGTGAGAAAAAACCCGCAGGGGTAGAAGTAAAAGAGGGACATTCCCCTTTAACGTCGTTTTTCATTAAGCGGTTTGATGCTGGGACAGATGAACCTACCTCCAGTAAACATCTTCATCTGAACCTCCTCCTATCGGGAGGACTATAAAACCTGATAACGTCATCCACCATTTGGTGTATTACTGTATACGGGACTAGCGCATAAGGCTATGGGGCCCGCCATCTTGGCTCAGAGCAATGCATTGTGGTTAGGCCTCCGACTCCAGAGCAGTGCATCATGGGAGAAATTCTTATCAGCACCTTTGTTCTAGGTGTGATTAGCCTGATAAGGAGATTGGGTTTAGCCCCCTACAACCTGAAGTACTAGGATGTGCTAGTCCCATATAGGGGTAAAACTGGCCATGGGGGCAGACACAGAGAGCCTTACATCCACTGCATGAAAATTCCCATTTAAATATGTTCTAGTTTACCTAAATGTGCAGGAAAGTTCCCAGCACGGTGGTTCAGAACTTGCCATGGAATATAAGTTTACCTTAAATTCTCATATAAAGAAATGGGGTTGTTATGGTGCAATGTCGTTCCTTACTCATCTATATATAATATGAACTGACACGGGGTGTTTCTCCGTTGTGACGTCATCAAGGTAACTTCAAACAGCTTTTCTAACATCAAATGACAGTGTAGAGATGCTTTTGAATCTGTTCAAAACCTTTTGTTTCTTTATTCCATGTGAAAATGTAATGTGGAGCAAATGCAACAACACAGTTGTCTCTTTGTTCATCTATCATACATGAGTTAACAAGATGGCCACCCTGGGGGTTCAGTAGCCAGGTATAACACTCTCCCAGAACAGTCGCAAATAGGACATTGCCCAAACATACGGATCTAGGAACTCTCCCGTGAAAGAAGGGAAAAAAACAATACTACTCTGCTGCTCTCCCGTGCCAATCACACAGTGCCATTGTCACAAAACATAGTTCTCAAGATGATCTTTGATTTCTACCACAAATTATATATACGGCCAATATTTCAGTATTTTCTATATCTGTTCTTCAAACCTTCCTGTCAATATTTGAATCGATTCATAGTTGTATCAATGTTTATCTTAAAGACATGGCGTACATAAGTTTTCGTGGTGATCTGCCGCCTTTTGGCAGAGAAAGTAGCGGATGAAAGCGCCATGGCCAAGGAGATTGAAGGTATAACACTGCCGCAGTCCGCAGGGTGAAGTGCCGCACATATCGAGACTGTCATCCATCAGATGCCTCACCCTGCAGGTGTATGGTACAGGAGGGAGGGAGTTCTGGGGGAGTTGTGGTAAATGTGATTTAACACCGCTCTATAGACCACCTCCGTCACAGCTATAAGGGCTGTCTGTAGACGACTGAGCGGCGTCAGAGACATGTCTATAGTGTATGGGTGGGGCCCGGGGTGGGGAGCGGATGGGCCTTTCGGTGAGAAGCTAAAATATTTTACCGACATCTCTATCCCTTGCAGCCCCATGCGACAGGGACTTTTTCTTCGGGGGGGGGGGGGGTGGGGATGGAGAAATATTCATATAGTTATTTATACTAGTATATGCTTGCCCCCAACATGTTTAAGTGTATAGGAGCAGTTCTGAGTTGCTCATTGCAGGTAGACTTGCTCAAGTCTGTCTTTATACTCACTCCTTCCTCTTACCCCCACTCCTCCCCTCTCCCCTTTGCCATAGACCGGGATGGTAGGCAGTCTACATTGATGGAATCATGAGCGCCTACCCCTCAACCCCCCCCCCCCCCTCCCCCATTATACCGACAGCTTGAAGTATGATGTTGAGTATGATGACTTCCTCCCCGCCATGAGGCTGGGATTTAGCCGGCATGCAGATAGCGGGAAGGCTACAGATGGGGACGGAGTAAAGTCTGCGGTCTGCTGCTCCTTTACCCTTTAAGGACAGTATAATGCCTTAATGCATCATACCTTGGTCATCATGATGCCTGAATGCAGCCCTGGCGAGTTACTCGCCACGGCTGCGAGTAACTCGCTAGGGCTGCATTCACGCATCATGCCGACCCTATGGGGTTGACACACTCCCATAGGGTGTCACTGGGGCTGCATTGGTGCATCATGAAGACAAACTTCTTTTAGTGACATCCGTCGTTAAGGGGTTAACCCTTGAAAGACAGCATGACGCCACAGTATTATGCCCAAGCACAGCGCTGATGAGTACCTCGCCAGTGCTGCATTAGAGTGTAGATAAATAAAAGTCAGTTTGTCCTTAGAGGGTTAAAGCGAGGCGTCTTTGGCGTCTTTGGCCTGAAAAAACACCCAAAAATTGACTCGCAAACTTAAGCACTGACTCGCTGATGATGGCGTCGACCCACATTTTCTCTGAAATAGTCCCAAAATTGGATAAAAAATGTCTAGGGTCAGCTCTGTTTTGCTACTAAGGTAGGGTCAGGTGAACCTGAAATATACCTTTTTTTTTAAATTTGGCCTTAGGGGTACTAGAAGGTTGTCCTTAGAGGATTAACCCTTTAAGGACGGCATAATGCCTTAATGCATCAAGCCCTTAGTCGTCATGATGCATGAATGCAGCCCTGGTGAGTAACTCGCCAGGGCTGCATTCAAGCGTCATGCTGACCCTATGGCGTTGAGACACTCCCATAAAGTTCCTCACCGGGGCTGCAATGGTGCATCATGATGACAAAAGTCAACTTTAAGCGACATCCGTCCTTAGAGGGTTAAATCAGCTATTAGTGTACATGAGCCGGGTGTAGGTCTGGCAGGTGATGGACGGGGCAGGTTCAGGTGTATGATTGGCCAATATGCTGCTAGTTTACTGCCGCCCGTTACAGCTCACACCTACCGGCTCCTCTTCCTGATGGACTCCAGTCCTACAACCTGCACCCAGGGGGCGTTTCATAAGATGCATTTCCCCCTCTATTTCCAAAACCTTTGGCAATGATGTAGAAGGATGATCGCAGTAGGAGGCTAAATTACAGATTTCACACTGTAAAAAGTTGGTAATGTGTTCTCAGGCATCATGATGGCAAAGACGCATAGTAAAGTAAAGCAGCATGAAGGCTTTAGAGGGTTAGGGGTCCCTGGCTACCCCCCCCCTCTGACCCCCCCCCCCCTAGCTTGTCCCCCCTCTGACCCACCATGCATCCCGCTACAGCTGTACAGCATGTAGCTTCAGATGGGGCAGAGCTTGTTGTAATAACTCCAAAACCTTTAAGGACCGCAGAGTGCTGTAATGTATCCTTTGTTAGTATATGAATTATGAATGGGGCCCTCTCCAGGAGTAACCCTCCAGGGCTGCATTCTGCATCATGACAACCCGAGTCTTTCAACCATAGAGAGTCAGCATGATGCCCTGGTGAATTACTCGCCAGGGCAGCATTTGCGCATCAGAACACAAGCCTAATGCATTTGGGCACTGAGCCGTCCATCCAGGGTTGAGGGTTGTTAGTTTGATATAGGACACAACACGCCCTGATTGGGCTGACTCTATGTTGTTCCTGTAAGCACTCGGTGCTGTCAGGGAATATAGCAACTGTCCTTGGGTTTCCCTATTACAGGAACATCACTAACATGTGGGTGATATAGCAATGTACAGTAGGGGCAGGCCTGGCTGTACTTGACTTAAACCTATAGGGACAGAATAATGCATTAATGCATCATGCCCTTGGTCGTCTTGATCCATGAATGCAGCCCTGATGAGTAACTCGCCAGTGCTGCTTTCAGGCATCATGCCAACCCTACAGGGTTGAGACATTCCTGAAGGGTTGACATGATGCACCAATGCAGCCCTGGCGAGTTACTGGTGAGTTACTCGCCATGTCAAGGAATTTTATCTTTCAGTGGCATACTGTCCTTAACGAGTTAACATAATACTGATAATTGGAGAAAGGTAAACATATGAGGTCCGATTATTAACTGAGTTTATTAGCTGATAACCACCCCTAAAATGTTTATTTGTGTGAAGTTATGGCCAATAGAATTTACTTTAACCCTTAGATATCCTATAGAGAGTTGCCATCACTAAGGTCCACATAATTCCATTTCATGAATTTTATGAATTAAAGACAACATCATGCTTCTCTAGGTTGAAATTCATTTGCCATCACAGTGCAGCAATACACCACCGACAAGTAAATGGGCTGCATTGGATTGTCATACAAAGATCCAAGGAGATTTTGATTGTTAGACAAATGCATGCTGTGCCTGTAGATCATCATTGGTAGTAGTAGACATGACCTGCTCTCTCCCCCCCCCCCCCCTGCTCAACACACACAATGAAATATTCATGGCTGAATGCTGGCTGGACGACAGGTTACAACCATGCCCTTTACCAAGCCCTGCTGCTGTCACCTCCCAAACTCCCCAGACTCGTCCAAAGTCACCCGCGGCAGCCCGAGGTGGTCCGAGGCGGCAGGCCAGACTACTGGTGCCCTGTTGCTGTTTTGACTGGTTCACCCTTTAGGCCGTTTTATTTTGATAACTTGGATTACGGATCCGCCTCCCAGATGTTTGGCAATTTGCAAAAAGAAAAAAAGTTTCATTTTATTTTTTTACCTTCGAGATTTTTTTTGAGAGTTTTCCTTAAAAAAAAAAGTCCATGTTGACTAGCAAAAAGTAGAATAAGGCCTTTCAGATTGGGGATATTACTCAAAATATCTTCCTTAGATTATACCAAAATGAGGGTTTCCATGCCCTTTTTTTTTTTTTTTTTTTAAATTTCTCTGCCCTTCGGGAAATCTCTTGATCTGGCTCCACCCATAGCGCAGCTTCCCCCCCCCCCCCCTCTGCCCTTCCAAAAGGTTGGAGCTAAAAGCCCGTAATCCAAGTTATCAAAAAAAGATGGCCTTAAAGGCATACAGCTACAATTGGAATGAAGCCGGTATACTCAACAGGACAGCATAGTGCTAAAACCTCTCTTTGTTGCCATGATGCATGAACGGAGCGAGTACTAGCTCACCAGTGCTGTATCTGGGCGGAATGTCGACCAACGGATTGCTAAAAGATGACATTTCTTAGCATGACGCAGCAATGCAGCCACTGCGATTAACTCGCTGGGGCTGCATGGCTACTTCGAGCCGACAGGAGTAAATGAATCACTAGCATGTTACATGTACCACCCAGGGTTTCTCTCACACTTCATGACGACCCGGGGCATGTTGCATTAATGCATCATGCATTAATGCATCATGCCCCCCTTAAAGGGTTGAAGGGTCGGCACGATGCATTACTGAGACCATACAGCGCTGGAAGGTTCTGCATTGCAGCAAACAGGGGAGGTATTCTAGCTGGAGCAAATCATGTAATAAACAGACAGCTTTCCATTTGAGTACAACCCTGTTCTTTTGAGAAAGGCATGTGACTTACAAATGACATATGTCACTATGATGCACCATTACAGCCCTGGTGAGTAACTCGCTGGTTCTGCATTGCTGCCTGGATCCTTCAGTAGTGTCTCAACCCCGTAGGGTCGGCATGATGCTTGAATGCAGCACTGGTCAGTTTCTCATCAGAGCTGCTAGCATACATTATGCTGACCAAGCGCATGATGTATTAATACACTTAAAAGGTTGGTATGCGCACAATGCATTGATTAGACACTATACTGCTGGCAGGTTCTGCCTTGCAGAAAACAGTATAGGTATGCTAGCTGTAGCATATCATGTATTAAACAGACAGCTTTCCATGTGAGTACAACTCTGTTCTATTAAGAAAGGCATGTGACCTACAGATGACATTTGTCACTATGATGCACCAATACAGCCCTGGTGAGTAACTCGCTGGTTCTGCATTGCTGCCTGGATCCTTCAGTAGTGTCTCAACCCCGTAGGGTCGGCATGATGTTTGAATGTAGCACTGGAGAGTCACTAACCATAGCTGCATTCATGCATCATTCCGACCAAGTGCATGATGTATTAATGCACTTAAAAGCCTTGCAGAAAACAGTATAGGTATGCTAGCTGTAGCAAATCATGTAATCAAACAGACAGCTTTCCATGTGAGTACAACTCTGCTCCAAACCAGACATTACACCCAGCACACAAGGCAGTGGCATCAGCATATTGAGGTAGAACTCTTTGAAGCCCAAACTAAGGCAGCCTGCCCTCAGAGACCACATGCAGCCCAGCCCTCACTGATCGGCGGTCAGGGATGCGTGGTAGCCCCACCCAGGGGGGAGGCCTCATGCCTTGTGGGATCAAAGACTTGGCACCAGGGTTTGGGGTTTGGTTTTTGTGGCACAGGATGCGGTTCTTTGGTTCTGACCTTCTACTTTGAAGACGGAGAGTGAAACAATACGGTATTACCCGGGGCAGGTTTAGATGGTGGGGTGTACTACTTGATCCGTGTCTATAAGGTTATCATTGAGGCAACGTGCGATGACTGCTGGGGTGCGGGTTATATCTGTAACCTTATAACCAAGAATAGTACATGCGCGTGCAAACTCTAAGCTATTTAGGCTCCGTGAGCCCTTAACACTATTAACCCTCCAGGGTTGGAATGATGCTTGTATGCGGCGCCAGTGAGTTACTCACCAGGGCTGCAGTCATGCATTATGACATAATGCATGATGGTATTGCAGATGGCGGGGTATGTTACTTGATGGGTGTCTATAACGTTATCATTGAGACAATTTGCGATGCCTTCTGAGGTGCCGGCTAGATCTGGAACCTTAACTCTATCAACCCCACAGAGTCAGAATGATGCTGGAACAATGCAGCACTGGTGAGTTACTGGCTGCATTGATGCATCATGCCGACAAAGGACATTGCAGATGTTGGGGCAGGTTACTTGAATGTGTCTATAACGGTATCATTGAGGCAATGTGCGATGCCTAATGGGGTGTCGGCTAAATCTGGAGCCTTAACCGGTAAGGGCCGCATTGTGCCTTTTGCCAGTTTTCCATAAGCCAATTTGGAGGTGCTGTCTACCACTAGATCATCCAATCAGCAGGTAGAGCTATAACAAAGCATTATAAATACACTCTGTATCGGTCTCAATCTTATCAACCCCGCATTATGACAATAAAGGGCACATCATAAGCATGTATTTCACCGATGTCGGTTGGCCGAAATTTCTTCATGCGATAAAAGTTTGTAATGTTAAACTTAAGGGAGAATCTCGTCAGACAGACAGAATGACGGCCGATTCCGTCCGTGGAATACTTCCTATAGGGTACAAGGAAATCCCCTGCAGAGAGATGTCGGACACCCTGTGCAGGCTGAGGTTGACCCCTCACTGACCAGGGCAGGCAAACACTAGTGTTAGTTCAGTGAGATCCCTCTCAGCCACAGGACAGCTCCACACAATCCCTCACTCCTCCCTCATTCCTACTTCATGTCACTCCTGACCCAATTCCTCAAGGATGGCAGAATGCCTTAACATTTTAAGGACAGATGTCGCTAAAGGATGACATTTGTCGTTGTGATGCACTAATGCAGCCCTGGCGAGTAACTCGCTGCTGCTGCATGGGTGCATCATGCTGACCTTTGGGGAATGTCTCAACCTCATAAAGTCAACATGATGCTTGAATGGAGCATTGGCGAGTTACTCGCCAGGGCTGCATTCATGCATCATGATGCATTACACCGTCCTTAATTAAAGGATTAAGTCTCCAATAGTTCATATGATGTCTTAAATACCTTACCAACGATAAGCATAGGTGCATCAAACTGACCTGTTGGTAAGGATAAGAACGATACATGAATGCCACATTGACGAGCTACTCACCATGGCTGCATTCATGTGTTATTAGGGAATGATCATTTTTTAACAACAGGGGGGGTTCCTTGCGGAGCGTGCAAATTCTTTTCACCGCCCGGTCAACTGGTCGAAATTTTTTACCCCCCACCCTACAGGTCGAAAATCGGCACGCACGCACCCTTTGAACCATAGTAATTTTTTTGACCCCCCCCCCCTAAGAGGGGTCCAAATTTTTTATACCCCCCCCTCAAGGGGTCCAAATTTCTTGGCTCCCCCCCTCCGTTGATAAAAAATGATCACTCCCTTACAACAAATGTTATCAAAGCAGCATGCTGCCCTAACAGGGTTACCCTATCTGTGGCCTGCCACACCCAATGTTGAACACCAATCTAGGCTGATGGTTCAGTGTCAACACGACGCGAAACGTGTCAATGTGAAATACCCGTCTTCCGGCCACAGTTTCCTCCATTGTCCACTCCCCACACTCCAACACTATGGGAAGGCGAATGGGTAAAACCTTGGGTAAATCAGGTTTCCTTTGTACTCCTTTGATTGAAGACTGATTGTACACATTCTGTTTCGACCGCAATAATTAAATCTGATCGAGCTAACCCTGTAATATGACCACTGAATGGAAACTTATCTGTACAGGCTTTGTATGGCCCTAAGACATATGTTATTCAGAGAATGCTACATGTTTGATTGGTCAAAGACTCATCCTACTCAAGTGAATCTCAAGCACAAAGATAATACTAGTTTTGAGGAATATCTATAGACTCAGAGACCTGCGCTTGAATGAGACCTACGCTTATTTGATACCCCTGCGCTTATAATGGCCATTACTGTATGCGTACGCTATATCACGGGTTATATCTGCACCCTCTAACTTTATATGATCCCAGAGGCACTCCACAGTACCGACAAGGCACAAGTAAGCGCTCAAAATGGCAGTTTTACCTCACAGATCTGGCTTTCCATACTGGTTCCCCATTGTTGCCCTGTCCGCTGCCTGCCCTCTCCTCACCCCCCCTCCCCCTCACCCCCGCCTCCCCCCCTCCCCCCCTCCCCCTCCCCCCCCTCCCCCTCCCCCCCCCCTCCCCCCCAGTGTCCAGCCTCCACTCGGCCCCATTTACACCCTGAGTCATGACACAGGAAATATTTATACTCAGGGCAGAGAGCAGCGTCCCTCTTTAATCCAAACAGGCAGAGCCCTCTAGTGGGCGCGGAGGAGGTGCCAATACCGGAAGGCGACCTGTTGGGGCCGATCACTCTCCAAGCAGAGAATTGCTCTGCCGCCATGACTCTGCTGGAAGCTTCTTTAGCAGTAACAATCACCGATCGCCGACTGACCAATTTTTGATGATTGAACACTGACTGACCAAATATTGATCACTGACTCACCAAACATAGATTAGCCCATGTCCTCTGTTGATTCTAAGAAATGCCCAATGTCCCATGTCACTATTTTTCTTTCTCCTGCCCCACGTCGCCAAGCCCCAACATGGTCCATGTCGCCGTATTGGATTTAGAGGTTCATTTATTGCTGACCAATCATTGGTGACTGACTGACCAGTCACTATTGCCATTTTAGGATCCCAGGGAGCTGCCAGCCTTGAACCTTTACCAAATTAACATCTGCTTGTCCAAGAAGGAATTATCAGGAGAAAACAACTTATGTTAAAGCCCAAAAACATGTCCTTTGCCCCAAGAGACATATTTCCTTTTCCTATGACAAGTAATCATCACCTCCAGGAATTGTAGTCAGAATCTGGAGAGGAGTTCTGCCACATGAACATTATGCTTGACAACAGATTACAATAAAGGAAGAAGATATGACGTTATTTAGGAAACTACAGTTAGAGATTTAGGAATGTCTAAAATATAAAAAAAAAACTGGGGTCAGTAAGAGGAAGCCTGTGGTTGGAGAGTGTAGAGTCACCTGTTAGTGGAGATTGATCATGTCTCAGTGCAGGACACGACTACAGAGGGCGCCACCAGTATTTGTGCAGCATGTCACGTGGTCTGTGCTGACTCACCACCAGAGGGCGGCTGTGGTGCACCACTCACTCACCAGGGGGCCCTGCTCTCAGGTAAGGTCTGGACTGTATGGCGGCCATTTTGTATCACCAAACCTTCTTGATAACCTTCTTTCTCTGTGGAAAGCAATACACCTTCTTATCTAGGGTGCTATTTTGACCAAACTTGTTTGTATGCATGCAGGTCGATGGTGGCAATCTGTTTAGTGCTCACAGTGACCAGGGACAGAAGGGGGTGCAGATGGGTCCCCCCCTGAGGTCGGAAAGTCGCCGAAATTAAGGGGTCTACATCACAAAGTCACTTTTTTGGACCCTTCATCCTATTGTCATTTTTGCTCAAAAGTCGCTAGGTCGCTTTCATCATTGCAATAGGTCGAAAGTCGCCTCCCAAACGGCCCGGGTCGCCAAGTCGCTTTTGACCCATCTGCAGTCACACAGAAAAGTAGTTCCTGATAATGGCTCATTGAAGCCTGAGCACTCAGATGAGCCATTATGGTAAGTAAACAGAGATGGATCTGTTAACAGGGCATGCTGCAGTGCTAGCCTGCCCTCCGAACAGTAACAGTCAACTAAATGTTCCCAACTGGGGTGAATCTGGGGAAGTCACCAGAACACCAAAAAATAGATAGCACAAGATACACTTGAGAATATCCTGTGCCTTTTCTGGTGTTTTGGGGATTTCCCCAGATATGCCTCGGTCGCAAATCTTCAATTCCTGACTGCTGTTTGGAGGGTGGTTTCTGCAATGCAGGTGTACTCGATTGTTAGCAGTAACACAATGGTTGACTTGTGGCACCACCAGGACCCTTCCCTAGCTGTAGAAGGTGTCCCATGTAGGACGAAGTGGCAGGAAGAAGTGCAGGAGGACACCTCCATAATTAATCATCAATCGACGCCGACTTCCTTCCCTCTCCTCTCCCTTCTTTCTGCATCCTGACCCCCTCTAAGTCTCCTCAGTTTAACCCTTTATGGGCTGCATGGGGCTTTAATGTCCTGGGTCGGTATGATGCATGAATGCAGCCCTGGTGAGTCTACTCGCCAGGGCTGCATTCATGTATCATGCTGACCCTTCGGAGGTAAATCAACCCGATAACTGATTGCAGCCCTGGGGAACTACTTGCCACGCTACATTAGTGCATCATAACCACAGCAATGATCATTGCCAATTGAAGCACCCCGCACCCTGAGACTGCTTAGTTTAGTCACAGACTGCCACATTCAGGTTTCAAGGTGGCAGCAGATTAGGATGCAGTCTGCGCATGCTCAGAAAGGCCCTGTGACGTCACCAGCTGATTGACCTACCTAGATTCCATGGGTTTGACCTTAACTGTACCTATCCGAAACTCTGTTGCCAAAAGATACAAATGATCCTTTGCAGTGATGGGGGGAGGGCACATTGTACTTCTAGATTTGGCAATCACAAAGAAAGACCATTTTCAGCAAAGGCTTCTTAAGCCACAGTCCATTTGAACCGAAATCTCATATTTAATATTAAATGTCCAAAAGCTTTCCCAATGAATGTTCATTTTCAAACAAATCTAAAAAAAACTTTAGAATCTATGCACACTTTGATGAAGCAGTTCCCTGGCAAGAGATGCTCATGACATTCAGAATATAGGTGATTATACATGGGTAGCCAGAATTATGACCGTGTCGGCATGTCGATTTTTAGCAAGGGTGCCGTGTCGCCGTGTCAAATTTAAGAACCCCCCGTGTCCCCGTGTTGCGGGTGTCGAATTTTACCCATGTATAGTCACATATAGGGGAAATCATCCCTTAAGCAAAGGTAGGGGGTTTTAATAGTAGGAAAGGGATTGAATTCCGAGAGGAGCAAAGAAATGTAGAAACAGATTTAGGCAAGGTCCCGGGGGCAAGGTGCAGGTTTTATTATAGGATGCCCAGATATGTGATAGTTTTGACTTAAAGTTGAGCAAAACTAGCATAAATTCCCACGTACAACCCGCAATTAATTTGATATCAAACATACCCATCTATCTCTATAAGGTGCTCGTTACACGAGGGTTTACACACATAACTATACATACTAAAGTACTAAAACCACCAACATTACAGCCCAAGATCGGGTTATAGGACTCTCCTGAGTTTGGGATGCGGGTATCTATGGGTCTTTCTTTGCTTAATTCCTCTTCCCAGGTCTTTACAGTAGGCCCATGCTATACCACACAAATATAGTATCTGTGTATTGTGCACACTGACTTAGGTGGACTGCATTACTCTACCTGTATACAGTCACAATACGTACAGGGCCGCAGTCAGTGTCCATCCATCTCCCTGTACGCCTGTCTCCCTGAGTTGACGCTTGGTGTCGCCTTCCTCACACAGGTGGCGCGCCCGTCGCCGTCTCGTCACCGTGACGAGACAAGGCGAGAAGTGGCGAGACGATAGGCGGGAAGACGGATGGAGGTGTCGTCTGCTCTATCACTAGCTGTACTTCTACACATTAGTCACTGGGAACTGGGATCAGAGCTCGGAAAAACATGAATGAAGTGTATAGGAGGTTAATGGGGCATTGGCCCTGTAAGATCACTGCTAGTGCTTCAATGTGCCGTTTTGGGTGTGCGGACCAGCCTGCTGATAGAGTTGATACACTCCCCAGTACACTCTCGCAGCGCCCGTGCCACTAAAAGACCTTCCTGATCAGTACAGCTTCAAATTCTGGCTGAGCTTACCCTAGTGTCAAAAGGCGTATCGCCCGGGCTTATCACTACAAATCTATGTTCAAACTCAGGATATAGATAAGGTCCCGGATAAGGCATTGGTAAAACCTTGAAGATCAAGTTTAAAATGGCCAGAAAGCCCCTTTAACCATCCCCCTCCCCTAAAGCCATCCTCATTGAAACTGCCTGCTGCACCCCTAAACTTTACACTCACACAGTCGATAGACCTGGAGGAAGTTCATAGAAATACCATGCTACTTTCCAAGATGGTGCTGGGTAGCCTGGGCCGTAACAGACCCCAGCCCGGTCCGCCCCCTGGTGTCTGAGGGCAGCACCAAGCCCTGATTGGTCTCTGCGTCTGCGCAGCGTCACGTGCTGACAGGACGTGACGTCACCGCGTCACGGACGCTGCCCGCACACCGCCCGGACGCCGCCCGACCACACAACGGGAAAAAGGCGCCTTTTGGTGGAGATGGGGTCTCATCGATTAGTGGCATCATTAATCCGGTAGGGGCTGCATAGGGCTTTAATGCACTGTGTAAGCTGAAGTCGCCATGATGCATAAATGCAGCCCTTGGGAGTACAATGTAACTGGCCAGAGCTGCATCCATGCATCATGACGACCCTACAGAGCTAATATAGGCTACTTCCAAAAGGGTTGGCATGATGCATGAGTGCAGCACTGGCTAGGTTACTTATCAAGAGTGCATTCATGCATCATGGCAATTAAGGGCATGCTGTATTAAAGCACTCTGCGGCCCTTAAAGGGTTACCAGCCTCTGAGGCGGCTACAGGAAGTGACGTGTGTAAAAAGGACGGAACACGTTGCAGGGCGCCTACCAGTTACCACGGGTTTTGATCTGGGTGATGAAGGCACCTTTTTGATATCGCCTTTTTCAGCGGCGGCGTTTGAGGCCCCGTCCCCGCACCCAGCATAAAGAGGGCATCACATGTGCCTCAAGAAAGAGTCTAAAACACATCGATCTCATTTTTGAATCCAGGCAAGGGCATTTGAAGTGTCTTAAGACCTTTCCTGTGTTGTCCTTTTTCTATAACGCATGTGAGTTTCCTCACTATGAAGTATGCATTTTCGTTATGATTTTCTAGTGCAAGCTCTAGATTCAGTGCGAAAAGATTTAAAATACATGTTAACAAGAGGCTACAAAAGAACTTTCCGAAGAAAGTGAAGGAGTATTTCAGCCGCATCCTGGGGCAATATATATCATTTTCCCAACTCATGATTATTTCCCTGACTCATACACGGGGCTCCTCTCATATGTACCTCTTACAAAATACCTACAAACTCCAGTTAGACTAAAAGAATCATTCACTCTCCCAGCACAGTCGCATATAGGCCTCTAGCTGGATGCATTACCAACCAATGAGAAAGGTCCCTGCATTTACTGCAGAATTTTTAGGGTGCATCATATAGGGCCTAGGCCGGACTGGAGCTGGTTACGACGGCCAGTACTGATAAGAGCTGGTAGGCTGAGTCCCTGGAAGTGATGGTTACCCAGGGACAACCAGTCAGTGTGAGTCTTATCAGTGCTGATAACCGCACCCAGCGACATTTTACATGGTGGACCCACTGGATATGAGTCTACAGCCCTATACAGCTGGTACCCAATGTGATAGCTGTTATTAGCCCTAATCTCGCTGGTACCAGATCAAGCAATGGCCACCCGCATAAGGCCTCCCGCTACCTTGCTATACGACTCTGTCCAAAGGCTCGGGCTTCAGGAAATCTTTTGTGGAAGAAGGGAGAAAAATAGTGGTACTTGTCTGCTCTTCTATCGGCATCGCACACTGCAGTCTCCATACACCAAATACAGTTCTCACCATCATCATTAAATTCTACCATAAATACAGTATTACTGATACTTCTGCAAATGTTTATATTTGCTGTTCAAACATCCCTCTAAACATTTGAACGGTTAATAGTTGTATAGATGGATATTTCAAAGAGCATAGCGTATAAGTTTTCAGGTAAATCTGCCGCATTTGGGAGAGGATTTAGTGCCGGCAGAAATAATTGAGAGAATCTGCTGTGAGAGTGTTAGAGGATGAGTCCTCTGCTGCTGGTTCCCAGCCTGTGCACGGCAGGTTTTATATTCCCCCTGCCAGACAAGCGGACATGGGCAGCCCTGATAACAAAGTAATGAGCGATAATAAGGGGAATTAACGCCGAGGTCATCTGTGTGTGGGAGGCCACCCAGCCTGCTGCCGGCGTCTGTACCCCGAGGTCAGCCTGCCTCCCCCACACGCCGCCAGGTGGCTCCCTTCTCACCGGATCTGGCGTATAGGGACAGTGGGGTGGAGAACTTTCACAAATGATGTCACTGACCGGTGGGGGCTATTTGGACTTAGTGACGATACCTGGGCCATATTTACATGTATTTCTACAGGTTAATTTGTGACAAAAAATAACAGGGGGCTGGGTGAGTCTGGAGAAAGGTCCCAAAATAGGTGACGCCATTTGTGAACGTTCACTAATCTGGGAGAATTATCTATTAATTGTGTGTGACTTTTTCCTTTCTTTAATTTACTTGCTTAAGACCTAAAATCTATTTGCAATGATATAATAGGTATACAAGAGTGTATTACATATCCGAGTTTGAACATCTAAACTCCTTGTATGGCCTTAAGTGCCTGACAATGCCTAAATATCTTCTTCAATTTTGTCTTCAAATTTTTCCTCTTATCTCCCCCCATTAATTGGACTTAGAAACCCTTCGATCTCACTTAAGCTCCTTTACCACATATATGTGATTTACTGATTTAACTTGACCAAACCATCTGGAATCCCGTCTGAAACCAGTTTACCCATACATAATTATGTCATATCACGGTAGGGTGGGAAGTGGCTTCATTTAATGGTCCTGAATCCATTCATCATATACACACAAGCCTAATCATTTTAACGACAGTTTGAGACAATCTGTCGCCAGCAGAGCTCGCGTTATGCATGTGTCCTTCACTTTACTCAGTAGTGTATTATAGATTTGTATCTGTTGCCTCTAGAGACCAGTGCACTCTGTAGGCTAAAAGACGGCGCATGCGTGCTCGGGACAAAGTGATTCGTTTATCTACCCACCCCAAGTGCTCTTTTTTACCCAAAGTACTGAAATTGAAACCTATATAATTTATAGCTACAAAACCCCCAACCACGCCCAAGTAACGCAAGATGCGAGATGTCACGAGACTTCACCGCAGCGCCCCCTACTTCCTGTGGCGCTAATTCCCGTCGTGCCTCACTCAAAATGGCGGCTTTCCGTGTCGCCGTCGCTCAGGGCTCCGTCTGTTTCCACCAACGCTGATGATTTCTCATTTTTTTGCTGCTGAAATGGCACGTGGTAATTTCAGCGGAAACTGGGGCGGGTTGGCGGGAGAGGGTTTGACGGTGGGTCAGTTAGTATACAGGCCGTCCAGGGGTCTCTGGCGGAAACGGAAATTATGGAACTATGTTTCTGGTCTAGAAAGGAAATGTTTGCATTACTCTCTAGGGATCGGGTTAATGTAGTTTATTAAATCAGACATTTAAATCCATTTAAGTTAGTGTTTAATCGAGATCTAATTGTGCAGTATTAGAGGGCTCATTGAAGTATAACTACATCAATGACTTTATACATAACTTGAATATAAAACTATTTGTTACTATTAAAGGTAAAACAATGTTTAAAGAAAGTGGAAAAAGGGTAATAAAGCGTTGATTGGTGATGTATTTGGACGGAAATTAGAATATCATGCAACACTTCAATATCTGTTCTGAAAACACTTGGGTAGCGAAAAAAGACACATCGTTTACATGTACCCACATCTTCCGTGGGTATATTGAAAAGAAGAGTTGCTGTACCACATTAAATGATGTATTGACAATGAGGGATGGAGCATAAAGGACATATAAAATTGAGGTTCGGCCTGTAATATCTGTTATGGTCGGGTGTAATACTGTGAAAGTACTTTATTTCGCTGGGTATATATTTTCGCGATTTTCGCGGATATGAAAATCCGCAAAATGTTTATATGCTTAAGTATGGAATAAATACCCGTGAATTTGCCGATTTTCACTCAACCGCGAAAATTTAAATCGTGAAAATAAGTACTTTCACAGTACATGAAAACCACTCCATGGAGCCTCATTCTACCTGCCGGCCAGTTGTCGCTGGACGTGGTCTACAATAACCCTGTAATCATGTCACCACGGCCGCCCCACCTAGCGGCAGGGGCGGTAATTACAGAGGACGCCGTGTTGTCCTTATCACAGAGTCCAGCCGCCACCAGGGGGAGCCACCAGCGGCGCTGTATGACGGACGCCGGGGGCAGCAGAGATAGACACGTGATTGGGGTTTATTCTGTCTCCTCCCAAACCCTGTCATCTTCCTACCCATCCTCTTAGCATTGACATGGGTGCATAACGGCCTTTTTCATGGCAGTCTTTTTTGCCATAGGATGGGTGATGTAGGATGACGTCAGATGATGTCAGATGACGTCAGATGACGTTGGATGATGTAGGATGACGTCAGATGACGTAGGATGACGTTGGATGATGTAGGATGACGTCAGCTGACGTTAGGTAATCTATGATGACGTCAGATGACGTTGGGTGATGTAGGATGACGTCATATGACGTAGGATGACGTCAGCTGACGTTGGGTGATGTAGGATGACGTCAGATGATGTTGGGTGATGTAGGATGACGTCAGATGACGTTGGGTCATGTCGGATGACGTCAGCTAATGTTGGGTCATGTAGGATGACGTTGGGTGATGTAGAATGACGTCAGCTGACGTTGGGTGATGTAGGATGACGTCAGCTGACGTTGGGTGATGTAGGATGACGTCAGCTGATGTTGGGTGATGTAGGATGACGAATCCACGACATATGGAATGAATCAAGGAATGCATGACAGAGGTAAACCACAAGTTAGCGATCTCGTCTTGAGGCAGCTCCAGATTTCATGATCAGGTGGCAGAGGAGGAGGAGTGCAAACAGAGGGGGCGCGCCCATGGAAAAGTGATCCTTTCCCAACTGCAATATTTGAGCCAAACGTTACATTATAAAAGGTAAATGTTGCCCAAAAACCTTTTATCAGCAACTAAACCGTGGTTCAGATCAGTCCAACATAAGCCTGTATAAGAGCGATACCTCAATGCATGTATTCGGACGATGAAATGTGTTCTCCTCAATTAGAGAGAACTCAAACAAGTGAAAAAGAAATCGAGCTGCCCCTATAAAACCCAGAGCAAACTGAATAAAGAAAAGTTTTCCTCAAATGGTTCTGTCAAGGTAGGGACCAGTGCTGCCAGAAATCGATTAGACTTTCTTTCTCAAATCTGCTTATTTCAGCAGGAGACAAACCCCAGGCTTCTCCCACACTTGGTCCGCAACTAGAAGTGCGACCAGTCCATTCAGAGAACGCTGATTCACGTTTTGGGCTGGAAGACCAGAGATGGGGGAGGGGGGGGGGGAGTAATTGGATTGGTCGCAATTCAGATATTACACCTTGGGGGTGGCGAAAATTGGCGCCATTTCCAAACATGCAGATAAATGTCGTCTGATGATGTGATTATTTCCCGCGCTTTTATCAGCGCTGGTTCCCGATTGGAAGCAGACCACAGAGTCGGGGGGGGGGGGTAGCGGGGTGATTAGGGGAGGATTTGTTTTGTTTATTTGCTTGTTAGCATTCTCTCAGCTTCTGACACAGAAAACACTCTTTGATGTCCCGGATGTAAAATTATACCAATATAAATATTTCCCATGTACGTGATAAGAGGCAGATGGGTGCGTTAATAACAGGCGGGTTAACTCTGTAGGCGCCGTATGATGCTTCAGGGTAGAGACACCATAAGTCGGACACATACCCTGAGATGAGCACTTTTAGTAATTCATGTCTGATATTTAAGATTTCTTGTGGTTCATTTTGGGTGGAAATGACACTTATACAATTAGGAGAAATTGAAGTGTCTATCTCAAGGTGTGTGTCCTTTTGTGCCTTGTTGGGTCTACTCATCAGGGCTGCATTCGAGCATCATATCAACCCTATACACTCACGTAGGGCCTGCATGATGCATTAGTGCAGCTTTTTCTTCATTTTTAAAACGTGTTTTATTGCGTAATAGATAACAGATACAAAAGTAGCTGCATCATCCTAGCTTAGGCCCATTACCTTGCTTCCGTTAGGTCCCCTATCATTGACTAGTATAACAACATACAAAATATTTTCTTTCAGTGCTGGCGAGCTATCCCTCTGGAGCAAGGGGAGTACAAGGTATCATTCCTCCCTGGTGAGTGGGGCCGGGCCTGAAAGGGTTAATAACATGTATAGGTGTAGGGGGATTAGGGTGTGTGGGGGGGGGGGGGGGGGGTGTATACAAACAGAGTGTGTGGTGGTGGTTCATCAACACCCTTGTAGCTCATTATGTAGATAACAGGGTTTCTGATGAAGGAGTTGAGGAGGGAAGTGGCTTCATAGAACACATGGGAGTAGGCCCATAGCTGGGGTATAGATGGGGGGTCCCCATGTCGCGTGTCGATTTTACATGGGGGTGTAGCTTTGTGAGAGCATCATGGGGGGGGGGGCGGGATAGGGCAAGCTATTTCCATGAATAAATGTGTCAATGCACTACGCATCATGTCGATATGGGGTTGATATACTTGAACAGATCTCGGTCTACATGGAGCTAAAACATATTTACATCTAATTCTGGTTATGAAACGGGCCCTTGGAGAAGAGTCGTCATGATGCACCAATGCAGAGCTGGCGAGTTACTCACGCGTGCTGCATTGGGGCATTCATGACAACAAATGAACATGTCGCCTTGTGGTATCATGCGGCCCTTAAAGGACTAAGAGGCTAACTATGACTAGGAACTAGACGGGGGGTAGATGTTTCACTTGTCGATCCTAAGAAACGTCAATGTCCTAAGAAGTGGATATTGTCCCTTGTCGTTTTAAAGAAGTCTGTTTGTCCCTTGTCACCAGCCCCGAGCACTCCCTTGTCCCTTGTCCATAAGGGCTAAAACAGGCTCTTGTCGCCTTGTCGATTTTACCCGTCTGGGGCCCTATGACTACTCGATATTTTTCCATCTAAACAAAAATGTATTTACCACTGTGAGTGTACAGAAGAGCCCTTCTAGGAACACAGCAGGTCACACCTACATACATGAGCTACTCACAATGTACACACCTATATATGAGCAATACACCAATGACTCATAACATAACCACCCCCCCACACACACACACACACCTACATCACACTCACCCTGGTGGACCCCAAGTAGGCTTTCCCCAGAAACCTGCCCACAAGATAAACAGTTTATTACAACCATTTAAGGGCCGCATAGCGTTTGATGTATTATGCCCTTAATTTGTCGTCATGATGCATGAATGCAGCCCTGGTGAGTAACTCGCCAGTGCTGCATTCAAGCATCATGACGACAGAGATATAGCATATTAAAGCATTATGCGGCCCTTAAGGGGTTAAGAGGCTAAGGGCTGAGTAGGGCTGGGTGGAGCTGGGTGAGGATGGGCCATGGCAGGCCGTGGAAGGCCGTGGAAGGCCAGCCTCTGGACTGAGTCAATATAAACCATGTACAGAGGTCAGGTCTCTGTGATCTACTTCACCCACGTGATACAACCCATGACACACCCCACAGCCAATAGTGTACAGCTCTGATCTAAACCTATGGACCCAGCGCAGTGCTAATGCAATATGTGTATAATGCACTGAAACTCTCTCGAGTTTGCAAGAACATCCAGTGGGAGTGGAGGCGGGGGGGGGGGGGGGGATTATTGATACCCAGAAAAAGATTTAATGAATTCACTGTAAATATCAGCTTTATTGTTATTTCCTGCCCAGCGACATGATATAAAATCTGATGCATTGAGCTATTGAGGTCAGAGATTGAAATATGTGATAAATAACAGGGTAGAATCCCCACACGTTTATATGGACTAATCCTTATATTTTGTGGATACAATTTGGGTAAAAAGGGCTTTGTCATGGTGTGTGCATCCATCCTGGATTATTTCCATTAGGATATGTGAATACCTTTGTCCTGGAATCCCTGAGCATTGCTGAAAACATGTGACCTCCCCCCCCCCCACCCTCTGGGTCAAGTGGTTGAATTATTTTTATCCCCGCCTCCTAAATCCACTACCTCTTCCTGTTCTTGATTATAGCTGGCGGAAGTACTCAATTAACACACCCCCTCTTGTAAAATAATGATCATTCCCTATAGCGAAGTCTCGGATTTCTCCGTATGGGTTGCCATGTTAGTTCTGTGCTCGCCATTTATCGTGAGACTTAGGCAGTGACCAGCTACTCACACACCATAGCTTCCGGGGAACAGGCTACAATACGAGAGCAGAACCAAGGTCTCACGAGATTGATGGTGTCGGTGTAAACAGAGTGGCCGCGGGAACAAGTCCGCACCAGTTAGAGAGCTATAAAGTAAACTAGTATAGGACCCCGGTATAGGACAGTAAATCTGCTTGTACTTGCGGATTATCCATGAGGATTAGTGGAACCCCTGTACCTCTGGTACCCCTCTGAAGCCAGCCGACATACATGCAGCATGCGCGGGTCGATGTAATCCGGTCGGGCTGATTGTCCGTACATGGCTCGTTTCCCTAAACACTTGGTGCCTGATCAATACGAGGACAGAAATAATATTGTGCTGCTAGCTCTGGCACCAGGGTAACCCTGTAAGGACAGCATGAGGCTTTAACCCTTTAAGGATGGCATGATGCCTTAATACACCACCCTTGGTCGTCACGATGCATGAATGCAGCCCTGGCGAGTTACTCGCCATGGCCAAGCATGGCCAAGCATCATGCCGACCCTATGGGGCTGATATACTCCCGAAGGGTCAGCATGATGCACCAATGCAGCCCTGGCGACTAACTGCACAGGGCTGCATTCATGCATCATGGCGACAAAGGGCATGATGCATTACAGCACCATGCGGCCCTTACAGGGAGTGTGGAATCAGGTTGGGGGTGTGGTGAGGTGTAGTGGTTCTACATCCACCCACCAGGGTTGGTGTGGAGGGTCTAGTCAGTACCGCAGCCGTCTTGTACAGCATTTTCTGCAGGAATTCATAAAGCTCTGTATTTTCAGCTGTTTTCCGCCTTGCTGCAATCCCTCGTATAATGTGCATTATACCGTATTCGACGTAATAAGCACCCAGCCCCTAATAAGCGCACACCCCCCATTTTTGGCCGAGTTTTAGACTACAAATAACCAAAAATACCTCAATTTTTTACCCCAATTAAACTCTTAACTACGGTATATATATTCTACCGAGATCCTGGCTTTTTGGGTTCTTTGGCATTACATTGAAAAACTTCATATGTAATAAGATTAATTTGCCATAATAAAATTTCACCACAACAACAACTCCACAAAACTATAGGTTGAACAGCAGGACCTCACAAATATGATCCACCAACCCAAACTTTTCATTGAAACATTCTTCACTCCAGTCCCTAGCCCAGTGACGGCTGGAGTTCGGGCAGGACTAGACACTATCAGCATAGGCAGATTTAGAGGGGCCCCTCCTTTTTTGGGAAAATTTACGTTTTCAGGGGTATAAGAAAAGGGTAAAAAGGAAAACTCCCCCCTACTTCTGAATTGCTTGCCACACACTTTTACGGTTCTTTCCCAGTGATGCTAGGAGATGTGAAAATGAGTAAATTTGTTTTCAAACAAGCACCAAGGGTGCAGGATTCCACCAGGATCCTTTCCTAGTTATGATGCAGGAGTCCAGATGTAGGCTACTAGTAATGGGAGAGTTTTGGGATTATTACCATAATGCTATTATGAAGGTTAAGGGGTCAGGGGGTCACATGGGGTGCGGGTCACTGGGGGACGGAGGGGTACTGGAGGGGGATCCAAGTGGGGGTTGGGGGTGGGAGTGGGGGGGGGGGGGGGGTCTGTTTATAGGACACACACTCTTCCCCTACTGGCGTGATTTGTGCATTATGTCGCTTTGTACACAATTTACTTTACTTTTATTTGTTTTTGAAGAAAAAATAAAAGTAGGTAGATCTATATCCGGTAAGCCCTCACTGCCAAGGATTTGGAAAATTTAAGAAAACTGAGGGGGGAAAAACTATATTGGAAAACAAATGGGCCCATGCACGGGATTCCTCTTTGTAGTGATTAGGGCGAGAATTAGGGATCTGGGGAAATTATTGTTGGAAGTAGTGACAGCTGACCGTTTATATTGCTCTAGAACTGAATGGTCTGCCTCTGGTTTAAAAACGTTCAGGGCTTCGTGTATATCATGCGTGTTCATTTCTAGTCAATGCAGTCCTTAGGCCAAATCTGCATAGGACTCCCAACTCCTCCCCTCTCCTCTTTGCCATAGACGGGGATGGTAGGCAGTTTATCCTTAGGGCAAAGCCTCATGGCAAGGGGCATAGCACACTAAAGCATTATTAGATGATTTGAGCATCTTCCCCCCGGGGGGGGGGCACTCCCTCAGGTTTGAATACCATGTGTGAACACGATTCCAAGGGAAAGGGTCCGTTTTTGGGTCCTAGGCACGGGCCCGCGAGGGCCCTTGATAAGGGGTGCTTTTTAGGCAAATTTTGGGAGAAAGGGGTACATTTTCAGAGCTTAAGGGGGTATTTTTTACTTTTTTCCCCTGTAATGCTTCTTGGTCACCCTTGAGAAGGGGATTTTTTCAGGGTCACCCGTAATTAGGGTATATTTCTCAGGGTCATCAGTGATTTAGGTCTGTTTTCTCGCTAGCTTTCCCTTGAAAAGGGTGTGATTTTTGAAAATCCCCCCCCTTGATGAGGGTACCAGATTTGAGGTGAGGTTCACACATAGTGACTATAGAAAAGATAGGGAGTGCCCCCCCCCCCCGGGATCTTCCCATGTGCTTTTTGGCTCTCTGCCCCCGAGTCTACCAGGAAATACTTGCTACTATCTAAATAAACTTTTTCTTTTCAAAAACAACACATTTCATCGCTTGTTACAAGAATAAATGACTATGAGTGAGCACAATAAAATAATTTGCTGCAGTTGAGAGAGGCAGAGCCGCACCGCAGCACAGACTGACTGGGGCCGCATTGGGCGTTAATTAAATGATTCAGCGGCGGGAGACCTGAAACCACGTTATTTCCCATGATCCCACGGGCGGGGACAATGTCTGGGAAACATTGGTAGAATTACCACTGCCGTCATCTGATATGTGCCACTCTCCAGGAAGCACCAAGATGTCTCTGCCGCTGTATCTCTGTCCTAGTCTCCGACTGCAGTGATGCTAGCGAGCTACTCGCCAGTGATCCAGTAGTGTACAGTAGTGATTCATGATGATAACATGGGGTTTAAGGCCTTACAGTTACGTTTTAATACATATTAGTTTATAGTTTAAGGTAATGCAGGGGCGGTTTTTCAGTGGCAGATTTAGAGAGGGGCGTAGAGGCGCTTCCCCCATCCCCGTTTTTGGCCAAAATTGACGTTTTCTAATGTAGAATTTAGTCCAAAGTTTGGGAAGGAATAAGTTTTCCAATAGCGCACCCTCCCTTTTCAAAATCCTAGATCCGCCACGTTTTTTGTGCTAAAAATCCATGCAACGGCTTCAAGAGGTTTGGGTCAAGATGCTGAAAGCCCCATCAAAGTTAGTGAGCTGGGACAGAATGAGTGGCTGTACGGAGAGCGGCAGAATTACTGGGAATCATCAGATCCGCAGCAAACCCGGGGGTTGTCTGATGTGGGCCGAATACAAACAGCGGATCTGCCGGCGTCTGGCTGTGCCATCTCACGTCCTACCCCCCTCTGGGCGCACACCCCGGGCTCTTCCAGATAACTCCCTCCTGAATAAACCACATCCGGGGCTCCCGCCGCACATGCGCAGTGCCGCCGAGAATATGCGGCACCGCACGTGGGGCTAATTCCGGAAAACACAAAAATAAATTCTCGTGAGTCTCAAAGTGTCGGTACTCCACAGGGAGGCCATAGTTCACATTACTGCAGACAGGGGGCCCTGATTCACAAACGCTGAATTCTGTTAAGTTTACACTTATTTTTGCCAGTTTAAGTTAATCCTTTAAGGGCAGCATAGTGCTACGCCCTTTTGTCACCCTAATGCATGGTTGCAGCCCTGGTTAGCAACTCGCCCGTGCTGCGTGAATGCATCATGGCGATCCTAAGGGGTTGATACACTCACAAAGAGTCGGCATGATACACCAATGCAGCGCCAATACGCTAGGGCTGCCTTGGTGCATCATGAAGTAAAGATGAAGCCTTGATGCATCATGCGGTCCTTAAAGGGTACAGCTTCCAGATGAGAAGTAGCCACTAGGAGGCCAGACAAGTCAACATAGCCGGTGTTATTGGGAGGCATGCGGCCATCGTTACAGTCCGCTATCATTTAACCCTTTAAGGACGGCATAGTGCATTAATGCAGCATGCCTTGGTCGTCATGATGCATGAATGCAGCCCTGGCGAGTAACTCGCCAAGGCTGCATTCATGCATCATGCCGACTCTATAGGGTTGAGACACTCCCGGAGGGTCGGCATGATGCACCAATGCAGCATCGGCGAGTTACTGGTCGGGGCTGCATTGGTGCATCATTACGACAAAAGTCATCTTTTAGAAACATCTGTCCTTAAAGGGTTCTAACCAATCCACGCTGGGGGAATCCAGGAACACATTTCCTCAAAATGTTTACAATGTTCAGCAATGGGAGACAGGTGTAGGGACATAACTCCACATCCACCAGCGGCAGCAGAAAAGGGCGCCAAAACGCGCGTCCAGAATGCGGAATGTCGTCTGCTTCTCAGCGTCTGATGAAGCAGGTGCCGGAGGTTGTTAACCCTTTAAGGGCCGCACAGTGCTTTACTGTCCTATGCCCTTTGGCGTCATGATGCATGAACGCAGTCGTGGAGAGTAACTCACTAGTGCTGCATTGATGCCTCAAGCCCACTTCAGAAAGTGATACGAGGTTGATTTACAGTCAGCCCCTTACTTCCTCGAATTTAAAGATTGCTAGGACAATTGTCCGAGGAGGCAAATTATTCGAAGAAATGAGTCTAAATATATAATGGCACATATAGCTACATATCACGCGAGCCTTCTTGAGGAAGTGAGGAATATAGGGTACTGGTAGTGAATGTTCGAGGAAGCGAATGTACTCCCAAAGAATCTTCACGATGCACCAAAACTGCCCTGCCGAGTCTACTCTCCAGGGCTGCTTTGGTGCATCATGACGGCAGATGATGCTTTCAGGCATCATGCTGTCCTTACAGGGCACGTGAAGAAGCCGCCTGCAGTAATTAGATTTCTGAGACAGGTGGCGCTGCGGTAACACCTATTGTCTCCTTCCCCCCTCCACCCCCTGAGTACACACAAGTTGACGACGTCACTTGTCTTTGAACACCCCTTTTGTTGTTGCTAAGCACCCACTTATGACATCATCATTTGTGACATGTACTGGGAAAATGCACCTTAGTGTACCCTGCACTAAGGTCCCTTTTTGCAGATCGTGTCACATTTGTTGTGTAGAGCGTCTTCAGTGCGTGCGCTCCAGTGGCGCGTTAATCGTTATGACGTCATGAGGTATTGTCGTGTCGTCATGACGTAGTGTTGTGACGTCATGACGTGTTGTTGAGAGTGCTGATTAGTGGATGGAGAGTGACCAGCAGCTGGAGGAGTGTCTGAGGAGACAACACCTGTACACAGGAGACCCCACCTGTACACACACCTGTACCAACAGGAGGGGGCGGCTTTGTGACCACAAGGACCCCCTTCTGGTACCAAGATGGACATTGTCATTGTATAGGCCCTAACATGGAAGACTATTCAGACTAAATCTCTACTTAAAGACTAGGCCTAATTGGTTTCCTTTAGGCCTATGTCAATTTGATATGATGGTGTACTTCACAAGTACATGTACCAGTGGCGGATTCAAGGGTATTTTATTTTCAAGAAAGGGGTTTCTCCTAGACCACTTCAAAAAAACGTAAATCCCCCCCCCCCCCCACCAAATAAAAAAAAAGGGGGAACGGGGCTAAATCCGCCACTGTGTACTGTATTGCTGTGTGTCATTAACCCCATAATATGTTGGTCATGATGGCTGACTAGAAGTACATATGAGGTGGAAGATAGGGAGGGGCAAACATATTTGGAGGAAAAATATCACATTATTTAGCACAGACAAAACACAAAAACGCATGGATTATCTATTCTATAATACAGCTGATAGTAGAAGTGCACGGCTGCCTCTGGTCCCCCTGTTGTACCCCTTGTGTTATCAGTCAGTATCTGTCAGCATGGGTCATGTCCTGTTATCAGCCAGTATCTGTCAGCATGGGTCATGTCCTGTTATCAGTCAGTATCTGTCAGCATGGGTCATGTCCTGTTATCAGTCAGTATCTGTCAGCATGGGTCATGTCCTGTTATCAGTCAGTGTCTGTCAGCATGGATCACGTCCTGTTATCAGTCAGCATGGGTCATGTCCTGTATCTGTCAGCATGGGTCATGTCCTGTATCTGTCAGCATGGGTCATGTCCTGTTATCAGTCAGTATCTGTCAGCATGGGTCATGTCCTGTTATCAGTCAGTATCTGTCAGCATGGGTCATGTCCTGTTATCAGTCAGTGTCTGTCAGCATGGGTCATGTCCTGTTATCAGTCAGTGTCTGTCAGCATGGGTCATGTCCTGTTATCAGTCAGTGTCTGTCAGCATGGGTCATGTCCTGTTATCAGTCAGTGTCTGTCAGCATGGGTCATGTCCTGTTATCAGTCAGCATGGGTCATGTCCTGTATCTGTCAGCATGGGTCATGTCCTGTTATCAGTCAGTATCTGTCAGCATGAGTCATGTCCGGCTTATAAACACCACCCTGTCACTCAGTCTCATCTAAACTGAATCATATCCCTGTTCACTTACCTACCACCTGATGCAATTCACCTTTGTCCTTTTCTTTTGTAAGAATTTAACTTTATTTTGCATTTTATTATATCACAGCAACAAGAGTCCTTCGATTCATGATCGGATTCCCATCCACTATACATAGTATACAGGCTCCATATTATTGTTTAAACCCTTTCACATTGACTTCTATTTTGCAACAATCCGAGTCATGTGTTGCTTAAATCATGAGTAACTGGCTGAACGCAATCTATGACTGATGAACCTGCGGTAAAAAGCACACTAAATGTTCTCGTTTTCACAGGAGTATCCTGACAGTTTGGATATAATCTGTTATTTTATGAAAAGAAATATACAAAATATTGGACCGAACAAATAATATATGAAAGTCATTCCCGCACCATGGAGTTGTTACTTGGCTTATGGTATATACCATTCTGAGTAGACTATGGGTGTGGATGGCTAAATTCGACACGGCAACATGGCCATTTCTTAAAATCGACATGTGACATGAGGCCTAGTGGCATGCGACATGAGGTTTGAAAAGATAGTGACAGGGGACATGAGCAATTCTTAAAATCGACATGGGACATGGGGATTATTAAGCGACATGGACATGCGACATGGCCATTTCTTAAAATCGACATGCGACATGGGGACCCCCCCATCTACCCCCCCCCTAGACTGTATTGAGATTGACGAATATTTCAACGTGAACTTTGAGATAAACTTTAAATTTGTTCAAAGAAACATTTTCATAAGAGTGATAGATATGGTACAAGTGAGTCGCTGTATACGTGTTATAAGCCAAGGACTGGTTAATTGTCCGAGGCCAAGAAGGGGCGGAATGGTCTGACGTATATATAGGGGGACGCTGGTGTTCTGGTAAATCTGGGATAAAATAACTCGCAAATTTCCAGGGAATCAGGGTGAATGGGGGTGGAAAGTGAGAATGGAATTTCTTCTTGCTTTTCACTCCGGTCCCGAAGGGACCGGCAGGCGTACATCGCCGCTAAGGCTACGCCAAAAGAGAATGGAAGTGTCGGTGAAGGGTTATGTCGGATTAGAGAGCGGCGGGACGCAGGTAACAATGACTGACAGAGACGCCCGGTCAATTGTCGTCTGCCGCACAATAAGACGGACGCAGCAGGGACACAGCAGGCGGCACGTTTCCCGCCACTTTCTGTTGCCTGCCCTGTGTGTGCAGACTGTGGCGGGCCGACACTGTGAGTGTGCACAGAGGGTACATGGTGTCAGCTTTTGTATCAGGACAGCCTGGGTGCATATACCTGAATATACACAAGGTATACAATGACATATCAACCTGCACGACTTCCCCACCTGATCCCTTAACCCTTTAACGACAGTATGGTGCTTTAATAGCTTTTGGTGTGTTGTGAACCTTTGTCACCAAGGAGTGATGCACTCCTGAAGGGCGGTCATGATGCACCAAAACATGACTGGAAAGCATTGATGCATCATGACAACACATGAACATGGATCATTGAGGCATTTATGCATCATGACCATGTGTTGAACATGGAGCATTGAAGCATCCTGGAGCACTTTACAATTAATCTAAGGGCACTTGTTGGTAAAAGGTGACATTTGACATCATTTATCATCATGATGCACTATTACAGTCCCGGTGAGTAACTCTCCGGGGCTGTAATGGTGTATCATGCCGAGTTACTCTCCAGGGCTGCATTTATGCATCATGACGACCAAGGGCATGATGTATTAACGCATCCGCCGTCCTTAGAGGGTTAAGGATCAACCAGTATACTACCAGTTGGTTATCAACATTGCATTCCCACAACCTATTGTCACAGAAACACATGTGGTCGCCGGGTATGGTAGATATCATTAGTTTTTGATATCATTAGAATTAATTGATTTCCATTCAGCCACTCCCAATCCCAATCCCAATTGATAAAACGCCAAAAGGAAACCTCCCCCTCTATATCACGCCTTTACTTTGGTACGTCCAAAAACTGGCCCGGCCGCAGGGTGAACTAATACATATTTTTTCCTCGGCGTGTCTTTACTTTGTTGATGGCAGTGACACATGACGACAAGTGTCCGCCATTAATCATAACATGGTAGGTGTACAGGTGAGGTGGGGGTGGTGGCGGCCTATTACCTATTCATAGGCTTAACCCTTTAGGCTTTAAGGGTGACTGACCCTCACTGATACCCATATGTGCACCACCTGTGCTAAGTTGAGAACCTTCAGTACAGGCCCTTGGCCACTAGGTAGCGCAGCTAACCGGGGGTTATGCTGGGGGCTATGACATCACAGGGCAGGCCACTATTGCTACTGTCTGAAGTGGTTCCCAGGACTTACCCCTTCAGCGAGTAGGCCTAGTTACTGAGGGCCAATGCTATTCACATGTCTTCAGGGTAACACAGACTGAAGCAATCACTATCCTGACTTAGGCCCCATCTAGAGGCAACCAAATGAAGCACCGGGGGTTTAACATGGCCGCGTCCATAGCCTAACCCCTACGAGCCCTATATGGTACGAAACCTATGGTACATGTATGGTGCGGCACTTCCTGATGTTACAGACGTGGGACCTGGGTATACATCTTGGCTAAGCTGGGTTTCTAGCTTGATAACAGATCATAGAAAGGACTCAAAACCTAGAAAATCCTTCAACACGAGAGGAACTTTGGAATCAGATCGTGCTCATGATGCTTGAATGTGGCAGTGGCGAGCTACTAATCAGGGCAGTATGCATGCACATAATATGATGACCACGACAGTAAATTTTTACAAACATTTATCTTTATTTCTGAGTTATAATAAAAGTACAATTACATCGAGGTATTAATCGCAATTGTTCTTAGGGTACACTCCCATATAATGTGTAAGTTTCCCTTGTATGACATGTTTATTATTAGGATTAAATAACTCAGATTAGAAAGGTCCCCTTCCTTCCACGCAAGTTAGGTGTGTGGTGGATCTTCTCAGGGGACCCCTTCCTTCTCAGGAGAGTCAATACAGCATTAAAGCAATATGCAGCTTTTCAGTTGAACTTTACATAAGTACAGGGTTAACCTTGAGCTGTGTAGGTGTAAACACAGCTATAGGGTAGAGTGTGAGAGATGTAGAATTGCCTCCAGTACAGAGCCCTCTGCCGGCCCTCAATCCCAGTCCCACCTCACGCATCTGCCGCTCGAAGCTACAGGTAACCAAGGGAACCACGCCGTCCCGTCATCTGTCATGTCGAGGCAATCTGTGGAGGGGCGTCTCACCCGCCTTCAACACATACCTCCTACCCTGTAGGGGCAGCAGGGGGCGTTAACCCTTTAAGGACGGGTGTTTCTATAAGATGACATTTGTCCTCATGATGCACCAATGCAGCTCCAGGGGGTAACCCAGCAGGGCTGCATTGGTGTATCATGCCGATCCGTCAAGAGTGTCTCAACCTCACAAGGTCGGCTTGATACTTGAATGCAGCCCTGGCGAGTTAGTCACCAGGGCTGCATTCATGCATCAAGATGACCAAGGGTAATTTGCATTAATGCATTATGCTGTCCTTAATGAGTTAATGTACTTGTGTAGTCGTGGTGCATGGATGAAGCCGTCACGAGTAGTTCACCAATGCTGCATTTATACATCATGCCAACACTATGGGGTGGATACACTCCCAAAGAGTCGGCATGATGCAGCAATGCAGCCCTTGCAAGTTACTCGGCAGCGCTTCATTGGTGTATCATGAAAACAAATGAACATGAAATGTTGATGCATCATGCGGTCCTTAAAGTGTTAAGCTCCCGGGGCTGTCTATATCCACAACACTCATCACAAAGGGGGGTCTTTATAGAAAGCCATAAAAATAATCTAGTTGTGGCATTTATTAGTTCCCTCTTTTTGTAATTTATTTTCTGTCAGTTAATTGTTGCTGGAAGGAAAATATGTCCCTTTTCGACGAGTGGAATTGAATCCTTCAGGCCAATATATCAATTTTCTCACTTTAGAGAGTTATGTGAATTGATACCTAGGGCTTAAAATAAATGGCCTTTTTTTTCTTTGACCAGGGTATTTTACTGCATACAAATAACTGAAAAGCTCTATGTTTATCTCCTTTGCTGATTTTCTCAGCTGGTATTATGTTGGTAGAAAAGGGGAGAGGAGACTTCATATATTATATAGAGAGCCTATATATAGAGCCATTAGAGGGGGTATATTATAAATCGTCATATTGCTGTAGCTTCGAACACTGCAAATGCAATATGCCAGATTCCCAACTATAATTAATCAAAACAAGGCCATATGAGCTGGTTCAAACATACCATGTAGGACTGGACAGTGAAACACCAGCCCAAACGGCAGCCAAGAAACCATGTGAGAAGCGATCAGAACTGATCAGATAAGAAAATGGACACTGAAAAAACAGTGAAAGTGGCAACAGGGACACTTTACATGGACATACAGGTGCTGGACTAGTTACGTGGGAGACCAAACCAGAGCTCCTACAGTGCAGGGGACAGCGAGGGGCTAGACTGGACTGGTCTTATATTATATGTTCCATGCATCATTCTGCCATAGAATGGCACTTTCAAACATCACTAGGACCTTGAACTTGGACCTTTGCTGAGTCTAGGCAATAGATCTAGCTGTTCTTAGCTTGCAACCAGCCAATAGGAACCAGAACTAGAACAAGAACATATGATGGGATAACTCCTATTGTACATCCTGGTTCCTGTTCACGGTATGGTTCAAAGCTACCAGCAGCGATTGCTTAAACCTAGGAAAAATGAAGTTCAATGTCATAAGCATGTATTCCACCAACGTCGGTCGGCCGAAATTTGGTCATCCGATAAAAGTCTATTATGTTAAACTTATGGGAGAATTTCGTCCGACGGACAGAATGACGGCCGATTCCGTCAGTGGAATACTGCCTACAGTGGTAGTCCTGAATACTGCCTACAGTGGTAGTTCCCAGAGCCTCTCTGTGGAAGGGTCTGGGAATGAGAGTAGGCTGGTCTGTACTTGGGATCCACAAGTAGAACTTATACAGTACACTCAAAAAGTAAACTTGTCTCCAGACTCTTCCAAGTGACTGTCATGAAATAAATGAGTCAAAATTTCATCTAAGTGACAAGGCGGTGGGTCTTCTAGCTGGAGATAAAAGAACCACTTGGCATGTGCCAGCCCAAAACCGGACATTTGCCAGCTCCAGACCCTATTTGTGGGATGCTATAACCTGATAGGTTAGACAACTTTTGACTCGTTTATTTTATGACAGTCACTTAGACAAGTCTGGAGACAAGTTTACTTTTTTAGTGTACACTTAGACGGTTCTGGAGACCGGTTTACTCTTTCACTGCAGTACAGGAGGCATGCAGGGTCTGAGTTGGTCTGGAGAGGGTCAGTTACAAATTGGTGAGACCCCCCGCTAACCCGGGGGGCTCTAAGGGAACCGGTTAATTCTGACAAATACGACACGCAGCGGGATCAGTGCGAGGCAGATCAAGCCCCTTCTGGTGATTACTCCCTGGGCAAGGGGACAGGCAGCCACCAAAGTGCTACCCTCAAAGCCACACGGGTTGGTCCTCTAAGGACAGAGTCATACCTCACAGGGGGAACCCTCTAAGGACAGAGTCATACCTCACAGGGGGAACCCTCTGAGGACAGAGTCATACCTCACAGGGGGAACCCTCTGAGGACAGAGTCATACCTCACAGGGGGAACCCTCTAAGGACAGAGTCATGCCTTAAAGGGTTTACCCTCTAAGGACAGAGTCATGCCTCACAGGGGGAACCCTCTAAGGACAGAGTCATGCCTCACAGGGGTAGCCCTCTAAGGACAGAGTCATGCCTCACAGGGTTTACCCTCTAAGGACAGAGTCATACCTCACAGGTTTAGCCCTTTAAGGACAGAGTCATACCTTAAAGGGTTAACCCTCTAAGGACAGAGTCATGCCTCACAGGGGGAACCCTCTGAGGACAGAGTCATACCTCACAGGGGGAACCCTCTAAGGACAGAGTCATGCCTCACAGGGGGAACCCTCTGAGGACAGAGTCATACCTCACAGGGGGAACCCTCTAAGGACAGAGTCATACCTCACAGGGGGAACCCTCTAAGGACAGAGTCATGCCTCACAGGGGGAACCCCCTAAGGACAGGGTCATGCCTCACAGGGGGAACCCTCTAAGCACAGAGTCATGCCTCACAGGGGGGACCCATCTTAGGACAGAGTCATGCCTCACAGGGGGAACCCTCTAAGGACAGAGTCATGCCTCACATGGGGAACCTTCTAAGGACAGAGTCATACCTCACAGGGGGAACCCTCTGAGGACACATGTTGCTAAAAGAGGATTTTAATCGTCGTGATGCACCAATGCAGCCCCAATCTTCCATTGGTGCATCATGCCGACCCTTTGGGAGTGTCTCAGCCCCATAGGGTAGGTATGATGCATGTACGCAGCACTGGAGAGTTACTCACCAGGGCTGCATTCATGCATCATGACGACCAGGGGCATGCTGCAGTTATGCAATATGCCATCCTTAAAGGGTTTAACCTCTAAGGATGCCATGATGGCTCAAAGTCCATTTGTCCTCATGATGTGCCACTGCCCGAGAGTAACTGGCAACACTGCAGTGGACCCGTCGGGAGTGTATCAGCCCTTTGAAAGTGTACCCATCTTGTATGGTCAGCATGATACATGGGTGCAGCATTGGTCAGTTACACACCAGGGCTGCCTTCATGCATCATGATGACAATAGGGGATAATTCTGCTCTTAGAGGGTTAACCCTTTAAGGATGGAAGAATGCATCAATGTATGAATGAGTAACTCGCCAGGGCTGCATTAAAGCATCATGCCGAAGCTACAGGGTTGAGACAAACACAAATATGGTCAACAATTCACCGGGGCTGCATTGGCGCAAGACGACAAATCACATCTTTTAGCGACATGCCGTCCATAAAGAGTTAAAGCGTTGGCCACATAAGCCAGGACAAGCCCCACCACACCCAGCAGCCTTTGCTGGCCACTCCCTTAGGCCTAACCTGAGAGTGGGAGGGTGACGGGAGGGAACCACACACTAACAATTACCTCACCCAGCCCTGTCTGAGGTCTCAGATGTGGCAGGGTATGTTTCAATATGGCCATGTGTGTGCTGTCAGAAGGCGGGAGTTATGTGGATACATGTTGGGGAAAACCTATACATGAGGAGGCCTTTGAAGTCCGTGCTGTATGGCTATATGGATATATGTCCCTGCAAGGGCCGCATGGTGCTTTAGTATGCTCATATGGCCTCGGTCATCATGGTGCAAGGATGCAGCCTTGGCCGGTCTACTCATCAGCGATGCATTCACGCATCATGACGACCTTACAAAGTTAATACACTCGTGAAAGGTCGGCATGATGCATGAATGCAGCGAAGCAATGCAGCCCTGCTTGGTAGAGCCACCAGGGCTGCATTCATGCATCAGGACAACACCGGCCATGTTGTATTAAAGCACCATGCGGCCCTTGCAGGGACATAGCGGTAGTGGCCTGCCCCCGGATAGACTTACAGATCCCCCTAGTGGGGGGCGCAGGTACCGACGGGTAATTACAGACCGGGGTTTGTTACGCTGCTTTCTCGTGGCTGTAATTTACTGAAACCGGAGTTGTCAAGGAAGGGACGCTCACCTGTCACGTGGTCTCCTCTTGGTGTTACACTCTCCAAGCAGAACCTGTCGGCACTTAAACTAGGTCTATTTGTAAAATAACCTGTTAGATGTGTGTGATTTTGTTTGCGTGGCTGGGAAAAAGTGTCAGATAACATCACTGTGACTATACATAGGTGCCCAGTATTTTGACCGTGTCGCTGTGTCGATTTTTAGCAAAGATGCTGTGTCGCCGTGTCGATTTTTATCTAGTTCATTGTGGTCTATTGGACTGTGTTCGTCAAATTTTAAAAGTGCTGTGTTGCCCCTGTTGATTTTTAAAAAGGCTGTGTTGCCGTGTTGCCCGTGTCAATTTTTAACCCATATATATAGTCACATCATTCTCCTTGGATTAAGGGAACATTCACAAATGACATCACCATCTAGGGGGTGGGAGGGGGCAGTCTTTGGATTTGGTATGAAACGGGTTTTCCAGGAAAATCTGCTCAAAATAATGAAAGGGGGTTGTGGGGTGTGTTTGAAAAAGGGCCTAAAAGGGTGACGTAATTTGTTGACGTTCACCATCTGTGTCGGAAGTTAGAGATGTGTGAAGTTATGTTGGTGACGTGGAAAAGGTATTAGATGACATCACTCTCCTAACAGAGTCTTGGTCATGGGGCAGAGCAATGATATTATAATGGTGAAATAATGATATCATCTAATAAAGCAATGATATCACGTGGTAATTATGGTACCATGGCTTAACACCGTATTTTACCATTGCTCCACATATGGTGTCATATTGCATCACATGCAGTGTATAATACATGTATCATTGAATCAACATGTTTGACATCATTGCTTTACAATAATGGTGTAGCATTTTCAATATGTATTGAGGCGAAGTTATCAGATTGAGCCAATGATATCACATTGAGGCCATTATCGCAATGATATCATATTGAGGCAACGGCATCATATTGTGGCAATGATACCATATTGAGGCAATGATACCATATTGTGGCAATGATACCATATTGAGGCAATGATACCATATTATGGCAATGATACCATATTGAGGTAATGATACCATATTGAGGCAATGATACAATATTGAGGCAATGGTACCATATTGAGGCAATGATACCATATTGAGGCAATGATACCATATTGAAGCAATGATACCATATTGAGGCAGTGATACAATATTGAGGCAACAATATGATCAATGTTAAAATGATAACATATATTGAGGAAATGATTTCAGATGCTTAAGATATCATGTTTTTAGGCAATTATGTAATCATGTAGTCATTAGCTGTTGACTCTCTATTCTACCAGAGCCACGTGGGAGACACAGTTGACACCTTTACTTCTCTGTGTGCAAGCAGCATATAAATATCTGTCCTACTACTGCAAGGCAGACTACCACTATTTGTGGATGACTCCTTGCCAACTTGAGATGTCCCGTGAGGTACTTGATGTACGTCTGGACGTTAAACAAATCAATCAATCAATCAATTGAGAAACTACGATACCATTATCCCAAGGCAATGACATCATATCATGAAGCAATGATACACTGTGAAGCAATACTAGTTTATGTCTAAGCCATGATTCTGAGGGGAAAGCTTTTTGTTATTGATAAGAGGAGTCATTTTGACTTCATACTTCACTCTGAGGCATTTTTTTACGCGGCAACAACCGCAATTCTTGTTATCATAAAGCTATTGGAGAGTGAAGCCCCCTGTGGTCACATGACACCTTAAGGATTACCATAGCAACATTTAGTACGGATTCCTCATTACAGAAATCTACATCAATACCAAAGCCATACTAGGAGAATAACATTGCTCTACATCATTTTTTTCATTTCAGAAAAATGAATGGGGTGGTATTGTAGGCCCTTGTGTGGCTTATAAAGGGAGAGGGAGGCCAGCACTAGACCCCTGTGATCTTTGGTTTTACGACTGTCATTACAGGTGGATGCTGCTGTCACAAGTGTCAAGGTGTCAATGTCACAGTTGACAGAGTATCTTCGCTGACAGTAAGAAGACACCGTCAACTGTCAACTAACGCCATAAATACTGCCCCGCACCAAGGCCGCCAGTTATGTAGGAGGGAAATAATTAAATATCAGACAGGAAAAAATGGCAACTTTTACGATGCCGTACATTTATATGGTTGTCACTCGGGCTGAAGTGCTTTCTGTGTGTAACGTCAGAGATAGAACAAGTTAACCCTTTAAGGACGGATGTCGCTAAAAGATGCCATCGGTCGTCATGATGCACCAATGCAGCCCCGGCGAGTAACTTGCCGGTGCTGCATTGGTGCATCAGGCCGACCTTCAGGAGTGTCTACACCCCATAGAGTCGGCATGATGCTTGAATGTAGCACTGGCGAGTTACTCACCAGGGCTGCATTCATGCATCATGACGACCAAGGCATGATGCATGAATGCACTATGCCGTCCTTAAGGTTAACCACTGCGGGTTGAATGCTTGAAGTGTGGATTGGTGACGTTAAGTACTTGGTAATTCAGAGTTAAGAATGATGCTGTTTCATACTGTCCTCTGCTGGCTTTCTATCATATCCCCGTTACAATAGGACTATAGCAGCTATAGACTAACTCCAGGTCATCAGGAGTGGTATACAAATGTATTGGTCTCTGTCTCTATGTGCCTACCTATATGTGGCCATTTGTTTACCCCTCTATTTTATACCATCTAGCAAAAAATCTCTTCACACTGTAAAATCTACGGCTAGCTTGCAGTGTCTCTAGCTATCGATCTATCCTTTTATCTATGTATCTATCTAATTATATCTACCTAGCTAGCTACCTAGCGATCTATCATTCTCACTCTATTGCTCCCCTTCTCTATGTCCCCCTCTCTCTTTCCCTCTCTTCCTCTCCCTCCTCTCTCCTTCTGAGAATCGCCCCCCCTCTCTCTCTCTCTCTCTCTCTCTCTCTCTCTCTCTCTCTCTCTCTCTCAGCCCCTTTCTCCCTGCCTACTCTCTCCCCTCTCCCTCTCTGCTGTCTGTGTCTCCCTTCTCCAATACCCTTTTTGCGCCTCCCCCTATCCCTCTTTCAATTTCTCTCACCCTGTATCTCTCTCATTCATTTCTTCCTCCCTCTCCCTCTCCCCACTAGTATAACCCCCTCTCTCCTCTCACCCCCCCCCCCCCCCCCCCAGGTCCCCATGTTATAGTACATTTAGATATCAACCCGTTGTGTCCCGTGCACACAGAAAAGTAAAGGTGTCAACTGTGTCTCCTATGTTGCCCTGGCAAAAAAGGAGTGGCAAACAGCTATTGACACTGATAGTAGAGAGTCAAATCAAGTTGACACTGATAGTAGAGAGACAACTCAAGTTGACACTGATAGTAGAGAGTCAACTCAAGTTGACCCTTCATATAAGCAGAGTCATTAGCTGTTTGACTCTCTATTTTAGCAGAGCCAGGTGGGAGACACCGTTGACACCTTTACTTCTCTCTGTGTGTTCCTCCCCGGGTGTTGGTCCCCCTGGGTGCGGCATCCTCTCTGACTAATTGAGAGCACGTCGACGACGTCAGATCTCATCCCGTCCCCTCCCACTCCTTGTCTCTAATACCCTCCGCCATCTAACCCTCTAGGGGCAGCATGATGCATCAAGGATCATGTTTAGTCGTGGCATGATGCACCAATGCAGCACTGACTCGGCGCTGCTGCATTGGTGCATCATGGCGACCCACCGGTGGTGTAGGGTCAGCGCGATGTATGAATGCAGCCATGGCATGTGACTGCATTCAGGCATCATGACGACAATAGGGAACAGTTCATTAAGTGCTCTGCTGCCGTGAAAGGGTTAACAGATGCTCTCAGCCACGGTACCCTCCAAGGGCAGCATGATGCCTCAAGATGCATGTTAAATTATGGCATGATGCACAAATGCGGCACTCACTTGGCGCTGCTGCATCAGTGCATCCTGGCAACCCATCAGAGCACGAATGCGGCGCTGGTGAGTTAGTCACCAGAGCTGTATTCAGGCATCATAACGACAATAGGGCAGGTTAACTAAACACTCTGCTGTCGTGAAAGGGTTACCCGACGCTCTCCCCGAGTCCTTGTCTAAACTACAGTAGATGGCCAGATGGATTCGCAATTATCGAAATCCAATTACGAAAATTTACAATTCCGATTAAGAGCTGGAAGAAGGTAATTGGTTTATAATTGCCGCGAGCCGCCTCTAGACCTTTAAGGAGAGCATACCCCTTTAGTGCATCATACCCCTTTATCGTCATGATGCATGAATGCAGCCATGGCGAGTAACTCGCCAGTGCTGCATTCATGCATCATGACGACCTTGCAGGAGTGTATAAACCCAGTCGAGTCGTTATGATACATGAATGCAGGACTGGAGGGCTGAATTCATGAATCATGATACCAAAGGGCACAGTACATTAACCCTTTAAGGATGCATGTCGCTAAAAGATGACATTTGTCGTCATGATGCACCAATGCAGCTCCGGCGAGTAACTCGCCGGTGCTGCATTGGTGCATCATGCCGACCCTTTGGGAGTGTCTCAACCCCATACACTCAGGATGATGCTTGAATGCAGCACTGGCGAGTTACTCGCCAGAGCTGCATTCATGCACCATGACGACCAAGGGCATGATGCTTTAAGGTATCATGCCGTACTTAAAGGGTTAACGCACTATGCTACCCTTAAGGGGATAGAAGTGCCTGCATGCATGTGGGGAGGGGGTGTTTTTGCTGATAGCAAAGAGGAAAGTTGGGAGTGTGAATGTGCAGAAAGTTTGCTATTCTTTAATTTCTGATGGTAATTGAAGATGTTGAAGACAATGAGTGCGTCGTTGATGTGTAGTGGGTGTTGGGGTGTCTCTGAGTCTGTTAATTAAGCCTTTAAGAACCACGTAGTGCTTTATTAATGGACTATGTCCTTTGGATTACATGATGCATGAATGAATCACTGGCGCTGCATTAATGCATCATGCCATACAGTCTCGAAGGGTCAACATGATACAGCAATGCGACGCTAGCATTGCATTGGTGCATCATGACGACAAGTGAGGCCTTTGTTTGGGGTATCATGCGATCCTTAAAGGGTAGCTTTTGATTTCTGGAGGTCTGTGATCCAAATACTTCTGGGATTACAGTATTAGTACGGTATAGCTTTGGTTTTGATGAGCTTTATTTATTCAATAAATGTCTGCAATATATGCAAATGTTCCTCTGGAGTAACCAGGAAAGTTAGAAGAGGTAATCAAACAGGGTTGAGTATGGCATACTCTACTTATATTAAAAACAACCATGCTACTCCAACCTTGATTAAAATAGTACTCATATATTCAACAGTTAAATGATTGATGTTCCAGAACATTACTATGATTTGAAAATAGGGGCATCTATATGATATACACAGAAAGCCTGTGGAGGGGAAGCAGGCAATTCGGTCTATTTGTGGGAGTATGTGGTTTCAATTAAATCATAATTCTGAAAGTGATATCCTTGATTATCCACGGCTAATTATGCTTCATTAAAATAATTGAAAGAGGGGACTTGAGACGCCGAGGGCTAATCAACATGTACAGGTTCCAGATTACCCCATCTATAGGAGTCACCTCCCCATCAGGAGGCATTATCATCCCCTAGTACTGGGGGGATACAGGAGGGCTCTTAGAGACACTTTATGGAGTTTGAAAGAGTTATAAGAACTAAGTGTGGTTTGCTTTAAATTTATAACGTATTTTATTCACCAAGTGATCTTCAAAATACAGTCCACGATTCAAAGATGAGATGAGATGTCGGATGTAATAAGCAAGTTTTAAATAACATGTCCATTTCAAAATTTCACAAGTATCTGGCTCATAAAATAATTATCCTCAACCATCGTTTATAATTATAATGAAAGTCTTATTCATTTATTTAGATATTTACGGAAATTGTTGGAGCATATAGGAGAGCTCTTAAAGTTAGTTCATCCGATGTTCGGAACAAATAATAGATTTCCCTAAAAATGAGTCAGAATGTTCACAAATAGTATGTTTGACTTCCTATCTACTCCATTCGCCCATATTCCCCACCATTTTGCTCAAATTTGATTTTATTGACCAATATATTGTCAATTTGGATTAAAATCATGCACGATTTTATTCTCCCCATTGAAAACACACTGTATAACACAATGGTTGGACCCCATTGGAGCAACCTTCTGAGCTGTTACTGGCCATGGATAGCACTTTGATGCCCTCCAACGCATGAATAATATACTTTTACAGTATTTCGAATGTATTTAAGTAGGTTTTTAGAATTTGAGAAAATTCGGATATACCCACTCTAAATGTGGATCTGAAAGCACATTGTGCAGTTTGAATGAGGGGACGCGTCCTTATCAGGAGGCATTACCATCCCTAGTACTGGGTGAATGCAGGAGGGCTCTTAGAGACACTTTATACAGGTTGAAAGAGTTATAATAACTTAGTTTTGTAATTATAATGAAAGTCCCATTCATTTATTTAGACATTCAGAGAAATTGTTGAAACAAGTATGCAGATGAAAGCATATTGTGTATTTTGAACTAGTTATGAGGACTCATTTTTACATTATAATGAAGGCTCATTGTTTAGAAATAATTACCTGAATTAGTTGAATCTACAGCGTTCTACTTTACAAGGGGATATCCTAGTCTGTGAACAAAAAATATATTTACGTGTAAAATCTTTTTATTGTGTAAAAATCTGTGTGTTTTTTTATTCAAATACAAAGACTTGAGCAAATCTAAGTTCTGAGCAGAAACTATTTAACCATCACACACAACCACTAAAAGCATAATGACAATGACAGGCCTGGAACTACGGTAGCCCTCTTCGCGGGGAGGTTCGTTTTTTTGATAAGGTGGAACGAGATTAATTCAATGGTGGAACTTGCTGTATTTTCACAAAATAAATATGCAAAAAATGACTTGATTTTTACTCATAACTATAATTCAAATGAGCCACATGACAAAAAGGACCATGCCATAGTTTACTCTCTAGAGACCTTAATAATTGTTCGATTTACAAGCTGCAAAAACTGGCATGTAGCAAATTATCACCACTTTCAGGCCAGCTAAAGTTAGGGGGTTCCATGCAGTCAGCAGAGCGTGTCCCCACTGCTCCCACTGTGAGTACAGGGTGGCTGTGGCACGTCCCTCTACATTACCATGCAACAGACACCTCTCAGTTAAGGCTAAATCCGGGAAAATCCAGCCATATCTCATCAAATCAAAAGGTATGGCATTATTCTACACATTCAGTGTCACATCCCCAACCCACCCCTTTTTTTGTAGCATGTTTGGTTAATAAATTATTGCTAATACAGAATAAAATGTTGCTGTATTATGGAGACAGAATAATAAAATGGTATGGTCCTCTTATACACTAGATATATGAGAATTGAATGCACAAATAAAAACTGACCTAATTATTACCATTTCTCCCGGAGTTGAAGCCTAATGAAGGTCACAATAAAGTAACCAATACCCTAAACAGTAATAACAAAAGATATATCCTCTGAAAGATCTTGAATCATATTTTATAGTGCTAAAATAATTAGATACATATCCCATACGGTCGCTAAGCTATTGACATGTAAACTTGATGTATTTCCCCCCACCAGGCCCTCAGGCTGCCTGCAGAGTGGTTACTCAGTGTGCTGCATGCCCCAGTGTACACTCAGTACAGGTGCCACCGGCCTAGTAGCCACAGCAGGTAGTCAGTGGGGTAATGATGTAGCGACTTTTCCATCTTCCAAAGGCTCTCACTTGTTTACTTCTATATTGTTTATCATTCAGTTTTTTACATTGGATTAGTATAGGTCTTCTCCATCAAGTCTATATTTTGAATATTATGTACAGTAGTTTTCCAATTTTCTATGGAACCCCCTACTAAAGTGGAACTTTTTTGGTCCATCATGCCTGTAGGGGGGGGGGGGGGGTCGTTTGAACTGACGACCCCCCCCCCCTAGTTACGGGCCTGAATGAACTCATTTACGGAACCAAGACTGACCAATCAGAGCACAGAGCCTTGATCTTTGATTCCTTATTTGGCTCACAATCTTAGGTTTTGGTTTGTTGACAGTCACTGCATAAGTGTTGAGATTTAAGCAGATATAACATTCCTTTGTACAAGTGGCAGTTTTTACAATTCAGATCTAGTAAGATCTATTCAAATGTGATGGAGACATTTTCATGATGATAAGATGCAATTTTCATAATATTTACATGAACTTTTCTGGACTTTAAAAAGAAGCACAGAAAGTTTCACTTTGCGCAATTTGATATTTGCTCAAATTCCAAGCTCCATGCAGTGGTCTAGACAGCTGCTAAGGCAGCTCTGATAAGAAACATGCAGAGTAAGTTAACTTATCATATCTGGGCGTTACTTTCTGATACTGTATGGCTCCACTATCTGGATCAGTTTACCAGTTTAATACAGGTCTAATGAGAGCCTAATTAGGCTCCATGTTAGGCCGCAGCCTAGTTGTAGTGGTTTTAAACTTCTGCTGGCAATGGGTTGGCCATCGTGATGGTTTATGTTGAACTATGATAGCAACTATGTAGTATCACTGGTAACAGCCATATGCCTAGATTTAAGAATTAAAGAAATGTCCAATCTGCCTTTTAAACCAAGTTGCCTGAATTTTCTTTCTCATTATTTACGTTATCAAATATTTTGAATTGCAGAGCAGAAACATGCACTTTCTGACTTTTCATCAGTTGCTCACTACCCAGTGGGCACAGCAACACTTAATAAGTGACTAATAAGCTCTCCAATGAAGTGCTTATTATCCATCTATATTGTGGCTAGAATGTAAGAACTATTAGTCAGCTAATCTACAGCACTTATTAAGCCTTTCAAAGCAGTGGTTATCAAGAGGTTCAATAATTCAGCTAATAAGGGCAACAAAAGTCAAATTTATTCAAAGATTATAATTGTCACACTACCGCACTGCTATAAAGCAGCACTTATAAGTGACTTGCTCTGCAGTTCTTATTAGGCACTTCAAAGCAGTGATTAATAATAAGCTGAAGTGTGCCACTATTTAAAAAGGAATTCTACTGAAACTTTCTGCTGTTTATTCAAGCATATAACATTCATAAGCAGCTCAGTATACATACATTAGAAATTCATGATTGTTGTACAAATTAATGTTGTCAATGGGAATCGAACTCCTTACCTTCAGATGTAAAGTCCAGTGTGCTATTGCATGAGCTACAGGGGCTGATGATAAGTGGTGGTCCTAAACCTTACTGTACCCCTAGCATACCCTAGGTACACTGCAAAAGCAGCCCCTCATATATCATGCTCAAGCACTGGCTAAAAAGGGCTTTATTTGCAGTGAGATACAAGCAAAAACTGTCTTATTTGAATCTGATTGAATGAAAAACTCTCTCAATTCATTTTGGAAATAGATGGGAAGTATTATTCTCTTCAACTATGCACCCATGCTCTTTGCGTAAAGCGAAAGCAAAAGGTTCGGATGAGTTTTTCTCCACTTCTTTTCGGTTTTGAAAAGTGTTTATCAAACCTCTCACAATATACAGAAAAGTGGGAATAGCAGTATTATATCAAAATTGAGTTTGTATTGACAGTGTACAAGTCATAGTCAACCACTGTGAACACATCCTAGCTCCTGACCCTGGCGAAACTGACACACCTGATAACCAACTGGTGACTGTGGTGCAATGTGCCTTGACCGTACTCACTGTCAGATAGCGTGGGATGGCTGCTGTCACAACCTTTTCTCAGAGTCTCCAGTGGTCCATTGTAGCCTTTTCCCCTCCCGGCTAGGACCACCTTCGTCAACACTGATATCTGCTATCTTTTTACCAGTCGCAAGTGTATTATGCTTCTACGGGCTGAAGCGGATCTGTGCAAGTCTCATGGGAGACCAGGACACCGAAGGTTCACTGCAGTCTGTTTACTGACACTTACAGACGCGACTCCTGTCAGGACAACTCTTGGGAAAATTTGGTGCCATGGCTCCTTCTGGGATCGAACCCAGGACCTCTCACACACAAGTCCAGAGACTTGCTCATTAGGCCACCAAATCTCCTTGTAGAATCATGGTGTTTCCCCCCCTCAAATAGGTACTAGAACAGAAGACAACAAGGAGACACAAAGTATTCTCAAAGATCTTCTTAGCATTACCAGTAAGCTATGTTACTTACCCTTTGGTATTAATATGTTATGACATAAAGTGGTTCTTAGACAATACAAATACAGTCCTTATTAAGGGATGTCAATGCACTGACTAATAAGAACTTCATTTGCAGGGCTTAATATCCATTATAAAGAAGATGGTTAATCAGCTATTAACAAGCCCTGCTTTTGCAGCCCTACAGAACCTCTAATAAAGCCTTACATGTGATGGTTATTAGACAGTGAAAAAGCAGCCCTTATTAGGGCATGTTGATTCACTGCTTAATAAGGACTTATCTTGCACTGACTGATAAGAACTTACTTTACAGGGCTTCATACTCATAACAAAGACAATAGTTAATCAGCTATTAATAAGCCCTACTTTTGCAGCCCTGCAGAACCTCAAATATGGTCTTACATGTGATGGTTATCAGACAGTGAAAAAGCAGCCTTTATCAGGGGTTGTTGATACACTGCTTAATAAGGACTACAAATGTAGGCCTTCTTAGTTATTATGTAAATCACCATTAATAAGTCCTGTTTCTGTAGCCCTTCGGCTGTTGTAGCTAACCAGAGCTGCATGGCCCCGCCTAATAAGGGAGGCATATGTAGCCCTGCATGTGCATCACTTATTAAATGCTTAATATTCAGTTCATTATTGAGTACAAATACCATGCTAAATGTTACCAACTATTGTGTGCTGCCTGAATGGATAATACGCCCTGCAAGGTCATAAGCCACCAGAGCAGCTACTAATCAGTGGTGGTGTGCCCACTGGGTAGGTTGTTGTCGTTACATTTTGCAATCCAAACTCATGGAGGTTCGGACAGGCATACAACGGCATTAAGAGCCTATGCCAAAATAAAAATGATTGCTCACAGGAGGTTATCAAGTTAATTGGCTCTGCATAAAATAAGAAGAGCTGTATATCAACATTCAAATTGTGTATTGTTTGCCACTTGATTCGTCCAATGTTTACAAACTACACACATGCATACATCCAGAGTCGCCTACTGCACATTAAGTATTAACATGTTTTTCTCAATGTTACATATACATGTATACATGATGTTTATACCTCCAACCCCCGAGCTATGTCATCATTTATAGATAGGAACCTACCTCTCCGTGTCCTAACCCCTCAAGGACCACATAGTGCTTTAATGCAGTATGCCCAGGGTCGTCATGATGCATGAATGCAGCCCTGGCGAGTAACTCGCCAGGGCTGCATTCATGCATCATGCCGACCCTATTGGGTTGATACCTTGGTTGATATACTCCCACCACGGAGGGTCGTCATGATGCATGTATGTAGCGATTTACTCACCAGGACTGCATCCATGCATCATGATGATTAAGGATATTAAAACAGTAGGCAGCCCTTAAAGGTTTAAGGTTGTAAATAGCTAAGCAGACAATAGGCAGGTATAGCATTAGCCTGTCATCACGCCCCACACTACACCCGGGTATTGGCAGGTGGGGCGTCATCCGGCCACTCCCCAAACCATGTATAAATCAGGGAATCGTTAGGCATTGACAACCAACTTGGCAATGTCCCATTGTGCTATAGTGTATAGAGTAACCTATACCTAGAGACCCACCAGGCATACACCCCCCCCCCCATACATACACACACACACACACACACAGGTAGTCACACACACACACACACCTGTACAGACTGAGAATGTAAACACTGGACAAGGATTCTTAATTTTATTTGTCAAAATCCATAACATATATTCATAACCTGTGATTTGGCAGATATATATTTTTTTCAAACCTTTGAAAAAATCAAAATATGCATTATGAGCTTTATCGTTGAGTAAATCACCAGTGCTTCATTCAAGCATCATGCTAACCCTACTGGCCTGATACAGTCCCGAATTAGTCTACATGATGAGTACACTCAAAAGGGCTGCATTCACGTATCATGATGACTCTCGACATAGCACATTAAAGCACAATGCGACCCTTAAAGGGATAGAACCTCCGAGGTAGTTATTGTATAGAGTTTACCCCAGGTGACTTTACCTGAAGTGTGCTACTCAACATGGAAATCAATACTACGGCTGGATTTAGGTGTGTAATGGGGTGCTGGCCCCGTTGGTATTTCCCTATGTTGGGCTGGCTGCAGGCATTCCGGGGGGGGGGGGGGGGTAGTCACTCTTTAATGCTAGGTACCAACTGCAAAGCTACAGCCCCCTTTTTGGTCATTTGACAGCCCCTTGAAAATGTGTTCTATGTTTACAGCCCCCTATTTTCTAAGAAATCAGATGACAGCCCACTGTTAAGAGGCCTCTACCATTTAACGTGAGGTTATTTTGGAATTATATTGATTACTCAAGTCATGTATGAGATTTTAGGGTTCATTTTTTTATTACAATTGTGACAGGCCCTGATTTGTACTTTCCAGTCATTGACAGCCCCTAATTTTTTTACTTTTATATCATTAACAGCCCCTCTTTTTTCTTGCTCCGACGCGTGCACAGCCACAGCTCTTCGGGGTCGTTACCCCAGTTGGTACCCATTCCTATACTGAGTACCCCCCCCCCCCCGGGCAGGCATTTTACATACTTAGCAGGAAAATGATACATTCACCTCTATACACCAATCCCAAAATACCAAAATGCCCTCTTCTTGTGAATTCAAACTTCTTGGCGAAAGCTTCTTCCTCTAAGCTTCTTCTTCTGATAGGAAAAGGAGCTACATCTTTATCATATTTAGGATAGACGTCCTTTATTTTCTAGTTAATATGCTGACTTGCCATATTTAACCACATGTCAACCTTTACAATCTCTAAAATATACTAAGGGCACTTGCATGATCTTGGACATAAATTACCAAAGTAACATACACAATTCCAAAAGAAATCTATTAAACAATTTATTTTAGAACTTGAGTACGACAGTCCTGAGTGTTGGTAGTAGAAATGGCAGGCTACGCGCCTTACCATACGTGAATGTAGGGGGGTATGGGGGGGGGGGGGGGGGGTAATGAGAATGTAGGGGGGGAGCGGGTAGAGAGTAGTTATAGGGGGCGCTCCGTACCTGATGGGTACCTGACACCCTGGGCCCCCTCATTATGGGTGATTAAGGTTAATTATCACAGTGGTCGCCGGTAACCAGCGCCGCCCGTCAGGGGTCACTACCTGACCTCACCTCACCGTGACATGACCTTGACCTCAGGTCACCCCACAAGGTCAGCGCTCAGGGCGCCCCATGCGGGCAGGTTGTGTACTAAGTCTCTCCCCAGGGGCGCAACGTGACCCACGACTGTAGTGTGTAGTGTAGGGGAGGACAGGAGGGGAAATGTCTCCATCTTGCCAGGACTTTAATAGAAATTGATTGTATGTCTTCATTTATAAGAGTTTATATATTTTTATAGTTTTCAAGGTAATTGCTCCCGATGCAATGCAATGGGTCTTTAGTGTGCACCTTATTCTATGGCAAGGACATTTAGCATGGGCGTCCAATGTGACATCTGTATCAAGTTGCTATTAAGATGTTTAATATTAAATGAGAGAGGAATTTTCAGAAAGGTTAATACCGGGGTATATCCCCAACCCCACCCCCACATTTTATTACCAAGGTCATTGGTCAAATAATCAGAATTGAAGTTTATCTCTGGTTTATATATGTATGTGATGATATGTGGTCTTTCTCTCGTGTCATTCTCTTAGAATTGTGTGTGGTGTGTGTGTGTGTGTGTGTGTGTTTGGAGGGTTGCCTGATATTCAAAGCCTACTACATTGGCAGCACTAGTGGTATACACATGCAATGATGACAATTAATTCCTACATATAATTATATACAACTACAAGCATGCAACCCCAACAATGCCACACCACCACGTGCTGGTTATTCTGTACCTGACCTTCTGTATTCCCGTACACCTGCAGGCTAGCATCGTTAACCTGCAGCTCGGCGTCCCTGCTACAACCTAGATCCCACTTAGGGAGTGACCATTGTTCAACAGGAGGGGGGGGGGGGTGAAGAAAATGAGGGGATGCGCAGGGGCGTGGCAACCAGGGAGACGGGGCCCATGTCACCCCCCCCCACATTTGCTCAGCACCCTCCCCCCCCTCCAAAAAAAAAGAAAAAAAGAGAACAAGAGAAAAGGAGCAAAAATGGTCAGAAACCCACTTTGTCCCCCTTGCTAAGTTGCTTTGAAATGACTTGCCAGGCCAATCAGGAGGATTCTTGGGGGGCGGGGGCAGAACATTTTTACCTCTTTTCCGCGAAGGGGCCCACATAGTATTACCAGCTTCTAGGCCCTGGTATTACTATATACTTTGGAGTTGATATTTGCAAAACCTTACCTGAAGACTCCCCGCGAGCCTACATGAAAATCTACATCCTCCGATCTTTGTTGACAAAATGACCAGCCCCTAATGGTGGTGATGATGATGATGATTATGATGATGATGGCGGTATGTCGTGCAGCCCGGTACCATAGTGACCGGGGGCGGGGAGTGGTTATGACTCGCTGGGCGCGTTAAGCACCACTAAACGCCACACAGATTGTCATGACTTCTACCATTAATTGGAGGTGTGAACTCTCACTCACACTGAATTATTTAAATCTTCATGATGATGACTTCAACAACAGCCTTGTTTGTATCTCTTTTTCCATTACACTCAGTTTCCTCATTGAAATATGGTCATGATATCGTATAGTGCTTCAGTCAATTTTTAGATCTGAATATTTATGTCTGTATCGTAATTTGCCTCCCTGGTGAATACTCTGTACACAATATGTACGTTGGATCAAATTAATTAGATTATGCAAGGGGAGGGAAGTACATATTTGCATTTTCAATTATATCCCCGGATAGAAAAGACAGGGGTAGAGCAGTCAATGCATAGACTGAGAGGAAGAAAAGGGCATCAGCCTAACTCTCTTGTCAGAGTCAGGGTCGCAAAAATGTCTCTTGATTTGGAAATCCTGGAGGCAGAGGCCAGCATTGCCTGACGCAGTTGGGAAGAGAGTCTGCCGTTGGACTCAATTCCAGACAAGATTGGACTCTAGGGTGGATTCCCATAATTATTGTCTGATTCCGTATAGCGGCTGGACTCTCTCCAAAGGGAGTCATGTTGGCGTCATGCCTGACTGTGTAGAAGAGTCAGACTGACGCCAATCTCTGTGGAGCACAAGATGAAATTTTCACCCCCCCCCCCCCCTAGAGCACTCCCTAACTGATACTTTTACATTAGTGGTGGATTTGGGGGGGGGGGGGTAACAAATTTGGACCCCTTGACCGGGGGGAGGTAAAAAATTTTGATCCCTCTTTTTTGGGGGGGGGGGTAAAAAAAATTCAACCTGATTTGAGGGAAAAAGCCCGCACGTTACTATGCTACAAAGAGGCGCGAACGCGCGCGATTTTCGGCCTGCCGGGGGGGTAAAAAATTTCGACGCCTCTAGGGGGGTGAAAAAATTTCGCGCACTCCGCCCGTAATCTCACCGCCCCCCCTGTTGTTAAAAAATGAGCACTCCCTTATGTCTATAAAATAAACTACAAAGATTTGACGAGTAATATTTCATTTTCTGTTCCTGTTTTAGGTGAGGAAGCAGTGACCTGTACAAGGTGTGTGCACCCACAGATGTGGCTCTCACAGTGAGCAGTCCACCACACCACACGTCTCTAACCCCCATACCAGGTAAGTGGGCACCTTATACCCTTAACATAAGGTGTAGCCAACCTCTGGGTGTCATGGCAGGTGAAACATATGGGATATTGGTGATCGATCAGTGGGAAAGAAGTGTGTATAACTCAGGAAACATTTGGTAAAAATAATGCCACTCTTCCTTACAGGTCCTTTTCATATGTAAACCTTAGGCCACCTTTTATTGATAACTTGGATTATGGACACTCAGAGCAAATATTTTGGGGGGCGGGAGGGGAAAAAAGAAGCTGCCCTTCAGTACTGAAATTTTCCAGGGGGTGGAAGAAAAAAAAGAAAAAAAAGAGCATGGAAAAGTCTTCTTTTGGCTATTAAATGAGGGTATACTGAGAAACATTCCCAAATATCCCTCATTTTGAAGGCCTAAGTCTGGGTGTTTGCTAGTCAGCATGTACTTTTTCTTTTTGCTAAAATTCTCAAAAAATCCCGGCGGAGGGGGGTAAAAAAAAGAAGCTTTTTTGCAATATGCCAAAATTCTCATCGGCGGATCCGTAATCCAAGTTATTAGAATAAAACGGCCTTAACAGGAAGCTTAGAAAATTATTGGAAATAAGATAGGGATGGTGGGGTATCAATATGCTTTTTGTCTTGACTGAAAATAGCAGTCTGTGGGGTTATAGATATATATAGATATATAGATATAGATATATAGATATAGATATATATAGAATCTCTGAGATCAAGACAGATGAAAGAGTCAGTAAACACAAATGACTTCAAAAGCCGTTCTCTATCAAAAGTAAGTCATTCTGATATACCTGGCTCTGAAAAAAAGGAGTTCCCAAGCTGGCTCTCTCTCCTTATGCACTACATGCATGTATATATGCAAGACCACCCACACACCAACTGTGTGCCTCTACATGGGTAAAAATCGACACGGGCGACACAGCGACACGGCCGTTTTAGGCCCTTTTAAAAATCGACGGACACAGGAAACTTAGGCATAAAAATCGACACACAGGAAATTTTCTCTATGTTCTTATATACCTAAAACTCGACACGATGACACGGCCCTTTTGCTAAAATTCGACACGGCGACACGGTCAATATTGTGAGGACCCATGTAGAGGCACAACTGTGCCCCTAACATAAGGTATACTAATGAGGCCCCTTCCCTCCCCTACACATCCATACTGCACACACACACACACTGGCTGCACAGATGGTCAGGCACCATCCACCCCCTCCATGTTAAGGCTAGATTTGAGCCACTATTTGGAAGTCAAATTCTAACCGCCCAACGACCCAGTAAACACAAATACGTAGACCAGACGTTAATTTACATATAGGCCCTACTTCTAAGGTCAGACCATAAGCAGGTTTGTTGACGTTAAATGCTATGGTTTACTCACGCCCAACTCATCGTTGGACTAATTTCAGTTTATTTACTTCATGATTCAGAAGTAAATAAATAAAAATAACAAAATAAGTCTACTAGAGATAAATCTACTGAAAGTGTCTTTAAATGTTTCTGTAAACCATAAGCTCCATGCGGATTCAATGTGACCACGGTGTGGTTTGAATATCCTTAACTTACCACTATTGCCTATTAATGACTCCTTTAATTGCTCTTTCAACCATAAACCACGAGCTGGAACAGAAGAGTTTGAAACACGTGTTTAAACAAAACAATTGCAAAGTTAAGGATTGGGTTCTGTATGGAACAAAAAAAAGAGCACCTAGCCAAAGAAACACATTCTGAAGAGAAAAACGCATTTTCAGTTTAACCATTTCATGAGCCACAGATCGCGTTATTGCATCATGCCCTTCATCTTCACGAACCATGAATGCAGCTCTGGTGAGTATCTTGCCAATACTGCATTCTTGCATCATGTCAACAATTTGGGAGTGTATCAAACCCAAAGGGCCGGCATGATGCATGAAAGCAGCCCTGGCAAGTTACTCACCAGGGCTGCATTCATGCATCATAACGACCACAGGCATAGAGCATCAAAACACCATGCAGCCCTCAAAGGGTTAACCGTTAACCCTTTGAGGGCTGCATGTCACTAAAAGATGACATTTGTCATCATGATGTACCAGCGCAGCCCCGGCGAATAACTCGCCGGCGCTGCATTGGTGCATTATGCCAATCATTTCAGAGTGTATCAACCCCAAAGGATCAGCATGATACATGAATGCAGCCAGGCGAACTCACCAGGGCTGCATCCAAACCTTATGACGACCACAGGCATAGAGCATTAAAGCACTATGCGGCCCTTAAAGGGTAAACACTTTAAGGACCGATGTCGCTGAAAGATGAAATTTCTCAACGTGATGCACCAATGCAGCCCCGGCGAGTAACTCGCCGGTGATGTGCACATTGGTGTATTATGCCGATCATTTGGGAGTGTATCAAACCGAAAGGGTCAGCATGATGCGCGAATGTAGCACTGGCGAGTTACTCACCAGGGCTGTATTCATGCACCATGACTACCAAGGGCATAGCACATTGAAGCACTATACAGCCCTTACAGGGTTAATGCGCCCAGGTCGGTACCAAGTGCTTCTTTGTCTGACGGTATCAGGAATGTGAGATGATACCCAGTGCGCATGCGCCGTGCCGTGTTGGCCACCTGGTGGGTGTTTGTGGAAGCATTATGCGGTAATCCCTGTGACGGCTTAAAGGTGTCTCCTGACTCTGCATTATCTGAGGTCACCACGGCGGATTTATGTGGTTGAGATCTTGTAGAACTGCCCCAACCTGACAGGCCCGGGCAGTCCTGAATATTCAACTTTGATTTTGGAATTGAGTTGCAGGCATCGCGGCTAGTAACTATGTAAGGTCTTATTGTATGAGCCATGGTCACCCCATGGCGTTGGGACATTCCCAAATGGCCAGCCTGATTCATAATATTTAATAGTACTGATGTGAGCAGGCAGGTTAGGGTAGAGATACAAGTACTGATGTGAACAGGCAGGTTGGGGCGGAGATGCAAGTACTGATGTGAACAGGCAGGTTGGGGCAGAGATACAAGTACTGGTGTGAACAGGCAGGTTAGGGTAGAGATACAAGTACTGATGTGAACAGGCAGGTTGGGGCAGAGATACAAGTACTGGCATGAACAGGCAGGTTGGGGCAGAGATACAAGTACTGATGTGAACAGGCAGGTTGGGGCAGAGATACAAGTACTGATGTTAAGAGGCAGGTTGGGGCAGAAATACAAGTACCAATATGAACAAGCTGGTTGGGGCAGAGAAACAAGTGAGTTAGAGTTTTGGGTTTTAACAAATTTTATTCACTTTTTCATTGACGCGGTGTACCTACTCATGAACTATATGACCAACCCTCACAGTAATCTGTGATGTACCGATGTAAACCAGTAGGTTGGGGCAGAGATACTATCAGACTATGGACCGACCGAACGTGTTAACCTCTGCCAGCAGAGTGGGATGCACCTCAGGCTCTGAGGATCAGCTTCAAACACAGCTACAGCCAGGGAAAATATTGTCCTTGCTGTCATTTTTTTCTCCCTTTTCTCATGAATAGCAAGCTGGCCATGTCATAAAGACGAATCCCGGTCTCAGAGGATCAGGGGGATTGGGACAGGAACAATTGTAATAGATATGGGGAGGTGCTTGAAGGGTAGGGTTTGTGTCAACACGTCTGATTCTGTCAAGTCATGGCGGGAGAGTGGAGGATATGAGTCTGCACACATTGGCAGGGGGTAGTATTTGACTTTAAGGTAAAACCCCAGTAACTATCTTATATTTGGCACCTGTGTAAAGAATGGATATTTGTAATAATATTGAAACTAAAGTGCAGGATAAAAGGAAGACCTGGCTAAATAGATGGAACAAATTCTAGGATATTTTAATAAATTCTCAAAGGAACCAAAGATTTTAGACCTTAGAATGTGCCATTGGATATTTTCCCTTTGAGACTTCCCCACAAAGGCAAACAGTCTACAGTCGACTGGGATATAGACTCTGGAGTACCTGGGCTGCGGATTTGACAGAGTTTTTTGCCTAGGTGACGGGGGGTACTCAGTATAGGAACGGGTACTAACTGCAGTAACAACCACAAAGAGCTGTCGCTGTGCATACATCGAAGCAAAAAAAAAGGGCCCTCTTAAATACATTAAGTAAAAAGTATGGGACTGTCAATAAATGGAAAGTACTAAATCCGGGCCTGTCACAATTGATATACATGTAGTAATAATGAACCCTTTCCTTTCATACATGACTTGAGTAATCTATATAATTCCAAAATAACCTCATGAATGTTAAATGGAAAAGGCCTCTTAACGGTGGGCCGTCATCTTACTTCTTAGAAAATAGGAGGATGTAAAAATAATACACATTTCCAAGGGGCTGTAGAATGATCGAATAGGGGGGGGGGCGGTAGTTTGCAGTTGGTACCTAGCATCAAAGAGTCACTACCCCCCGGGGTGGGCACTGACTCTATGTTGGTAAGTGGCAACTGCCGCGGTACAGCCCCTCCTTCTGAAGCTGGAGGAGCTAAGAGGGTCACTGACCGCCCCTCCTTGTCCATAGAGGAAAATTGTGGGAGTGACCACCCCCCTAAATGAAATCATAGCCCCTACTTTCATCCCATCTGAGCATTAGATGCCAGACATAACCATGGCAAACTTACCAATTAGCACCTTATTACACTCATAAGCATGTTTGTGCTCCAATATTACTGTATAAACACAGGAAATCGTTATTTAGGAAGCATTATAGGCCCTACTTCCGATTATATAAGGGGGGTCACCACCTCTCCATCCCATTGTAAGAGGGGCTGACCGCCCCTACATTTCATCCCCTCTGTCAACCCACCGCTACCGCTCCCACAGGAGCTGCGGCAGTGGTTATCCAAACCATACCTCAGTGCCCCCCCCCGGCACTACCCCTGTGGTTTCGTGTGGGTTTGTGAGGATGTCCTGGGGACTGTGTGAGGGATATGTGAGGGATATGTGAGGGGTAGAGGGATATAGTGAGGACTGTGTGGGGCTATACTGAGGGTTTGTGCGAGATTACCACCAGAGGGCGGCTGGGTAGATGATCCATTGATGGGGTCACGTGTGCCCTGAGTATCCGGGCACGGATTAGGAGGATCATCCTGCCCTCTGTGTGTGACCTTGTTATAGGTTACACATACACATAACCATTTACTGACTGCATAGTGCATTAATGCATCAAGCCTTGGTCAGTTTGATATATCAATGCAGCCCTGGCGAGTAACTCGCCAGTGCTGCCATCAAGTATCATGCCGGCTCTACATGGTTGACACACCCCTGAAGGGTTGACATGATGCACCAATGCACCACCGGCCAGTTACTCGCTAGGGCTGCATTGCTGCATCATGACGACAAATGTCATCTTTTAGTGAAATGCCATCCTTAAAGGTCTAAAGGGTTAATGAAATGACCGCAAGTAACCTCATGTACCCAGGCTACCTCAATTAGACAACACGTGTCCTCATAATGTACCAATGCAGCGCTGGCGAGTACCCTGGGCGAGTAACTTACTGGGCCTGTATTGTGTACTATAACGATTCTTTGGGAGGGTACGACTGCACCAATTTCAGTAGAGTCAGGATTGATGTAACCCTGGCGAGTTACTCATCCGGCCCATATCCCTCCAAATCATGACCACACCTCCGGGTATGGTTGACGCTGAGATACCTCCCCGGATTACGGATTAACAAGGAGCATAGAGCGCATTGTTCAAAGCTCTACTCTTACCGATATAGGGTTAATTAAATGACCCCTGGTGACCTTATGTACCCCGGCATATGGGGTCATCACTGTTATTATAATGAGGTTGGATTCCCCTTCTATACACGTGGAATTAATATGCCCATGACTATTGCCAGTTTGAACTGTCAATAACAGAACAAAATTCCCTTATTGACAGTTCAAATTTTCAAGACCAGGATAGATTTCTCTTTTCGACAGTCTGTCAATAACAGAAAAGGATTCTCTTATTGACCGTTCTAAAAAATGGAAAAAGTTTGTACTGTGAATAGCATTTTTGAATTTATATTAGCTTTGGCACTGACTTATCCAATGCCCACAGTTAAGGGGACATTTACACAAGGCATGCACCAAAGGAACGATAGTTTACATTCTGTATGCTAAATGGATTTAAAACCAGATGGCAGAAAGGAAGCATATCATGCTGCAGTCTTACAGCATATAGCTGAGGAGGGTTGTCCCCGACCCCCTCACAGTTCCATTATATAAAGCCTATACACATAACACTAAACCCAGATACCAGATCTACAGATGAGTCCCTCTGTTTAACCCTTTCAGGGCAGCATGATCACCTTGAGACCTCATGTAGTAGTTAAATCCAGTGGCGTAGGAAAAGGGGGGGGCAGGGGGGCCCTGGCCCCCCCCAACCATAGAGCAGGGGGGGCCTGAATATGTTTGGGCCCCTCCAAAATTTACCAAGACCCTATAATGAAATACACAAACTTTCCCAAACGTACCTTTCCCACATAGGGAAAAGTGGGGACATTGAGGCCTGGCACCCAATCATAACTAAAGGCAGTCTCGGGCCCTGACTGTACGTTTACAGTCTGGGAGATTACTTAGATCTATGTACCTACACTGGCCTCATACCCTGCTATACTGTATAGGTCTACTAGTATCAGCAACCATGGGGGTGTGGGTTCTAACCCCACTCTGGCTTAATTTTTAATAGTTTTGATATCTGCATATTGCACCTAAATTGAAATAATGTACCTAGTCACATATGTAATAGCTAATTTAACTATGTCAATTAAGGTGGATTTATGCTTTAAATGGGCTAAATAAATAATGTAAAAAAACGAACCTACATTTTGCCTAGGGTGGGATTCGAACCCATGAGGCCATACACAACTCCTACATGATCATGTGATCATAGCTGACCAATCAGTGAGCTACCTATCTCATTAAGAAATGATCCAGGATCCTGGATCATTTTTGTAAGTAGGTTACAGCTATTAGATACAAAATTGTCCAGGCCCATTACAGCCTGACGGCTGCAATGGGCCTGGAGTGCTCGAGGCTGAACTAAAGGTGGCTCAAATACTACTTTTCTATACAATTCATATATGAGTGTGTATATGCACTTTCATGGTTGAAAACCGATATTTAAGGCTGGTTGGGTTGGGCCCCCCTGGGCCACCCCAATCAAGATATGCTTCCTACACTTCTGAAATCACAGCCAGAGCCCTGTACTCAGTATATCGGCAACAGTCAAGGCTGATTATGAGTGTACTCAGCCGTGACTGAGCCAAACATACAGGGCTTTGGCTGTGGTTTAACTGGCTTATGCCACTACATGTAGTAGTGATTGTTTTTTTTAAATACAGTCTCTTATATCGTCTCGGTGGGACACGTGACCCAGACCATATGGTCGGCGACAAACGGACAGACATCCCTCCATGTGCCGTTCATCAGCCACACCACGTCCGTTCATGACCCAGTCTGCCTTATTTGGGCATGGGGCTAGGCTATGGTCAGTTAAAAGTAAGGGTGAGACTGAGGAAACTCAGAAAGGGTAGCGATGCGACTTGCCAGAGGCCGAGGGCCTCTAGTATGTATCATACAGGCAGGCAGTTTATTTTGTTCTCCCATCCACCTGCGGTAGAAGCTGTACTAATGCAGGTGAGTCACTCATCGGTACACAATCGGTGAATTATCCTTTGGGCGTGTATCCCACTGGTATCCTGCATCATGCAAAAGGACAACTAAAGGCATAGTACATTAAAACACTATGCTACCCATAAAGGGTTCACCTAGATGTAGGCCCTTTACCCAGAGTCCTTCAGCGTCCACAGACCGGACACAGGACAACAATGGCGGCCCCCACTGTACACACACCGCTCACACAGCCTCTTTGTGAACCCACCAATCACAGGCCGCGGCTCAAGAGGCGGCGGGGGGTCAGCCCAAGAGCTAACAGAGGTCCTGACTGGTGGGTACCTGGGGGGGGGGGTGCCTGGGGACGGGCCTTTGAAGTAAAGGACAAGCCGACGGGCAAACAATGTGTTAGCACTGTGAGGGCTGCATCATGCCTTAAGGCTTCCAGGTGTGTGTATATTGGTCGTCATGATGCACTATAATGCGCTGATGCAGTGGTGGCCATCATACTAGGCGTTTAGGAGTGTATCAACGCACAGGGTTCGCATTATTTTTGATTACGGTGCCAATGAGTTACGCATCAGGGCTGCATTCATGCATTACCTGGGCAATAGGGCAGACTGGATATAGGTAATACTATGTGAGCCTTCAAGGGTTAAGGGCTTATTGGGGGCCTACGGATCTGACATATAGAGGGAAAGTCTCAGATGCAAGTTGCCTTATTTTTGAGGGGCTGGTTAAGGATCTGGCTTTCATGTCAGTTTGAGTTGCAAAGTAATAGATTATTACAACAGATGTGTAAGCTCATGAATAAGCAAATTCAAAAATTGTTTACTGATTGTAAGGTAACAGCTCTATACTAGCCTACTTTATTGGTTAAAGATTGATTGGGACTCTTGTGTTTAGATGAGGGAACAAACGAACTAAATACTGGCATTTTTTACAACCGAAAACATCTCATATTTTTCTGGACATACAGGTTGTATTTGAAACACATTCAGGAGGAGTCTATAGGTGCAATGTTAGAATGCCTGATTCTATTTGCTATGGAAATCATATTCTAAAACATATATATATACACGTAGTACAATCCATATGTAGACACTTCCGAGCATATAAATAAGAAGTCCCATGATAATCTTCGGCTTCGGTCTAGGAGAAGAAAGAGCTGAAAGGAATGCCGTGTTCGAGAGGGGATTAAATAATCCCTTCCCTTTTTACGTGGCCTTTTCAGTAATGAATCGGTTTGATACAGATCAAAAAGGGCCCAATACGTGTCCACATGTTTATTCACCTGGATCCCTGTGACCTTCTGACCTGGGGCATGTTGTACACCTGTACCGCCAGGTGGGGTACAGGGAGGGCGCTGCCCGCACAACGGGACATCAAAGACATTAGGCCCTTCAATCCTTTAACCCTTTAAGGACGGATGTCGCTAAAAGATAACATTTGTCGTCATGAAGCACCAATGCAACCCTGACGAGAAACTCACTGCTGCTGCATTGGTGCATCATGTCGACCCTTGAGAGTGTCTCAACCCTGTAGGGTCGTCATGGTGCTTAAATCCAACACTGGCGAGTTACTCACCAGGGTTTCATTCATGCATCATTACGACCAAGGGAATGATGCATTAATACATTTTGCCATCCTTAAAGCTTTAAAGACGGCATGATGCCTCAAGGATATTGTTCATTTGTCGTTATTTTCACCCAAAGCAGTTCCAGCAAGTAACTCAGCAGTGGTGCACTGGTGTATCATGCCGACCCTTCGGGAGTGTATCAATCCGGGAGAGTAGGCATTGACAATGCATGGATGCAGCCCTCGCGAGTTAATTAGATTACTGACCAAGGCTGCAATCAGGTATCATGACAGTTCACAGTGCATTAATGCATCATGCTGCCCTTACGAGGTTAATACACATAAGGTATACAGGTTATGAACCGAGGCCCTGAGACATGGCCATGTTAGCATACACCCTGTGTGTGTATGATGTACAATGTAGTATGATGTAGCCCTCAGCTAGAATAAATGAAGTTATTCCTTTCTGCTTGGTGGTGTGTGACTATGTAACATGCATATTCCTCAAGGATATGAGATGCTGTGGTAACAGTACCATACACAGTGATAGAATGCTGGATTCCAGCACGTATCTACACTGATAATAAAACCTATAGTCAGTACTGACTATACCATCAGTCAGGGGACTATACAACTTAGTCACATATTAGTCATAAAGATAGTCAGGAGTGACTATATGTGGATCACACAAATTGATGATGTCACAGGAATGTGTGCACAGGAAACAGTTAGGATTCAAATTTGAATGGTCCATGGACTTCAGGTAGGCACATCCTCTCCTAAACCACTGTTCTATGGCTATCCCTGCTTATTATATGTTATGTTACAGTTGACTATGACAACTTAAGATGTTATAGGGTGCATGACTTCTCATGTTTGATAGAGTTATCATGGTAATTTGTTCCAATTTTGAGAACATAGAAATACATGAACAGTGTATGTCTAGACTGACAGAGCATGATAGGCCTACACAGGAGCCTGTCACCTCCTCTGCCTTATCCTAGCCTGTCCCCTGGCCTGTCTTATCCTAGCTTGTCCCCTGGCCTGCCTTATCCTAGCCTGTCCCCTGGCCTGCCTTATCCTAGCCTGTCACCTGCCCTGCCTTTTCCTAGCCTGTCCCCTGCCCTGCCTCATCCTAGCCTGTCCATGCCCTATCCTAGCTTGTCCCCTGCCCTGCCTTATCATAGCCTGTCCCTGCCCTGCTTTATCCTGGCCTGTCACCAGCCCTGCCTTATCCTAGCCTGTCCCCTGCCTTGCCTTATCTTAGCTTGTCTCCTGGCCTGCCTTATCATAGCTTGTCCCCTGCCTTGCCGTATCCTAGCTTGTCCCCTGGCCTGCCTTATCCTAGCTTGTACCCTGCCTTGCCTTATCCTATAGCTTGTCCCCTGTCCTGCATTATTCTAGCCTGTCACCTGCCTCATCCTAGCCTGTCCCCTACCCTGCCTCATTCTAGCTTGTCCCTTCCCTGCTTTATCATAGCCTGTCCCCTGCCCTGCCTTGTCCTAGCCTCTCCCCTGCCCTGCCTCATCATAGCCTGTTCCCTGCACTGCCTTATCCTAGCCTGTCTCTGCCCTGCTTTATCCTAGCCTGTCCCCTGCCCTGCCTTGTCCTAGCCTCTCCCCTGCCCTGCCTCATCATAGCCTGTTCCCTGCACTGCCTTATCCTAGCCTGTCTCTGCCCTGCTTTATCCTAGCCTGTCCCCTGCCCTGCCTTATCCTAGCCTGTCACCTGCTCTGCTTAATCCTAGCCTGTCCCCTACCCTGCCTTATCCTAGCTTGTCCCCTGGCCTGCCTTATCCTGGCCTTGCATATGCTCTGCCTTTTCCTAGCCTGTCCCCTGCCTTGTCTTATCTTAGCTTGTCTCCTGGCCTGCCTTTTCCTAGCCTGTCACCTGCTCTGCCTCATCCTAGCCTGTCACCTGCTCTGCCCTATCCTAGCTGTCCCCTGCCTTGCCTTATCCTAGCTTATCCCCTATCCTGCATTATTCTAGCCTGTCACCTGCCCTGCCGCCTTATCCTAGCCTCTCCTCTGCCCTGCCTCATCCTAGCCTGTCCCCTGCACTGCCTTATCCTAGCCTGTCTCTGCCCTGCTTTATCCTAGCCTGTCCCCTGCCCTGCCTTATCTTAGCCTGTCCCCTGCCCTGCCTCATCCTCGCCTGTCCCCTGCCCTACCTCATCCTAGCCTGTCCCTCCCTGCCTTATCCTAGCCTGTCCCCTGCCCTGCTTTATCCTAGCCATGTCTACCCTGCTGAACCTTGACCTGCCTTCAGTACTTAAGTTTCCCTTATTTCTCATGATTGACTATATTAGTCATAGTGACTACTTTAGACCATGAAACCATTAAATTCATAGTCACTTGACTATATAGCCCAAATCCGCCAATTCAATGGCTGACTATAGGTTGACTATATCACTAACTTACTATAGACATAGGTGACTAACTTGGTGTAGTCGTTTTTACTACATTCATGTGACTATAGAAATGTAGTCCGCAGTGACTAACATTTTAAGGTCCATTATTATCAGTGTAACTCCTTTAATAGGCTGAACTACATGCCATGGTGTATTGTCAACATAAGAAAGACAAAACGCAAAGGGAGTTTTTCTCATGGAAATAAAGGATCAGAAGGACCAATGTAAGAGTAGTTATCATGATGTAGACGCTTTCTTTAAACTATCGAAGTCGTTTATGAGCTCCGCTCAACAAAGCGCAGGGGCCAATGAGTGAAATCACATTTAGTGTACTTTGTGTTTGTTTCATTTAATTGAAAAGTAGACCAATTTATGAAGAAAAACCAATAGAACTTCTTTTTAGGCTTAAGGTCACATGATCGTTCTGTTTCTGGCTCAGCCATGCACCAACCAATGCAAGTCATCTCCAGGAAACGTCCAATGTATACTTTTGATATGGCCTGGGAAAAGGGGCCTTAGTGAACCCAGCCCTATGGTCCCTTTTGGCAGATCGTGCAATTATGCATGTATTGAGGCGGCTCCCTGTGCCTATATATGCCGTACACACAGTGGTGTATGGTGTATGTAGCAGACACACCCTCATGGTAAGTGCCTGACCCCTCCCAGGTACACTTTAATTACGGTCTGAGATTAGACGTATTCATGTCGTGTTTATCCTGTATACCACAGCACACAGTGTCACATGTACCAGCTGGATTAGGCCTATAACCCTGTATGGAAGGCATGTGGCTAAAAGATGACATTTGTCGTCACGATGCACCAAGAAAAGCCCAGCGAGTAACTCACGGGTGCTGCATTGGTGCATCATTTTGACCCTTCAGGCGTGTCTCAATCGTGTAGGGTTGGCATGATGCCTGAAAGCAGCATGGGCGAGTTACTTGCCAGGGCTGCATTCAAGCATGATATGATTAATGCATTATGCCGTCCTTAAAATGTTACGGGCAAAAGAGTGCTTTAATACACTACCCCTTAGGTCGATGTGATGATTGAATGCAGTCTTCGTGATTCTACTCGCCAGTGGTTCATCGATGCATGGTGAGAGCCGTCAGGAGTGTATCAACCCCATAAGGTCGGCATGATGCTTGAATGCAGCATGATCGAGTTACTCAGCAATAAATCATGTGTGCAAAGGGCATAGCACATTAAAGCACTCTGTAGCCCTATGTGGTTAATGTCCTCCAGGCATGTCCCCTATAGGTAATGTTTGCCCCCTATATGTACACACTTATACCCGACCAACTTATTAGAAAGCTGAAAGGCATGGGGACTTTGTTGTCATAATAAATGAGGTAGAGGGTGAGTAGGTACCGGGGTTAAGCACTCACACACACACACACACACACACACACACACACACACACACACATGTAGCTCCAGGTATAGCGCTGCGAAGATATGTCCGAAGCTGGCCACCTTTAAATTTCCTACTTAAACTATGTTCTACATAGTTTGGGGGCTATTCAAGTATGGCGTCATCGATAAAAGGTAGGGGGTATATGGGGAATGATACCCTGTTGTTCCTAAATTATACTCAATTATTGCATGAAAGGGAAAATGATGATGCAGGTGGTTGAGCGTTTTGGAAAATGCTTGAAGAGTGGGAATGTCATGCTTGAATGTCCCCATGCATTAGGAAACAGATGTATTTACCAAAGGAGGTATTTAATAATACTGAATGTCTAGGTTCACTTAATAATAATTTGATTTCGGAGCCCCAATATGCAAAAGAAACACGATCAATGTAGTTGATTTTACCTGACCCTACACAAAGAACCGGGACAAAGAACTACTTGGGTCAATCCCAAAGGCCTCCTTTATACCATAATGCAGCCATGGGGGTCTTTATACTTATAAGGAACAACATTTTCTTTATCATCAAAGGTGATGAAAGTCTGTAACCCTTTAAGAACAACATGAGGCCTCGATGCTTCATTTGTCATCACTGCCAACAGAAACTTTCTAGACTGCTAGTGCTGCAGTTGTGCATCATACTCATCATTTGAGAGTGTATCAACCCTAGTTGACATGAAGCATGAATACAACACTGGTGGGTATTTAGGTATTTATCATTCTGACGTATGGGCATATTTCATTAAATCACTCTGCTGCCATTAAAGGGTTAACAGACTAATGTGTCGGCGGTTACAGATCCTTGTTCTCAGGAGGACATTGTGCAAACTGTTGTTGCTGCCTGCGTGTGTGTGTCCAGCCGCCCCCCCCCCAATCACTACAGCCCCCCTGTGGAGTCACGTTTTGTCCACATGCCACAAAGTGTCCACACCCATTATCAAACTCTTTGTAGAAACTTAATTTATTTCTTAAGGCAAGCGATTTGCAAGGTTTATTATTAGTTCTAGTAAGTTCATTAATAGAGATATCATTAGATGACTGAATCTCCCAGCCTGGTGATACATAGTACATAATAGAATAAGATATAGCCTACAATTATACCATAATAAACTGTAACTGATATTTTCTTATCTAGGTGGGTCCTAAAGTTGCCTGTATGGTGTACACATCCAAGGAGCAAAGAAATTATACTCCAGGTGAAAACACAATTAATTTTAACAGCACCAACTTGTGTCTTTCCTTGACCTGTGGACAGTTTGTGGCCTGTGGACAAAACGTGACTCCACTGCCCCCCCTGCCGTGTCAGTACCTTTATAACGTCATACAATGGGGTACAGGTACACCCCCCGGTCCACCCCATCCCACACATTTCTCCCCTGAGGAGGTTGTCTTAATTAACACCTGGAAACCCTTTAAGGGCAGCAGAGTGCTTTAATACACCATGCCCTTTTGTAATTGAATTAGCCTTATTTTTAGCACTTCTGTATGCATGGTGCTTGGATGCAGCTCTTAGGAATTTATCTCCAAGGCTGCATTTTTGCAACGTTCTGGAGGGTTGGTACACTCCCGACAGATTAGCATGATGCACTCATGCATTGGTGCATCATGATGCCACAAGAACATGACACATTAAGGTATCATGTTGTCCGTAAAGGGTTAGTAAACACCTGTGGATACACGCCCTTCCTGCACGGCCGTTTTAATGATGTTGGACTTTCTGCTCAGCATGTGGGTGCATGTGGACCCTGGAGGAAAGACACTTAATACCATTAAAGACTTAACCCTTTACAGTGCTTTAATGTGGTATAATGTATACCCTTTGTCGACATGATTCGTGAATGTAACCCTGGTGAGTGTACCAGTATTCACCAGAGCTGCATTAGTTCATCATGCCAAGCCTTTGGGGGTGTATCACCCCTGTGAGGTCGACATGATGCATTCATGCAGCACCGGCAATTAGATTGAATTATCATGACGATAAAGGTCATGATGCATTAAAGCACTATGCGGCCGTTAAGGGTTTAATGCTTCCCCCAATCAGCTCTCCATGTGTCTATACACCTGGCTGTGCCTACACGTGGTACCTGAATCCTCCACACCTGTAGGTACCTGGATGTGTGTGGAGGTAGTTAGGTATAGGGCTTACTTACCTTTAATGTAAGCGTCAGGTACACTCAAAAAGTAAACTTGTCTCCAGACTCTTCCAAGTAACGATCATAAAATGAATGAGTCAAAAACTTGTCTAAGTTACAAGGAAGCGGGTCTTCTAGCTGGAGATAAATGACCCCTTGGCATGTGCCAGCCCAAAACCCGACATTTGCCAGCTCCAGATTCTATTTGTGGGATGGTAACCTGCTAGGTTAGATAGCTTTTGACTCGTTTATTTTATGATAGTCACTTCGACGAGTCTGGAGACAAGTTTGTTTTTTCAGTGTACTTTTCAGTGTGTCTGAAATCTAAATGGGAGAGTTGGATACCAGCCTCCCTGTATGATTTAACATGACAGTATCAGACATCCTGAAAACAAAAAGAAACAAAAAAAAACGCCGAGTGTGCAGGCTACTAGTACCAGTAGGTGAGGTGGTGGGTGTGACATGTGGATCTCTGTGTGCTGTTAAGGATCCAATGTCGGCCCGCGGGCACGGACGGAGATCAAACAACGCCTCTTAACCCCCCCCCCCCCCCCAACATCAACTCACCTCTATCTCTACCACTGACACTGTGAAGTCCTCATCTCCCTATACTCCCCCACTCACACTATGGGATGCCTATGTCCCCCCATCGTATATATGTCTACCACATCAAATCTCCAACCCCTAACCCAAGTACTCAGTGCTTTAAAGTGCATGCTAAATGTATATGTGCACATGGACCGGTATGCCCACTTAGTCCTCCATGCATGCAACGGCATTTTCGGGGGTGTATCAACCCCATAGGGTCGCCATGATGCATGAATGCAGCACTGCCGAGTTACTCACCAGGACTGCATTAAAGCATCATGGCGACAAAGGGATATAGCACATTAAAGCTCTATATGCATCCCTGTGTAGGCAGTGGCGGATTTAGGGGGGGTGCGCGGGGGCGCGCGCCCCCCCCTTTTTTGGGCAAAATTTACATTTTTTTAATGTAAAATTTGACACAAAAGTTAGGAATGGAGAATATTTCCTATAGCGCGCACCCCCCTTTTCAAAATCCACCACTGGTAGGCACGCTCACTCAGGGTTAGGGCTATCTGCACACAGAGAAGAAAAGCGTCAAAAGGGACTCCAGGTTGTCTCCAGAATGACTCCCCTGTTTAGGGAGCCTAGGTGACTCTCTGGCTGACCTAAGGAAGTCATCTGGGGGAGTCACATGACCCAGAGAGCTATATGACTCCCCAGGTGACTCCCTCAAGTCAGCCAGAGAGTCATCGAGGCTCCCTTAGGCGACCTGGGGGGCCTTACATAAGCAGAGAATAATATTGACCGCAACTTAGGGTGTGAGGAATAATTTTGGCGGTACCGCTAGTTAGGCCTTACATAAAGGGTACCAAAAAGTTCCGCAACCAAAAAGAATGTTTCCTTAAATTTTCTGTAAAGTTAGGGCAAAAAAAGTTAGGACAGTTTTAAAGATAAATCAGGTAAGGAATTCTTTCCTTAAGTTAGGAGATATTTCCTCAAGGTCGAGAAACTGTGACGTCACGCAGGGGATTCCCCCCAACTTGGTCACGTGACCAAGGGGTACCCCGGAAATTTATCTCAACCTCTCGAACACCACAGGATCCGCCAACGAAGATACAAAACCAGCCTAAGGTAGGTTAATCGATGTTCTACCTTAACTTCACTCTATATGTTGACTAAATAAGGTTCAGAGATCATCCGGGTATAGGTCTTTTCATGTCAATCGGCAAATTAGGCCTTCTATAGCACTTTTACGTCCCGCAAAGTGGGCGATAATGAAGTAAATACGTTTCCCGCCCGCGGGAAAGTTTAAGGATAAATTTCTCAACCTATGTTGTGCGTGTTCATCGCAGGGATGGTCTTCATTTTTCTTTCCCTTCGTTGTTCCCTGATACCTAAAGTTCGTCTCAGGTTTCCCTACATTCCCTTGCAGAATGCCCCGCGGTGTTGCAAAGGGACACGGAAAGAAGGGTGAGGAGGAGGAAATTGTTTTGGAGTCAGAGGAGTCGTCCGAATATGAGGATGACGACACAGACGGAGACGCCACTTACCAAGATGCCGAGGATTCAGACTCTTCTTCGTCCACTTCCAGTGTTGAGGAAGAGGCACTGCCCAAGAAATACCGTCTTAACAAAGGGGGCAAGCAGTTGAAACCAGTAGTCGTGAAATTAACTCAAGTGGCTAAATCGGTATCAAAGGTCGGTGGCAAGAAAGTTTCAAAGAAAACCAAGAAGAGGGCTGCCTCGCCTACTCCTTCCACGTCAAGTACTACTAAGGTAGTTAAATCCTCAAAAGCTCCAAAGAATCTGGACGTCTCCACAACTTCCACAGCCAGTGACTCCAAGAAGCTGCCGTGGTTCACCGCTGAGGAAAAACTGGCCCTCTTCTCTGTTGCCCACAAGCACCGCCACCTGCTCAATCTTCAAAGGACGAAAAAGAGTGCGCCGCTGAAGGACGCGGTGAACGCGAAAATGCTAGGTAATTTATTTCATCTTCCCTAACCAGCTGCCTTTATGTCTTCTCCCCAAGAAATGGTTCTCTTTTAAGCTGGAGATTTTCCTTGGTTAGTTTTGTTCAATGGAGTATGAGACGTACATTGGGTGGATGCATGGGTACTTACATCAAAAAACTTACACGTTATTTTTCATTTCTCAGCCGCTGTGAACGCCGTTAACAACTCCGTCACCCGCTCCATGGACCAGGTGCTCAAAAAAACTCTCAACTTTTCCATCGAAGGCCGGCGCTAAGGTTCGTTTTCAACCCTGGGTCATCTTCATTCACTACCACTCAGTTCTCAAGTGTTTTCTTCATTAATTGTCATTGTTCTATCTTTGTGTCTTTGTATCTTTTTATCTTCCGACTATTTCAATTTTACATCACCAGAAAAAACTTGTGGAGTAATTCCTCATCGCTCTTTCCCTCACTTTACTTTACAGAACGACGAGTTACTGGCCAAGTACGTGTCAAAGGGACTCCCCATACCTAGCGGGGAGGGTTTAGATGAGACCGAGAAACTCGCCCTGAAATACAAGCTTGTCGAGAATATCGCTGGTAAGTTTTACTCGTGTGCCGACTAAAAAGTAGTTAAGCTTTTATGCCGTACTCATCTCCAGGTTTAAGATAAATTCTTCCAGTCGTTTCATCTACAAGTTCACGCGAATTATTCCTAACTTATATCTGTCATTTCTCAGCCCAAGGTCATCCGAAATGTAAATACTTACCTTTGCCTTCATGCAGGTTGCGTACGCGCCAAGAAAAGACGTGAGACCAGCAGCCATGAAATGACCGAGGATAAGGACGAACAGCCGGAGGAGGAAGCGGAGGAAGCAGACATGTCCGTGGAGTCAGACCCGAAGAGACGTCGAGTGGAGGAGGAAGCAGAGGACACTGATGGCTCCAATGACGAGGATGACGCTCCTACCTCAAACTCAGGCCTTGACTTGAGCTGCCCTGAAGAGTTGTTTGCCTCTACACCCAAGCAAGCGCCCAAGGAAGCAGCAGCTACCACTCGCCACAACTCTGATCTCGTACCTGCTCGGCGTGTCTTGCCCACCGAAAACTCCATCCCTCCTGCGGCGCCTGCAGTTAGGCCAGACTCACCTGAGATGCACCTGGCCGATGCATTACGGCTGGTAATCACGCAGACGGCAAACACCCAGGCGATCATGGCTTCAGGTGAGCGCTTAACACAAATTGTGTAATAAAAAATGAATTTTTGGGTGGCCGTCCCATTGCAATGAACCTGACAATACACATTTAGAATTGGTTTACTTTCAGTAGAATTACGAACATGTCAAGTAACTGGAGAGATGTAAAATTATAAAGCGAAAACTGTTTAAAGGTATTTACCTTTCTCTTTATTTTTTCAGAGCTGCAGTTAATGCGGGGTATCCTGGGGGATGTCACACGCAGGGTGGGCTGTGCTATGGCGACACAAACTGCCCTAACTCTACCGCCAGGTGATATCGTGCCTGCGCGTCCACCACCCCAGCAGCAGTCACCACCGATCAGCCACCAGCCGTTGGTTGAGGTGCAGACCACCGAGATTCAGCAGCAGTCACCACCGATCAGCCAGCAGCCGTTGGTTGAGGTGCAGACCACCGAGATTCAGCAGCAGGTCACTCCGACAGAAGAAGTTTCCCAAGAAATATCCCAAGCTGTGGACGTTCAGCCACAGGAAAAGCTGCAAACCAGTAGCCTGTCTGCAACTGTTACCCTGCCCACGGAGACTGCCCATACGGCGTCGACGACTGAGCCTACCCAGAATGCCTTGCCCCCCTTGCCTGCTACCCCTCCGACTCTACCCCACGCTTCACAGACGACCCCGACTGCCCTACCTACCCAACCGGCTACGCCACAGCAGGCAGTTCTCCCTGCAGAGCAGCCCAGCAGTCTGCCTCCACCGACCAGCACTTCACCAACTACCACGACGGTCTCGGCCTTACCTACCCTTACTGCAGACCAGCCCACTGTGGCTGCACCGACCACCTCACCGATCCCGACGAATGTACTCCCCTTACCTACCCTACCACAGCTCCAACTCATTATAACGCCCCCACCTATGATGGCCCTCCTACCCACAAGTCGCACAAACACTCAATCGTCAACCCTACCTCAGATTCTCGACCTTTCCACGGTGAAAGGTAACGAAGAAAACCGGCAGCAGAGGGAACCTCCTGAGCCTGCGCAGCATGAGGATGAAGAGGAGGCGGAGGTGCTGAACAAACCCAAGACGCGGAACAAGCCGCGGAAGGCGAAAGGCGGGAAGCGCAACGGGAAATGAACCCTTACTGAGTTAAACAGAGACTGAACTTCAGGAGAAATCTCAGTTAAATGGAAGTAAAATCCAGGATACATCTCAGGAAGTTTATTGTGGGTCACAGCTTTAATGAACAATGATTCCGCCCAACTTGTTGGTTGTCGTAAGAACCCCAATGTTTTCCGTTATCGGTGCTAACAGTTGACATTCTGAATATCTTAATACAGATTAATATTGATAACTTGATGGGTGCTGTTCTGTAAAAAATAATTGTTCTACTTTGTAGTTAGGATAAAACATAGGAAGTTTAGGTCTTTGATACGGTAGTATCGTTTAATAATAAAAGAATTCTTTAAATATGAATGACCAGAAGAAAAATACTCATCTTGTACGTGTATTAAAACAAACCTTTTTTGCAAAGAATAAACAAGATCGGCAATGTCTAATAGTGTACGTGGGTTTTAGAATATCCATATATTCTAGCGTTCAACATGTTGTGTGTGCATCAAAACAATCCTAGCATTTAACATTTCGAGTAATAACAAGTAATTTGTTCATATTGATGCATATTGCGACTGAAACAGTTTCTGCCGCAGTGTTGTAATGAAAGAAATAAAAATATAGATTAAACTAGAAATTGTTCTATTGATTTTATAAGTGAACGAACTATACAGCTCTCAGTCTCCCTAAACTTTAAAAAACAAAGGCCTAAAAGTTGAGAAGTACATCCCAACCACAGGTGATTCGAGGCGCCATCTGACGGAAAACACCTGCAATTGACGTCATACACGTGGGTGACACAAAGGTGCCCAAGTCAAAGCTGAGGGAACAAAATGGCAAATGCAGACTATATGGTAAGGAATTTGTAGAGTGCAACATATCAGAATCAATCATAAAGTACTCAAGATCATGTAGACCCATAGGAACAAGCTCAAACTGAACTAGCGAGCACGAAAAACGACACTTCCATTTGGCAGTATTATTCTCAACTTTTGTCTCAACTTTTGCCCTTACTTTGGTCCAATAGGATGTGACGCTGGAAAGCGAGAGTGACGACTCTTGGTTGTCGGACGGGGACGCACACCCCCCACAGGTCGAGAGTGAGGAAGAGACGCCCCAGCAGGTGTCCCCCCCGGCCAAGAAAAGGAAATTGCCCGGCCACAAGAAGAAAATAAGTGGGGGTAAAGGGCCCGACCCAAGTTTTGACCCTAACGCACCACACACCCTACCCAGGGAGGCTACCGAAAACACGGCCGACCTTGACTACGATCCGGAAGAGGACACTGGGGATCAGGAGCATGTCAACTTCTGGCGCCGAGAGGATACCCAGGCGCTGGTGGCGGCCCTTAACCATCACCGCAAGTACTTGAAGGGCAATTTTGAAGGGAGCGGGGGTGGAAAAATCAGAAGAGACAAAGCATGGAATGAAGTAGCAGGTGAACATCTTTATTAAATAATCAATTTATGTAGCCAAATATCACTATACTTGACATTTACAGAGTATCACAGATAGCACCAAATACACCACCATCGCAAACAACTTGACATATGAAAGGTTTTGCAGATATGCTTTTTGCTACATACTTGATAAATGATACATCTTTCTGTTCCAGAATACATTAACAACCGCTGTTCTACCCGCTGGAACGTTGAACAGTGTAAGGGCAAAGCGACGCGTTACGCTAAGGAAGTGAAGGACAAGGTAAAGGCACAATGACGCTCACTGCGTAGTGTAACATGTTTAAAAACATTCCTGTATGAAATACCACGTTGCTCGTTCACACTTTTTTAAAGGAACTCCCTAGTCGACATGCAAAGTAATCCTTCTTATCTATGAATGAGATCAAATACATTACAGTAACTGTCCATGACTAATATGTGCGCGGACATACAAACTTGAATAAATATAAATGTTAACTACCTTACACATTACAGTACAACAAGTTGCGACGAGCTCTGGTAAAGACGGGCGGCGGAATCATCACGGACGAAATGTACCTGACTTCTACAGAACAGTCAATGTTGGACTATGTGGGTGTTGAAGGTGTCGTAGGTAAGCACATCACATTATGACATTTCGTTATGACTGCAGGGTGAAAATAACAGTAAAGGAATGTGTATCATTCATGATAATACCTCATGGCATAATAAGTGGACGTTGCCAACATCCACTACAAGATCTATCTAACTTTATTTACAGGTATCCCTGGTTGCAGTGGTGTACCGCTTAAACCAAAGACGAAGATGAAGTCCCAACAGAAATATGCTGACGCCGCTGAGAAGGCGTGGGACTTCAAGAGGGAAGACGTTCCCAACTACACAGCGGACCTACCCACAGACAAAGTGAGGTGCACCGGGGGAAAGAAGAAGAGGAAGAGCCAGAAGAAGACAACTAAATAACTGAATTTTTAAACACTTGCCTAAAGTCAAAAAATGAAAAGTTTAGAGAATTTTGCACCAGCGCTGTTCTTAAAGTAAAATGCAAAGTTAAATTTCTTAAATAAAATATACCTTTCTTACTATATTTCTAAAGACTAAGATTTATTTTATAAATAAAACAGAGATATTTCCATTATGCTCTCTTGCCGTCTTCTTTTTCCCCCTTAGTTCATGAACGTTTTAGATCGGTTTTAGATCGGTGCCGGGTGACCGGCCGCCCGGTTGAAGTGAGCTGCCACATAGTGGTCCCTGTGGTCGCGTGCAACTGGCTCAGGGACTCCCTGCTCATAGTCAATCGGTCCCCGGGGTGGGTCTCTACGTGGGCGATACCGGTCAAATCCATCATCCTCTGCATCGCGATGTGGGGTTCGATCCTTTAGCGCGAGATTGTGGAGGCACGCACAGGTGGTTATGATGCGACAGGCTTTCGCTGGGGTATGGTGTAAGTAGCCACCACTACCGTCGATGCATCTGGAAGGTAATGCAACCGAATATAAGGACCACATAAATTTATGCTATGCAGAAATATGTCTAGTACAGTGGACATGCAATCACACATGGCAGGCATGTATTTTTAGGTTAATTTCTAACCTCCACCTCTGCTTGAGCACTCCTATAGTCCTTTCGACGAGGCATCGAGTAGACCTGTGCCAACGGTTGAAGGCCTTCTGCTTCCAGCCGACAGGGTTGTCGTACGGGGTCATCATATAGTCAGTGAGGGTGTATCTGACGACGAAAAGAAAAACTTTGATTGCTTACTATTTTGTGAAAAGTAGGAATGTTGGTTGAGTCAAATAACCCTTTATTTCAATTTAAAGACCAAATTCCTGCCTACTACTGCTGGTGAGGTAATTTTTTTTTAGGGTGTAAAAGAATTTAGCTTAACTCGCATATTATGCAGAGCAATCAGTTTAAAGATGGAATTCCTTCTACTGGTAATTGTTAATTTTTTGTCAACTTACCCTGAGTCCCCAAGGAGGAAGAAGGCACCCCACTCCCCAGACTCGGCCTCGTCGTACAGGGGACTGGAGGCGAACGAGTATTGGTCGTTCGCCGACCCGGCATAGGAAGCATTTATGTGGGTGATACGCTGCTGCGCGTCACACACCACCTGAAACAGTAAGGATGAAGTAAAAATCAAACATGAATATGTACACAATGCCAGCACTGTGAAGGTCAAGTACTTGGGAAATAACTTGAAAATTTTTGATTAACTACGCATATATACAGGCTCCGAAAAATCGGTATAAGTAGCGTCAACTCACCATCGCGTTGATCGAATGGAACCCCTTTCTGTTGACATAGACCCCTTCAGGGGGGTGAGGTCCAGGGTAGTCGGTCTTGGCTGGGGAAACGATTTGGATGTGCGTCCCGTCTATACACCCAAAGACAAAGGGCTTGGCCTTGTGCTTCGTGTAAAAGTCCCTTGCCTTGTCCATCTTGTCCCGCGGCCGATGGGGCCAGCAGATGTACCTATTTTTTGGGTGAAAAAAATGTGAAAAATTTAATTTTCCGGCTAGAATAGCGAGGACGACACCATAAGATTAATTTTTTTTTCTTTACACTATCTGTTTTCATTACATATTCAAATATAAACCTAAGGAAAGATATACTTACTTTGCCGCGTTCAGGTAGAAGAACAGGCAGAGGTCATTCACCACCCGACTGACAGTGGCCTCCGACACCTGCTGAGTCTCGGCAATGCAGCTGAAGGCTGCCCCCGTCGCCAGGTACCTTAGGGCCAGACATACCTGTTAAACAAAAAAGAATAAATAAATACCACTACTGGCAGTAAGAGGGCGAGGGTTACCCTTGTGAAACAAATCTTAGTAAGGTATGTCGGGGCAAAAAGGAGGAAAATCATTGAGTTAATTCCAATTACAGCTGTTAGGTGCCACACCCCCCTACATGCCCCACCCACTTAGGACTCACCTGCTCAATGTATGACAAGCCGCCACCAGTTTTGCTCCCCTTAGTCCGGTCAGTCCATGCGCCAGAGTCCTTTGAAATCTTTTTGACCCTTTTCTTGGACAGACGATACTTCCTAACAAAGCGACCTTCCGACCATTTTCGGAAGGGATTATGTCGTTCAAGGTAGACTTTGCGCCGACGGCCGTTCCGGTCCAGCTCCTCGTCGGCCATCCCGCCGAAATTGTGAGAAACTCGCCGCTGGTTGCCCCAATTAAGGACCGCCCATTACCAGCGACGCCTTGAGAGAAATTCCCCCAAAAAAAATTCACCCTAACTTCCCGATTTTCAGCCATATTTGGCATGGTCATTTTCAAAGCTTGAGAAAAATATGTTAGAATGAATTTATGCAACATATGAAAATGGTTTGGGTTGAAGAAAAGGTTTAAGTATCTACTTACCTGATAGAGGAAAGGTCAAGGGGTCGAGGTGCGAAGTGAAAAGAATTTACCCTTAAATTTTCAAACTCGCGAACCGACCATTTGGTCGGTTCCGGTAACTCCGAAGTTGAGACAAATAATTGGTCTCAACTTTCGAAAGGAACAAAAAAATTTAAGGAATGTTTTGTTATGTAACGCTTAATTTAAGGAAACATTCCCAACAACTTTCAATTTTAAGATAAGTGTCTCAACTTTCTGAGAATGTTTCTCAACTTTTAGGAATTACCCAAAAATGGAGCCTAAGGGGGGATATGGGTGTAATTGTAATGCAATTGGTCTCAAGTCCCACTTGAGAATAATTCCCAAGCTTTATGTAAGGCCCCCCTGGGCTCCCCTAAAGAGGGGAGTCATTCTGGAGGCAACCTGGACTCCCCTAGACAGGGGCGTCATTCTGGAGGCAACCTGGACTCCCTTTTACCGCTGTTTCCTTTCTCTGTGTGCCCTCGGTGTGTAGGTATGGGGGTGTGGGTGCTGGTATCTGCCCCTGGAGGAAATTACAACTAAACCCCTCTCTTTGCCCCCCCCCTCCTACACCAGTGGTGCTTTTATTGCGCGGGGTTTAATGGATATTGGTTCTCCATGCCGCCTGCCTGTCCAATCTCACACCGGGCACCCACCCCTCTAACAGAGGCGCTCTGAAAGGGAGTAAAATCGGCACAACGTGATTAGCCCTTTAAGGACAGCATAGTGCATTAGTGCATCATGCCTTGGTCGTCATGATGCATGAATGCAGCCCTGGCGAGTAACTCGGCAGTGCTGCATTCAAGCATCATGCCAACACTATAGGGTCGAGAGACCACCAAACGGTCGGCCTGATGCACCAATGCAGCACCAGTGAGTTACTCACCAGGGATGCATTGGTGCATCATGACGACAAATGTCATCTTTTAGCCACCATGCGGCCCTCAATGGGTTACACAAGTCGACCAGGGGCTTTGTCAGGGTAGGATGTTTAATAGTGGGAGTAGATCTGGGGTGGATTCTACATGTTGGGCTGTTACCCGCTGTAAAGGCCTCCTTGTTGGGTGTACGTTGTATACACGTAGCTGTGATAATGTACCCTTTTATATGATGCATGGATGCTGTTACTCACCAGAGCTGCATTTATGCATCACTACGAAGGGCATGATGCATTAAAGCACTATGCAGCCCTTAGAGGTACAGGTTCAGACTACAGGGGAGTCTATACAATGTGGCCAGTCTATAAGAAAAGACCCTTTGTGGAAGCTCAGGATCCAACACGATCCTAATAATACCCCCTGGGTGTCCAACACCTGTCCCACCCTATAGGCACATAGCTGGTCACTCACTGTAGGCAGCCATCTTGTCCCCTGTAGGCAGCCATCTTGTCCAGCAGACAACAGAATTAGTTACTCCAGTACTGCAGTCCACCCGTGTGCTTGTGTGTCATATATACTTATGAGTCAATGGGAACCAGTGAAAGCTGTTGTACTGTTCTAGTTCCACTCCCTGCCCCTGCTACCGCTGTTATGGCGCTGCAGTCAATCTGTGACAGCCTTATAGATGTAGAGATTGTGGTCAGGTGGTTACATCCCCACCCCCACCACTACCTAGTCCTCCTCGCCCTTCAACTTATGCAGTATAGTCATGCAACTATACCATGTACTAAAATTCGCGAATCTTTGGTCACCTTTATTGGAAGGGAACACGGTGGCAAGTGACATTTCATCATGATACAATTTTCACCAATGCAGTGCCGCGGGGCCCACGAAACCACTCTGATGAGCACTGGTGAGTTTTGCATTGTCATCATCATGCATTTATGCATAATGACGACAAGGGCCTGAGGTATTAAGGCACTACGCGGCCTTTAAAGGCTAACCAGCCATACTAAATGTCTATTATTACAGAGTAAGTGGTGGAGCTGTGTAAGGGGGGGGGGGGGTCAAAGAAACTGCACCTTTGTCCTAGTAACACTCGTGTACATTGTTAGGCCCCATAGTGGCATGGTCCGATTTTTTCCATATTTTGAATTCTATTTAAATATGCTCAACATGGTAGTGCAATACCATATTTGGAGGATGGGACACAATAAAAATCATTCAAAACCAATAAGAGGCAATTAAAATAGTCCCATGAAACACAGATATAGCCTTTTACAGTGTATTTTCAATGGATGGAATTATAGTGTGCACTCCATAATTCTCAAATTTAGTAGAAAAAAAAATATTATTGGCTGAAATCTAAGCTGAATTACGGGGAATAATGTTTGATAAAGTAGGGAGGACATGAAGTATGGCCATATTGAACATTCTGGTTCAATTTTAGCAAAATCAATTTTTGAGTCCTAATAATCGGACTATGCCACTTTAACCCTTTACATGTAGCAGAGGAATGTAATCATGATGAATGCAACACTGGAGAGTAACTCACCAGTGCATTCAGCCTGGGCTGCATCCATACACCATGCCAACCTATACACTTCCGGGGTACAAATTACCCCCCCCCCCCCCCCCAAGACGGTTCAAATCCACCGTGGTCGACCAGATTTAGCCACACTAGTCTAATGTGCGGGCCTTTTCACTATAAATGGGATGATATTTGTGTGGTCCCTCCCCCCCTCCCCCCATTGTTAAAATCATATTATGACCACTCTCTTATTGGGAGGAATAAGAGGTCCCAAGAAGAGGGATATTACATTATATGGCGTGGGAAGATATTCAAATGGGAGTTGGCTGTGTGTGATACGTGTGGGCGGCGGGTGGTGTGGGGAGTAGGTGATTCTGTATAATTGTAGGGCCTCTGTCTTACCTCAGCCCTGTACCTCTGGTCCTACCCCTGGTGCCAACTGGACCACAGACCTGTCACATTCATCATGTACCTCCAGCAGCAGCCAAATACAACCTACACATGCCTCCCCGGATTATATCAGGGTTTTAGACAGAATACCAGGCGCAATACCATTGTTTGTATTTTTTTGTGATTGTTTTTTAAAATGCTCCCTCCACCCTTTTCTTTTAAATCTTGGGTCCGCCCGTGGTACGTCTTAGAGGTGCTTGAGACCCCCATAGCTCTTGTCCCTCCTTATTTATTGAAGTAATACTTCAATTCAATTTTTTCAATTTATCTGTTTATTATTCTGAATGTACAGTCTCCAAATTAATGCAGATATCAATTGAACACTCAGCCGGACATAGAGTGGCATACATTGTCCATAGTTTATAAACTTGGTTAGCCTTAGACAGTCCGCCGGTTAGTCTGCAAAAACCATAGATGATACTGGTTGTGTTTTCTGGTGTTTTCTTCCCATTGTTACACTTACATGTAGTGGTGGTGGTGGTGGGGGGGGGGGGGGGTTGATGTGGGGACTGGGGCACAGGGAAGAGGGTCAACTGCAATGTATACATGCATCACCGGCCCGGGGGGGGCCACTCCCCATCTTTTCTATAGTCACTATGTGCGAACATCACCCTTTAATTGGTACCCTTATCAAGGGGCGAAATTTCCAAAAAGCATACCCTTTTCGAGGAAAACTTACCAGATAAACGGACCCTAATCATGAATGACCCTGAAAAATATACCCTAATCACAGGGTGACCCTGAGAAAATATCTGAATCAAGGGTGCCCAAGAAATATTGTAGAAAGATAAAGTAAAAAATACCTTTTAAAAAGCCATGAAGGTCTGAAAATGTACCCCTTTCTCCTCAAATTTGCTTAAAAAGCAACCCTTATCAAGGACCCTCGCGGGTCCGTGCCTAGGACCCAAAAACAGACCCTTTCCTTTGGAATCATGTTCACACATAGTCAGTAATGCTGAGGGAGTGGCCCCCCGGGATCACCGGGCTACATCGTACTACAGGGGCAGAGTATACTGTACGTCTTTAATAGAGGTGTCTGAGTGCCTCACATGGACCCTGGTGCCTGCTCATACAAGGAGTACCTAGTTGATCTGCCGGTTATCGATAGCCGGTTAATTGGTACTGGTAAAGGGAAATAGTAGGGGGAAGGGTAGGGGATCCATTGTTACAGTTGGGTGAGGTGTATGGGGATGTGTGTAGGGGCTGGGGCACCAGGAAGAGGGTTCCCATTGTTCGCGATCTGCAGCCAGCTGTGTATAATGTGGCCCTTCACAATGTTGACAGTTATAGCGTCTGGACCCTTTAAGGGCAGCAGAGTAGTTTAATACATCCCCTTATCTTGATGCATCATAGATGCAGCATTGGTAAGTAACTCCCTAGTGATTCATTTATGCACCATTTAGACCATGCAAGATAGATTCAAGTATAGTACAGTTTAAAAGTATACTACAGTGTTAACATTTTTCAGACCCACGGTTATGTTTATAGGATTTGTGAAAGTTCACTGAAAAAACTAACTTGTCTCCAAACAATCCAGACAAAGTGACTATCATGAAATAAACGAGTCAAAAGTTGTCTAACCTATCAGGTTACCATCCCAAATAGAATCTGGAGCTGGAAAATGTCGGGTTTTGGGCTGGCACATGCCAAGTGGGTCTTTTATCTCCAGCTAGAAGACCCGCTTTCTTGTCACTATTTTATGATCGTAACTTTGAAGAGTCTGGAGACAAGTTTATTTTTTGAGTGTTGGGGGTTGTGGGTAATACGTGAGGTAGGCTTACACGATAATTTACGGTACATCGAGGCATCAGACCGTCCTTACAGGGTTAACCAAACTGTTGCCCTCTGCAGACACGGCTCCCTGCCTTACCCACAATGACAGCTGAAATTGACGCACTTTACACAGAATGACTCCCACTCAATGAATGACACAGCGAATTTTACAGTATTCCCCTATTATCGCTCACATCTCGTCAAATCCTGCGGGATCTCGTGAGATCCCAACAGGATGTGGGCATCCTGTGATGACAGTGGGCAATTTGGTTTTTGAACAGAGCATTTGAAGCAATTTGTCTTTCAGAATACCAGAATCAGATTTGAATCAGAGGAAAGATTACCATCAAAATGGCCGATTACATTCTACAATACAATGTGGCGGTTGTTGGTGCTGCCCAATGTCATCAGGATGCTGGGTGATTGTTAACCCTTTAAGGACGGCTCAATGCCTTAATGCATCATAGCCTTGGTCGTCATGATGCATGAATGCAGTACTGAGGGTAACTCACCAGGGCTGCATTCAAGCATCATACTGACACTACAGAATTGAGACACTCCCGAAGGGTTGGCATGATACACCAATGCAGCACTGGCGAGTTACTCGCCGGGGCTGCATTGGTGCATCATTAGGACACATGTCATCTTTCATCAACATGCCATCCTTTAAGGGTTGGTAGAACGCACACAATAGTCAAAGTGTATCTCCGCCCTCTCCTCTCTTACAGGAGGTCATGGTAGAGGCAAAGCTTTGTGTGTACATCATCAACTAAAGAGGCCCTGCCCTCCAATCTAGTACATAAAGTAGGAGTGGAATTGGTCCGCCCCTATTTGAGTTCACATCTACTGGTATTGATCAAGACTTTTGCACAAAGACCCAAGAGATCCTCATGCCGAAAGCGACCGATTTCAAACATGGCCAATTGCAAAAACACCCAGGCATATGCCGTGTACGAACACTTAAATTTATGAAGCAATTCGATGTTTTAACGACGTTAAGCTAAATAAGAGGATCAAACATCGACATGGTTTACGTCTCTCAAGCTACACAAAGAGATCCCTGCAAACAAAATCCCAAGCAGAGCTCGTGCCATTCTTATGTCATGACTTGAGAATTTCAGAACGTTTCTGTTTCGTGTGCTATAGTCCCTGGAATTTCTTGTTTTATGGCCGAGTGCAATACATATAATCATTCTACTTGTGGGTATTGTTCTTACTAACTTGTGTCAATCTTGAGTTTTGTTTGGAGGGATATATGATGTAGAACAGAGGACGATGGGGTACATGTAACAGGCCCACACCCCACCTCCATACCCCTATACCTACATCCGTCATAACTCACATAAAAGTCAGCCTTATAAGCAGCTATATATGTGTGATGATACCCGTACATGGCCGACTCGGTATACCCCTACTGCAGGCCGGCCACTCACTACATGCACAGGCGTCTGAGCCCTGTAAGGATGGCATAATGTCTTAATGTATTATGTCCTTGGTCGGCATGATGCATGAATACAGCCCTGGCGAGTAACTCGCCAGTGGTGTATTCAAGCATCATACCGATCCGAATGTGGTCGGCATTCGTACAATTTTCGGTAGTTTGTATACAAGTACTGATGAATTAATAAATACATGAACCTATTACATGTATGTAGGATTTTTTAACAATCCTTCACTTAATTAACAGAGACCGGTAGGTTAGCATCGAAAAACATTCAATATATGATTAGTCCATGTTTCTGGACTGTGTAACATGCAAACTGTTTACTCTAAGTTCTGGTGCGTCATTTCCAAATGATTTGGTAATATATGAGTGCATGTAATATACATATACACTCCCAAAGGGTCGGTATGATGCACCAATGCAGCCCCGGAGAGTTACTCGCTGGGGCTGTATTGATGCATCATGACGACCAATGTGATTTTTTAGCGACATGCATCATCAAAGGGCTAATTATAGGGTGGATATATTTCCGATACACTGCACTGCGACAGTTAAACCCTTTAAGGACGACATGTTGCCTCAATCCTTCTTGTTCATTTGTCGTCATGATGCATCAACGCAGCGCCGGCGAGTGACTCGCTGGTGCTACAGTGGTGCATCATACTGACTCTTTAAGAGTGTGATACTTCTGTGGTGTCAGCATGCTGCGCTCCCCAGTGCTTCATTCATGCATCATGACACCTGCAGGACATGGTGTCGTAGAGGGTTACAGTTGAGCCCGTTCACACCTGTATGTACAAGCAGTAGCTACATTTATCTGTGAGGTCCAGCCTCCGCCAGTTTCACACTGAATTACACCTCAATACACGGTCTCCCACTCAATACAAAGTCCACCACCCAGCCCCCACCCCTACCCCTAACTACACAGGACAGGGAAGTGTTTCACGAATAAGAAATTGCAGATAATTTCGGGGTTACCCGGATGACAATGATCCCTGTTTGGGTCTATGTCTTAATTGTGATATTGTCCCAACTCTGGTTCGGGCTTCGGTCCATTGCCGGCCAATGCCCGCCGGTTGAAACATTCATATGTGAACAATATTTGGTCAGTATTACAATGTTATAACATTTGTTCACACCAATGTTTAATTCCTATGATTGATATAAAGTAGATTTTCTAATTGTGGCTGCAGAGATCTCCATTCTGTGGTTGAAATTTAAGGTATTTTAAATTCTGTCATTACAATTCCTCTTGGCAGATGTGTCCCAATTTACCTTTTTAGCTTTAGGTGATATCCCAATGTTGAATGAAACAGCCCCCTGCCTGGATCCCTGGTCTCACCTTAAGCCCAATGCCCAGGGCCATATGTGGTGGCCTCCAGCGGCCCTTCACTATAGGGTGTGGGGGAGAGCCGGATATCTGTGTTGGCTAAAGAGATCATCTATATATATATATATATATATCCACACACACGGCTTTTTCCCACGAACAAACTGTTCTGTGTGAAAGCCCCCCTGCGCGGTATTGTTGGAAAGGCGAGGACAAAATGTGAGTATGCTCTGCCACCCTATAGAGTTGGGCACAAAGAAGCTGGTCTAGAAAAAATAACATCATTTGTAGAAAGGATGATCCTACCCCGGGGATCTTACTCAGTGCCGTCCAGCATCCTTTCTGATTGGCTACTCAGATTTTTGAAAATTAATTTCATGAAGGATATTTTTCTTTGTTTTCAATTTTTTTTATCCCATATGAATATACACTCTTAGAAATATCCCGTAAAATTACGGTGATTCACTGGCATCAATTAATGCCCAGTGTTTACTGTATTCTCCTTGCTTGTTCCTACTGATATAGAAAGGGAAATTATACATTCATTATCTATAATGTACTAAAGGCTTCAAGGTTGAGCCTCTGATTGATGAGGTAATTGGACATCATTTTAACACATTTAGATAAGCTTTAAAGTGAGAGGTTCCACTAAAGTCCCCATATCTCCCAGGCTGCCGCCTGGTGAGCAAATATTTAACGTGAGATACACCGTAAATGAAAATAAGGTGGTTCACTGTACTGGTTTACGGATATTCAATGTAAAATTAATGAATTTGACACTGTCTCACCGTAAATTATTTCACGGTGATAAACTGTCAAATTTTACACTGATTCCCTGTAATTTCAACATGAATTTTTCACAGTGTATGATTCAAAGATGTGGTGTGTATTAAATCACATAGTCATGTGCAGGTGTTGTCTGCTGAGATGTTCAGCCCTGGAAAATGACGCACTGCTATTGCATAAATGTGTCCCCATGAATGCATCATGTCATACATGGTGTCATTGTTCAAAGAGCTAAACTCTTCCCTACAAGCAGAGATAACCCCTGTTATCACCCACACATCACAGGTGAGCAGGGAAAGTCGCACATACTTCACACACACACCGTGTCCTTGAGATTAGCACAGAGTTGGGGCACCCACCTACAGCCCACACACCCAGGTATTAAGCACGTCCCTACAGCATACAGATAGCACGGGAGGGGGGGGGGGAGGGGTTCTCCACCATATAGATAACACAGAGGACATCAAGGAGGATGAGCCGCACTAAAACAGCAGTTGACGTGTGTGACGTAATCCAGGCTTATAGACCTCACCTACAACAGGTTGGGTATAGATAAGGGGATATCATGAAGTATTGTTACTGCTCGAGCTATGGAGGCCGCCATCTTGTCCCCCACATGACCTCTGCAGGCTACAATCGTGTCCCCCACATGACCTCTGCAGGCCGCCATCTTGTCCCCCACATGACCTCTGAAAGCTACCATCTTGTCCCCCACATAACCTCTCCAGGCTACCATCTTGTCCCCCCACATGACCTCTGCAGGCCGCCATCTCGTCTCCCACATGACCTCTGCAGGCCGCCATCTTGCCCCCCACATGACCTCTGGAGTCCGCCATCTTGTCCCCTATATGACCTCCGCCACACTTAGTAGTAGTGTGGGCCTGGAGTCTGTCCCCTCCCCAGTAACAGCTATGGGGCATTAATTGGGGTGTGGGAAATAGAATAAAATTGAGTAGCATTGAAGTTCCTTTCTGTGCTACTGCTATATCCACAGTGGCGCTGCAGTCGTCCGAGATCCCCCTATATGTAGGGACTGGGCGATAATAGGGGGCTGCTATCAGTGCACTTTGTACGTATATAAGGGAGGTGAGTGATGGGCAGATAAGGGTGGGAAAACACACTTTTAGAGCTTCGTGAGAGCAGTGTACTATATCATTATTTACATTGACTATTAGCCATGCTATTTTGGCAGGGGCTGACCCAGGAATTCGAAAAGAGGGGGGGTCCACCAAACACCAGAGTACCGAAAAGTGTCACGCAGTGGATCAAAATATCCTTTAACAAGAATTGCGGTTGTTGCCACGTAAAAAAAATACCTAAGGCACTGCATGACATCAGTGCGACAAAGTGTGACATCACGGACGTCATTCTGTTTTAATTAATCAACCTCTTGCTATGCTAGGCAGATGAACAATTAGAATAGCTGTTGCTAGGCAACCAGCTGTATTAGCAGCACAGCAATAGAACCATTGAATTCCTTGGGTCCATTTTTAGGGGGAGTAGGTATGATTATAATCAACCTCAGGACCATGTTGCTAGGCAGATACACAATTAATATAACTGTTGCTAGGCAACCAGCTGTATTAGCTACACGTTTAAACGTGGTGAGTGTCTGTGACTAAGGCACGGCATCGAGGGAAGCTGCCCAGTCGCAGTAAAGCCTTGGTCACAGGACACTCGAAAGTGAGGGGTAGGTATGATTATAATCAACCTCAAAAAGATTGATATTTATTTTTTGGAAATACAAGGTCTCCTATGCTTAAGCACTGGATGGTCATATTCAATGGCACCATTGCATACAATGTGGCCGTATTCAATTGGCTAAGAAAAAGTAGTTTTCCCTTAATAAAATGACTTCAAGTAAAAATATAAACACAAATGCCAACTACATCGATACCGCTCTGATGTATTTCACTCGTAGGGGCTGGGGCCCATCCCACTCAGCCTGCGGCTTCATGGGATACTGCCCCAGCCCCCACTCGTGAAATACAAGAGAGACGGTATCAATGGGCGTTGGCATTTGTCTATTTATTGTTGTCACATATGCATAAATTTGTGTTGTGACTCCTTAATCCAAGATGGTGGCCCCAGTTCTGACTTTTGGTAAAGTGCAAACATCATATACCTCATCCTTGGGGTTTTAAAAACATTTCTCTAAATCCTGTGTCTGCCAGTGTAAATCACAGGACAACTACAACTCTATTATCCTTCAGTAAGAAGTGATCTTGATACTAGATACAAGTCATTGTTGTGAGAAGTATGAAAAGCACCCTCAGATTATTGTTAGTGTATTGTTGCATTACAAGAAATGAATATCCATAAAAAGAAATACAGCGAAGTCATTTCCTTTGTCCTCTACCCACAATCACCTGTTATGTCTCTTAACCCTTTAAGGGCAGCATAGTGCTTTAGTAACCTTTAGGTGGCATAATGCATGAATGCAGCCCTGGGGAGTAACTCGCCAGCGCTGCATGCATGCATCATGCCGACCCTATGAGGTTGATGCACGTTTGAAGCATGGGTAGGATGCCCCTTTGCAGTGCTAGTGAGTTACTCACCAGCGCTGCATTGGTGCATCATGACGACAATGGACATAAAGCCGTGAGGCATCATGCCGTCCTTAAAGAGTTAAGCATACAAGCCCGAGGAATGCAGGCATCATTCCCTGGGTGTATGAATGTAAACATATAGGGTTACAACAGGCCGGGTACAGGGGTGAGTTTTGTATTGATTTCATTCCTACAGTAAATATCTACATGGAGTGTGGCATTGTGGGGGAGGAGTGAGACGGTAGGGGCAGGGTGTGGGGAATAACACCTAGTGCAGGCCTCTCCTGCACAGACACAGGGTTAACCATTTAAGGACAGATGTCGCTAAAAGATGACATTTGTCACCATGATACACCAATGCAGCCACCGCTAGTATCTCGCCGGTGCTACATTGGTGCATCATGTCGACCCTTTGGGGGTGTCTGAATCCTGTAGGGTCGGCATGATGCTTGAATGCAGCATTGGCGAGTCACTCACCATAACGACCAAAGGCGTGATTCATTAAGGTATCATGCCGTCCTGAAAGGGTTCACCCTCTAAGGACGGCATGACGCCTCATGAAGTTGACATGTGCATTTTCCCCAATGCTGTACCAGGAAGTCTAAATGCATAGTGGGCTTTTATACATCATGCAACAAAAAGGCAACGTTTATTAAAGTGGCTCCAGAGGGGTAAAAGCGACCTGGCGACCTGGGCTGTTTTCCAGGCGACCTGGTGACCTGGTATAATAATTTAAGCGACCTGGCGACTTTTGGAAAAATATGTCTATAGCAAAAATGGTCTAAAAAAGCGACTTTGTGACCTGGGGCCCTTAATTTCGGCGACTTTCCGACCTGAGGGGGGGACCCCTCTGCACCCCCATTAAAGGCCCAGTCCCCCTATATATAGGACTGAGTACCTGTATCGGCTCCACTCCGACTGCCGCTGGAGGGGTACCGAGACCTGCGGGATTAAAGCACTATGCTGCACTAAAGGGTTATACTTATAGTGCCTCTCAGACTAACTCTGAAGTAGTAGGCTCCATACACAGAGAGAAGAAACCGAGTCAAAAGGGAGTCCAGGCTTGCCTCCAGAATGACTCTCTTTCTGACTCTCTTGTTGAACCTGACTCCCTTAAAAGGGAGTTATGTGACTCCCCTAAGAGAGCCCAGGTTTTGCCTCCAAAATGACTCCCTTTTATGACTCCCCGCTACAGACAGAGTCCAGGTCTATGCTGCAACTCCCTTTAGAAAGGGAGTCTAGGCCCAGGATGGCTCCTTTGGAATAGAGAGTCATAATTTATAGGTAATTCCTACACCCTAACCCTCTATATAACCATTTCAATAGCTGTATCCCTAGCTGATGTTTCTACATTATGTTGGTGCAATGCCTCACAAGGAGGAGGGATCTCAACAAGATCCCTCAGAGCACATTAGTTAATATACAAAGGAACATATGAGCTTTTGGGATTTAACTTTCTCATGTTGCTACAAATTGGGTGTCCATACCTTATACATCATGCTTATGCTACAGTTTTAAATTAACTGTAATTATTTCATAAAATGTAATTCTGACATTACATGTTGATGCTACAATGATATACACGTATCACCATAATTATCAATGTCACAAATCACATGGATCTAGAGATCTGAGCATGCAGAATATTACCATTTTAGGTATAGTGCTACCACCTAGCAGGCTTAACTGTAACCAACTGTTTGACTCCCTTGGGGGAAAAGGGAGTAGGGACCCTTGACTCTGATTAGAAACAGAGTCAGATGGCTTCTTAACATATATGCTAGATGGCATTACAGTCATTGTACAGTAGTGTCACCTAGTGTGTTTCCTATTTCCGTTTTGTATGCTCACCTCTGTGACTCCCATAGGGAGTCCAGGTAACCATTGACTCACCTCAGCTGACATGGACTCTGTTTGATCTAATTGAAAAGGAGTCAAGGCCGTTAGAAGGGGGAGTCAGACAGTGTGAAAAGTGACCCTGGCTCTCTTTTTATAGCCTGGACTCCCCTTGTGACTCGGTTTCTTCTCTATGTGTAGGGAGATCCCAGTTTGGTTTATCTACCAGGACCTCTTCCCGTCAGACCAAACACTCCTCCCCTGACCACCCCCCCCTCCTTATACACAGGGCGTATTAACTCTTTAACGGCAGCATAGTGCTTTAATTCATGATGCCCTTTTGTTGGCATGATGCATGAATGCAGCCATGGCGAGTTACTAGCCAGTGCCACTGTATTGATACACTGCTCGAGGTTGGCATGATGCAGGAATGCACTATTTAGTTACCTACCTGTGATACATTGGTGTGTCTTAACCCTTTATCGTCATGATACACCAATGCAGGCCTGACAAGTAACTCGCTGGTGCTACATTGGCGCATCATGCCGACCTTTCGGGAGTGTGTCAACCCCATAGGGTCGGCAGGATGCTTGAATGCAGTACTGGTCTGGTGAGTTACTCACCAGGGCTGGATCCATGCATCATGAGGACCAAGGGCATAAATCAGCATAATCAGTATGCCGTCCTTAAAGGGCTAAGGGCATGAATGTATTGAACACAAGCCATATTAGATTCTATATGCACTGTGTGTCTCTAGTGGGGTGGACTGCAGGAGACACCAAATACCACAAGTTGGTCTGCCTAAAATAAGGCTTGACTGCAGGGATCAATATGACAAAACACACATATCACATGACCAGCCTGTGTGCGCATGTCACTGATCGGGGGTCCCAGGGAAGGGGCTGGGGGGGGGGGGGGTCTGGAAGAGTGGGAAATGGAGGAAGGGGTGGGGTAGCTGTTGGGAGAGGGGAGAGTATAGGTACTGGTGGACTGGTGGAAGGTATCACCATACATCTACAATAGCGTTTACCCTTTTTCTTTCCCCCATTGTGATCCGCTATTGTCAGTGCCTGTATGGGCGTCCAGTGACGAGGCTATGAGTACAGAACATAGGTAGATGTGTGTATAAGCCTTGAGGAACCTGACTCTCCTATCCATGAATGAGACACTAGGCTTAGAGGTACTCAAAGACAAGGTATTTGTGTATACCATGTACCAGGGCTGGGATATCTGAGTCTCTTACCAACAAATATGACACAGGACTAGGTTTTATAACTTCCCCTTGTTTATACAAGGATAGTATTCCTTTTATTCTCCTAGGTTTGATTTTATCCCATCCCATTGTTGTTTGGTTTATACATGTACCATTATTTTGCAGAAGAGAGTTCTTTTTTCAAGAATGACTGTGTTTGTGTTTATACCCCCCCATAGTGCTGCACAAACTAGTTCAGGACTGGTGTCCAACAACTACACACACAGAAAAGTGAGAGTCATTGTCGCTTAAACTACCCTCACCTGAGGGTCAGGCACTGGTGAGGGTAGTTTTGGCGACAATGACTCTCACTTTTCTGAGGGTGTATGTCATTGGTCACCTTTCTTTCCATGAAAACAGATTCCCATTGGTTGAAATCATATACTACTAATCATTAAATTGAGTATTGGTCATCATTCTAATGAATTGGATACATCTAATAGCCCAAGGCGTGGCAATATATTCTACTTAAATTTCTGACCGTTGTTTTGTGACTTACAGCTACAATTCATCTAGAACTGGGCCCACCCAGGTAACAAGGGTATATTGGGCCAATGTCGGCAACGATCGACTCCATCGCAATCGTTATACAAACCATTGCCCATTGTAGGTAATGCATACATTGGTTCAACATACAAATTACAATGATGGCCCACCCTTGACAATTCTGATAATGGGCCATCACTGGGTTGACCGCTGGCCCAGAGCTGGTCCATGCTTGATATTTCTGATATTGACCCAGTGTTGGCCCAGTGTTGGGACATTTCAGGGCCATCATATTATTTCTGATGTTGGACCAACATCAATTCTAACTACACTTGTCCAATATTGGCTGTGATCTACACCAGGGGGATTCAATGTTGCCTGAAGAATTTCTTACAGGACGGCTCCTACCTTGCCATCATATTGGGTTATAAACGTGATCCCCAGTGTGCTCTACATGTTTAAAGGTCAGAGGAAGTTCATGGATGAAATTTGATTTTGATATCTAAAAGTGCCATTTACTGCATGATACCCGGGGGACTTTGTCAAAAGTAACTTGAAGACACCTCATGTGTGGGTAATGGAGTTAGATAAGTCCTAAATGATAGTAATACAGTTGGTATTATTTCTAACCATTTTGGGATAGAGATCAAGATGGATCAAAAAGACAGAAATGGCTTTTTCTAAACTGGCGATACTTGACAGTCATGTCTTAAGTATGCTTGCACATTCAATTATACACATAAAAATAGTATTGTTCAATATTAGAGATTGTTGCAGTGGTCCTATATTGAAAATTATATGTTGGGGCGACATATGTATTACAAGGTTGGTCCGATGTTTAATTTCTGACCTTGGAATAATGTAAAAACATTGTGATGTTGGCCCAACATTGGGTGAACATAAAATCAATATTCCTTTCTCCAAGCATAGGCCATTACTGGGCCAGTAGCCAAACCAGCGGTGGGCCAATATCAAAATGCCATTATTGGCCCAATATTTAGTGGTATATTGGCCCAATCATGGCCCAATGTACTTATGTTACCTGGGCAGTGTTGTCTAATTTGACACGGTATCTGCCTGTTGCCGGGGACTGCTCCTGGCTTCCACATCTCTTGCTGCTGTCCCCCATGGCTATGCACCAGCACTCTGTCAGCTTAAAAGGGCCGCATAGCGCTCTAATGTGAGCTGCCGTATGCCCTAGTGAGTTACTCGCCAGTGATGCATTCAAGCATCATGCTGACCCTATGGAGTTCAGACTCCCCTCTCCCAGTATTGCAGGGGTGTCGGAAGTAACTTGACATTCGGGAGGGGCGCAGCTGAACCAAACAAAATTCAGAAGGGTGCAGGATTCCGAGCGTTAAAAGCGACACACAGAAACTAATTTGGGGGTCTGTGGGTATGGCCCTCAAGAAATTTTTGAAAAATTTGACATGATTTGATGCATTTTAAGGTCAATTTGTGGGTAATTCTTTATATAACCATAGAGTATTTAATATAGTTCATTAGCATTTCCGAAAAGAAAAATATGTCGGAGGGGCAAGAGATACTCTGGCCACCCATGTCTAGGATTGGAGGGGGGGGGGGGGTGGCCCCCCTGGCCCCCCTGTTCCGCAACCCCTGTATTGGCAAGTTACTAGTACTCGTCGGCACTGCCTTGGTGCATCATGACAACAATTGTTGCTTTATTGCAGCCTGCCGTCCTCAAAGAGTAACCAGAGTCTAATTGTGTTAGACCACAAAGTGTTACATTATGCATGGAGGTAATTGTGGCTGCTTCTAAGAGGAGATTCTTTTGTTTCTCTCGGAACCAGTGATGAATTTCTATTAATACCTCTACATTATTGTTTATTTACATTCATGGTTCTTTTAGATTGTAGTGCTTCATTTATTGCTGTTATTCGCATATGTGGGGTTCCCGGGGTGGGGTTCTAATGAAATATTACCGGTGATAAATATAACACCATTGGTTTTCTGTCAGATTTACAATATCCCAATGTTTGGCCTACTTTGATTGACGACCTTACTGTCAGTATTGCAATATCACATCGATTTTTCGAAATTCGAAAAACACCACAGTCCCTGCCTGAAATACACTATGTATCACTATGTATCAAAGATATGTAAAAGTCTAGACGTCAATCCTCACACTGGCACCTGTCCAATTAAGAGACAAAGGTTCACGAGAATTGTTCAGTAAGATAACCCTCAGTGCTCTTTGTATTCTTTTAATCAAGTTATTCTCCACATTGATTAAGAATACACGTTTAAGCTGAAAAGGAAGAAGTTTTCAATCTATTTAAGTGTAAAATATAATTTGATGAATTTATTGGCCATGAGATAATTATTGAGCCGGGTTATATGACAGGAGTGTGGTGTTAGACACACTTTTCCTTTGTTAAGTCAATGGGACTGCCGTATTAACTATGAAATCGCCAGGCCCATAACTAGGGGGGTTCGTCGGTCCGAACCCCCCCCCCCCCCCACAGCCCTGATGGACCATAAAATATCCACCCTAGCTAGCCTGAAAGTGGAAATAATTAGCTCCATGCCGGTTTTCTCTGTTTGTAAATCGGATTATTATGAAGGTCTGTAAAAAATAAACCATGAAAGCACGGTCCACTTTGTTATATGGCTCATTCAAATTATAGTTTTGGGTACATGTAGAATCCTTACTTGCATATTCTTTTATGAAAATCCAGCAAGTTCCACCATTCAACTCATCTAGTTCCACCTTATCAAAAAACGAACCACCCCGCGAACAGGGCTAGTTACGGGCCTGTATCGGGAGACCTATTCCAGCTATCTGTAACATCAATGCCTTCAGTTCTGGTGTATGAACAATGCTAACTATGTAACCAGGTACCGCCATATGGTGTGAGAGGCACCTGTCACACACCAAGGACACATTCCGCTCCTACCTCTCACCACCTCCATGCTGGTTATGGAGTGGACATTTTTTAAGAACAGGGGGGGTGGTGGATTTTTGTGCGAGTGGGCTGAAATCTCTTTCAAGGGTCAAAATCTTTTCGCTCCCCCCCCCCCCCCGGCAGGTTGAAATGGAGTGCAGCTGACCCCTTTGAGCTACAGTAACACGCAGGCTTTTTTCGCTAAAAAGGGATGCAATTTTTTTGGTCTCCCCCCCCCCCTCAATTCAATACCCCCCCCCCCCCCTGTTGTTAAAATATGACCGCTCCCTTATGCTGTATTATAGCCCTGTAGGGACGGCATGATGCCTCTAGGCTTCAGGTTCATTTCCTGGCATGATGCACCAATGCCGGTAGGTAACTCACCGATGGTACATTAATGCATTATATGAACCTATGGGAGTGTATCAAGGCTATGAGCGAGTTACTCCCCAGGGCTGCATTCATGCATCATGACTACAAAAGGGCATGGTGCATTAAAGCCCTCTGCTGTCTTTAAGGGCATCATACTGCATTAATGCATCATGCCCTTTGTCGTCACGATACATGAATGCAGCCCTGGTGAGTAACTCGCCAGTGTTGCATTCATTCATCATCCCGACCCTATACAGGGTTGATAACCTCCCTCGCAAGATCGGCACCAATGCACCAATGCGGCACCGGCAGGTTACTCAACAGGGCCACATTGGTTAATCGCGACGAAGAATGTCATCTTTTTGCGACATGCCATCCTTAGAGGGTTACACCCAGGTGTGTTTCCTCCATGGTGGGGGCTGCACACGGGTAGCTACAGGTGCTAACAGACCCCCCTCTGTCCCCCCCGCCCCTCCCCTCCCGACATGTCCAATTAAAACACACCTATAATCAGACCTCCTACTACCCTAAGGGTACCCATAGGGATAACCCTCTAGGGGCAGCGGAGGGAATTAATGCTTTTGTCATCATGATGCATGAATACAGCCCTGCTCAGTAACTTACTAGTGCTGCATTCATGCATCATCCCAACTGGATTCATACACTTCCAAAGGTGCGGTATGATACACAAATGCAGCTATGGTCAGTAACTCATCAGTGCAGCATTGGTGCATCATGAACCAGTGATTGATGTATCATACCATCCTTAAAGGGTTAAAGGACTTACCATGTTCGGCACACCACATTCCCTGAGGTAATAACACATTTTTCCTGTTGCCTCTTTCCCTCACTGTTCTCGAATTGTACAATATTCTTGAGCTGTCAAACTAACCTTATTGAAAAATGTCCCATTTTAGTTTTTAAATAATTGAGGGTGGGTCTTTACCTATAGCTGTACCGTGACAGACAGTTTGAATGTTGAAGGCCACAACTGCTGTCTACACTTTCAACCATTATATGAACTAACCCTTTAAGGGCCGCATAGTGCTTTAATACATCAACCCCTTTGTCATCATGATACATGAAAGCAACCCTGGTGAGTAACTCGCTAGTGCTGCATACAAGCATTATGTTGACCCACTATGGTTGATACACTCCAGACGGGTTGGCATGATGCATGGTTTGCAGCCCTGGTGAGTAGAATCGCATGAATGCATCATTACAAGAAAGGATATTTATAAAACACCATGCCGTCCCTAAATGGTTATTAAGTCAAATCACCTCGACTATAGAGGCATTATTTATGTTGTAGGGGGCCTTGTGTACAGCCATCAATGTCCACAGACAATATTACATCCCCTTTGAGGTGACAATACTGACATCTCACACAGTGTAAAGGGTGATAAATGTTGGGGTGACTGAGCTGTAGATGTCACAAACCTGAGTGCTGGTATTACTGTACAGGTACAAAGGCACACATTGAGATAATTTAAGTATTTAAACATTTTACCCTTTAAGGCTGGCATGATGCACTAATGCATAATACCCTTGGTTGTCATGATGCATGAATGCTGCCCTGTCGAGTAACTCGCCAGTGCTGCATTTAAGCATCATGCTAACCTTACAAGGTTTCAGACACTCCCGAAGGGTCGGCATGATGCAGCAATGCAGCACCGGCAAGTTACTCGCCGGGGGTACATTGCTGCATCATGCCGACTTATGTCATCTTTTAGCAACATCTGCCCTTAAAGGGTTAAGGACGACATGTTGCTAAATTTAAAGATGATATTTGTCGTCACCATGTACCAATGCAGCCCCACTCGCCGGTGCTGCATTGGTGACCATTTGGTGCATCATGCCGATTTCGGGAGTATCTCAACCCAGTAGGGTCGGCATGGTGTTTGAGTGCAGCCCTGGTGAGTTAATCACCAAGGCTGCATTTATGTATCAGGCTGACAAAGGACATAGTGCTATGACAACATGTCAAATGAATCTTACATGGGGGTTGACATTATATGATGCACTATAATATATATATATATATATATATATATATATATATATATATATATATATATATATAATCATATATACATATATATATATATAATCATATATATATATATATATATATATATATATATATATATATATATATATGTATTAATATTTGCATCCTCAGACAGGTTCTCACCCTCTCAGATAATGCATTCAGAAATATAAAAAGATCTATAACAGAAATATGATACTCTTTTAGATACTACCCAGTAACAAAAAAAAAAGAAGTTTTAAAACGTTTCAAAACGGTTCTCTATGGCTCCTTGTCATGGCCAAACGTTGTGTATTGTTAAAAAGTTATTTTGACGTGAAATAAAAAAGGATTTAAGCTAGGTATTGGTCAAATATTCACTGCCTAGAGTCACCATGGACAAAACAATAGCAGCGTAGAGCGTGTACTACCGTGTATGTTCGTCCCCACACCGCCCACAGCTCTGAACCACTGTTATTTTTATTTGCCAATCACGGCCGCCAAGATTGTTCAGATTTTGCGTGTCGGACTTCCATTAGGATCAAGCTGGCTCACAGAAATGTGGCTAAAAACGGCGTTTTGCACCGTGCTTGGACGCGGCAATTGGCAAACACTTCCCATTATGCCCAATCACACCTCGGTCTGCCCCGGTCCAGGCAGGACCGGACCGTGCACCCGGGGAAGGGTCCTGGCACAAAAGGTACTGAACTGAACCATACCATTTTAGTTTACATTTTAGCCCATACATGCATATCAATAAGTGCCTGGGTCTGAAATAACCGCCGGCTTTAGATAAGTGTTCGGGATACAGGGGTATTGGAATAAATTGATTCATTTTATTCTGGTCAAAAATAAAGCGCCGGTCTTGCATAAGCGCCAGGGGAATTGAAATAATGATTCATGGGTAACGAATTTAGTCACGACCTATCCTGACCAAAGTTGACGAATTTAATCATGACCAAACTTCATTTGGTCATGACAAAAGTCAGCAAATTAGGTCATGAAGAATTAGGGCAGCTTTTGCCAGGTTGGTCATGACCAAATTGGCCAACCTGTGAGGCGAAATTGGTGAGGCTGGCATAAAGGCTGATCACGATTTGCTGGGCCAGAACCCTGAGTGTAAATCCATTGGCGGATCCAGGGGGGTGGGGGTGACGGGCCTTGCCCCCCCCCCCAAAAAAAAAAGAGGAAGAAGAGAAAAAAAAAAGGAGAAGAAAAGAGCGAAAACATTGTGTCCTAAATTGCGTGAGAATGCACCGTTACAAGTCTAGATCAAAAAATGTTCTTTGGGAGCATGCCCCCAAGCCCCCCTGGTGTGGCTAACGTGCTTCGCTCGCGGGAAATAGACAGTGACTCCGGGTTGGCCAGGTTTGCCCCCCCCCCTCTAGACAATCCTGGATCCGCCACTGTAATCAGAAGATGGCGGCGCGCCCTCCCAGACCCTACACCACTACACCATGGTACAGCCCGTGTGTGGGTGACCGACCTCCAGTACAGACTGTCACCATGGAGCATTAAACTCTGTGTGTGACCCCCTGACCTCTGTCCACTCCTGGGCCGCCCTCCTGGATACTGGGTCCCATCCCCCCCCCCCATCCTACCCCCCAGCCCTGCCTCCCCAGCCCGGCCTCCAGTGACTATAACCATTTAAGGGCCATATACTGCCTTAATGCACCATGCCCTATTGTCGTCATGATGCTTGAATACAGCCCTGGTGAGTAACTCGCCAGGGCTGCATTCAAGCATCATGCCGACCCTTCGGAGGTTGATACACTCCTGAGCCAGGAAAGCAGGCCTGGTGAGTTACTCACTAGGGCTGCATCGAGGCGTCATGATGACAAAGGGTATGGCACATTAAAGCGCTATGCGGCCCTAACAGGACTAATATAGACAATGTAGACCAGGTACAGCTTGGGGCTGGTGTAGTTTGGACATTTTAGAAACTCTTCTCACTGCCTTCTCTATTTGCAGTTAGTTCCACATTAGTTGTGAATTTAGTGCAGTTACATCCATGAGTTGATCGAAACAGGGCCGACCCTACGTTTTCTCAATGCAAATTTGAAGACATTTTTGTAGTTTGACCATTTTTTGGTCAATTTTAGTTTTTACCGAGAGGCTGGTTAGCACTTTCATGTTTGGAACTTTTTTTTTAATCCGACCTACCGACACTACATTTCATGTTTTAGCTGAAACATACCTCTTTTTTTGGCCTCAGTAAATAGTTTCCTTCAATAAGTTGAGCATTATTTATGGACGCATACTCACATTTACCCATTCATTGTCACAAACCTGCTTCTGCTGAAACAACCCCCTGCTGATGAAGTAAATATTTGGGCAGGTCCCAAGTTGTAGATCGGTTTGGTCCGTCTGTGGTTCTTGTCTCCCACCAGCATGTCCGGACAACTGGACATAGCCCCCTGCTCTGCCCCCCTCCCCCCATACACGTGGTCCTCCCTGGCCATGGACCTACAGACATGGTGATATATGGCACTCCCCTATACCACGACCTCTGACCGTTTTGTTTTAGGCTGACAGCTTGCCAGGGGTTTTACTCCAACTTGTTCTGATTTTAGTCCAGATTTAAGGTCATTTTAGGCCATTGCCGCCAGATGGTGTTTTTAGCTGAGGTCTGGTCGGTGAGGGCTTATGTCAGGTATTTGGATGTCAACATGTAGGCGTAGACATACAGGGAATCTTAAACTCTTAAGTGGCAGCATATACTTAAATCCCCTTTTGTCAGCGTCCTTAACCCTTTAACAGCAGCGTACATGTAGTGCGTTAATGCCATTTTCTCACCATGACATATGAATGCATCATCGGCGAGTACATTGGATGCCTTGAGCCTAGCAAACTAATATTCGGATTAGATGGCTGCATTTATGCATCATGACAACAAATGCCCTGTGCGCTTATGTCATCATGGTGCATTAATGCATCACTGGCGAGTAACCGTTTATATTTATTATCATAGTTATGTAGAAAAGCAGTCGATCAATCAACAAACTTGATGATTTAAAACACCATGCCGCCTCTACAGGTCCATACCCTCCCTGTACAATATAGTTACTCGGCAGCATCGGTGCATCATGGTGACAAAAGCTTTTTACTGGCTTTTGAAAGGTCTTTATTACGAAGTCAGAAATGACGGGGACAGTTTTGGCAATAATTGTTAAGTGACAATGAAGGAGATATGCGTGAAGAACAAACATGGACACTATCAACATAATGCATACATCATATAGAGGCTGTACAAGAGGGCTAGAGACAATTTCTAAAGACCCTACCTGTCTATCTGTCCACAAGACTGTAATTGTACTGGCACAAAATATGTTTTTTTTTTCTCAACGCCTATTAGAAATGGTCTTCTGATGCCGCAAGAAATGTGAATACAAACAAAAGGAGTAAATGGGAATTTGAGATGTTGTAAATGTCATGATGTACATATTTTATGACTCAGATGTCCCAAGTAAAATGTCAGAAGTAGTTTTATTCAATATACTTTTTTTTTCTTTTTTCTTTGACAAGGACCCTTCTGCTTGTGTGAGCTTCCACCATGAGAGAGATTTTCTAATCCCCAAGCAAACATCTTTCACGCCAAACCATCCACCAGAGGCCCGGTATTTACCCGTTTAACCATTTGAGGATGGCATGAGGCCTCAAATCTTTATCTTTCCTCATGATGCACCAATGCAGCACCAGCTAGTAACCCGGCTGCACTGCATCATGCCGACTATTCGTGAGTGTATCAGTAGGATCGTCATGATACATGAATGCAGCACTGGCAAGCTGCTCATCATGGCTCTATTAATGCATCATAACGGCAAAGGGGCATCGTGCATTAGCGCAGTATGCCGCCCCTAAAGGGTTAAATCCTGTTCCCTTTTTTCATTATTTACCTACGCCTTAGTAAAGATGTCGGAGGTACACAACTTTGACCATGACACCCTCTTTCCTTTAACCCTGTAAGGGCCACATACCGCCTTAATGCATTATACCCCAGACAATACCCCTTGAGCATGAATGCAGCCCTGGTGAGTGACTCGCCTGGGCTGCCTCCATGCATCTTTCCGACCCTATAGGGTTGATACAAATCCTAAAGGGTCAGTATTTGCATGCACCACACGTGAGTTACTCGCCAGCTGTGTTTTAATGCATCATGGCACACAATGCAGCTGAGACATCATGCCGTCCTTAAAGGGTTAGTCAACTCAATCTTTTTGTTTTCACTTGGATTCGTGCTGTTGTGTGAGGCTTAGGGATTTGGTACCTTTGGCGTGGTTCCTGTAAAACTCCGCACTTCAGTTATCGTGTTAAATGCAATTTGATTCCCACGTGGAAAATAGAGGGAAAGAGAGAAAGAGTCACAAGCACCAAAATGACCCCCTTTTCATTCAGAGTCAAGCGTCGCTGACTCATTTTTGACATACAAGGCAAGCAAACATAGATCCAAAAAACAGCAATGGCTTTACCCCCTTTGGATGGGTATCAAGCAAAGCTGCAATCTGGAGACAGGGGCAAGGATTTACAGAGGGAGTATAGGGAAGGCTGGACTCTCAAGATGAAGCCATTCTGTCGCTATGACTGACACTAGGATCTGAGATGACTACCCACCTCCAAACGCCCCACGGAAGCAGTAGCATCAGATGTAAAATTAGGGGGCAGTGACTCTTTGTACCCTCAAAAATAGGGGGCGGTAACTCTAGAGGAGGGGCCAGTCATGGGGTCTCGGTTACATATAAATGATAAAATGTAAAGAAAATAATTACTATCCATGTCTACTGCACTGTTTGCATCGGGAAATACAGGTAGCATAACAGGTAGTCATTTATATGTCATGAATCAGGGGGCGGCCCTCTGTATTTTTTAGGGCGGTGGTTTGGCAGCCCCTGTTTTTAGGCAGGCGGTAGTTTGGCAGTCAGCGGGTACTGTCATAAAGTGAGTGCCCCCCCCCCCGGGTGTCCTCCCTTTCTTCTTTACTCCCCTTTCTTCTCCTGGTGTTGGTTCGGTGTGAGACAGGCCAGGTGGATCTCTAAATCAACAAGGATCCACATAAATATGTATTACTAACGCCCCTGAGTAAACTACAACGTGGAAAGGGATATGCGTTGTAGCATAAAATACAGCTTAAAGGACGGCATGATGCCTCAAGACATGTTCATTTGTCGTCATGATGCACCAATGCATCACCAGTGGGTCACTTACCGTTTCTGCATCGGTGCATCATGCCGACCCTTCGGGGATGTATCAGGCGCGTCTGATCGGCATGATGCATAAATGCATCCCTGGTAAGTTACGCACCAGGGCTGCATTAGTGTATCATGCTGGCAAATGGGCATGATGCATTAAAGCAGAATACCATCATTAAAGAGCTACTTCCCCTGTGTAAACTACAAGACGTAAAGGGACCTGTGTTGAAGCATAACATCAAGTGGATAATAAGGTGGGGGGACTTCTTGACTCATGGTGAATAAAAAGGGAAATAAATAATTCTGAAACCGGTGAAGAGGCTTTGAGAATAACCTTATAGTAAAGGATATCTAGAATAGTCAATTTTCCTGATAAATAATATCTAAGGCAGTGCACTGTGAATGCCTATGTTCAAAATAGAAAGTTGAAATGCTGCTAAATAATAGGACCCCTTTCCTTATAACGAGAACTTGGTGTAGATACAATATAACAGTTATGTCAGTCATAAACATATGTGACGAAACCTGGGAAATCGTACCATTAGGGGGAATAGCCATAAATGCTCTAAACATGATATTTCCGGAGATCTAGCTAAACATGTGAATGCTTAAAAGAAAATGACCTTAGACTAACTTTTTCCAAGGAATCTTTTGAAGCTATTATCAAAATTCTATTTTCATTCTAAATTGGTCTTATTTGGAATGTAAAAAGAACGTTTTTAGCCATTTTTAGCCCATTTGTTGACATTTGGTTGCCATGGCAACCATCGATTCATTCTTTTGGAATAAAAATTATCCCTATCTGATTGCCCCATCCATGGGGATTTCAGAACTAAAAACAGAATGCCAATATTCCTACCAGATCCAAATCTATGTACAATAATATGGATTTATCGGTTTAATTTCTAATAATTATGATTTATATGGATTATTTGAAAATAGATTGATACTTGATCGCATTGCAGTCTATTCTGAATTCCTACATGTCCCTACCATCCCATGTTTGAGATGTCATTTCTCAGCAACTATTTCAAATATTTTGATGCTTGAAGCATCAAATTGTACCTAAAGAGATGAACTTAAATAAAGGTGTTTTCCCCTAATGTCACGTTCTCCCACGTTTTGTCACATATTATTGAGCAATATTCAGAAAATAAAACTAACAAATAACAGAATAGACCTCATATAGAGGATACTAAGATGTTCCCTCTGTTCTACATCACCCCGAGGAGCACATGTGTATAATCATGTTCATAATGAATAACCAGAACTATACATCACCAAACAGACAGAACAGACAGACAACAAGCCAGGAGGCAGCCTACATGCCCACACAGACCAGTCTCTGTGCCTGGGGAGTGTTAGTCTATGGGTGTAGGTTGTCTGCTGCCTATAGTGGGGACTACAATGTGTGTATAGACAGCTATACAGTCAGGTGACTAGTTCGCCTAAATGAGTCTTTGCTTTTTCCACAGCTAAATTATAATTGAGTATACTGGGGAGATTCCCTTCCCAGAAAATGAGTGCCATATTGTTTAATGTTGTATTGAACTTGTTCTATAGACTGATGTTAATGTTATGTTTTTCTTCTATTTCAGGTAGGTCCGAACTTTACAAGCACGTCTACAAACAGGTAGGACTTCCAATAGTAAATCCACAACGGAAGATGTATCCTAGAGCTAATGGGGCACTGAAGGGAAAGGGGTTTGGATAGGACTAATAATGCCACCATAGGTAACTAAAGGACTTCGCATCACCAAGCACTGGGAAATATGACGAGGGACATCTGGGGCCACTTACCTAAACTGGCGGTGCCCCTAGTCCTCTGTGTCCAATGTGAATTATAAAACCCGTTTCTTTTCACCAGTGACCTTGCGTACAGCTGCACTAATGGCCTTGCGTGCCGCTGCACCTGTGACCTTGCATACAGCTGCATAAATGACCTTGTGTCCCACTGCACCAATGACCTTGTGTGCATCTGCACCAATGACCTTGTGTCCCACTGCACCAATGACCTTGTGTGTGGCTGCACCAGTGGCCTTGCATACAGCTGCATAAATGACCTAGTACAACAGCACCAATGACCTTGTGTAAAGCTGCACTAATGACCTTGCGTGCCACTGCAGCAATGACCTTGTGTACAACAGCACCAATGACCTTGTGTGCAGCTGCACCAATGACCTTGTGTACAGCTGCACCAATGACCTTCTGTACAGCTGCACCAATGACCTTGTGTGCAGCTGCACCAATGACCTTCTGTACAGCTGCACCAATGACCTTGTGTACAGCTGCACCAATGACCTTCTGTACAGCTGCACCAATGACCTTGTGTGCAGCTGCACCAATGACCATACATGCGGCTGCACCAATGACCTTGTGTGCAGCTGCTCCAATGACCTTGTGTGCAGCTGCACCAGCACTAAAGGCATCATGGGTGTCATGTCGTTACCACAGACCGCCATGTCCCCTTGGCCCTGTGTGTCCCCGCAGGACGATCAGACCGGTCAGCCGCCGGGAACAGGCGCAGCGTGCATGTCGCTGGTCACCGGGCGGTGCGTGTCCCTGCCCATACATATGCAGATAGACCCAGCGCTGACCGGGCACCAGCAAAACACATAACCACAACATGGCCGCCCTCCAGATCCCACTCTCCTAGCAGCCATCACTCTTATTCTCTGTTTGCAAATATCTCTGCTCTAATTGACTGGTTCACATCATGATACAACAGTTGTTATTTCATGTGGAAAACTTTGTGGTCTCTGTAGTTAAGCATAGAATCAATTGTTCATAATTCTATCAACATTTCTCAAATTTCCTCACTCATTGGACACTGGCTACATCCCGGATATCATATACAAAATGTCCATCAGTTCTGGCCAAGGTGAATAGCTCATAAAGGAACTGTCAGTTATACTTATAGCATGGATTTTGGGAGACCATTATGTACAAAAGTGTAAGGGGATTCTCAGGTAAAAGCCATCTTGTATTACCTGGGACTACTTTTGGTGGAGAGATATTGGTCCTGAACATGTACTTAGTTCAATAAGCACAATCTGACACTGTCCTAAAGCTCTCCTGTTTCATGCACCAGTTCAGCGCTGGCGAGTAACTCGCACTGGTGCATCATGATAGCAAATGAACATAAATCTATAAGCGCCATGCGACCCTGAACCCATTCGAGGCCTCGTAGTACATTGATGCATGTACGCATCATACATCTGGTCGTCATGGGTCATGATGCATGAATGTAGCCCTGGTAAGTGACGCGAGTGTTGATACGCTGCCGGAGGGTGGCATGATGCACCAATGCAGCCCCGGCGAGTGGAGGCTGTATTGACAATGTCATGACAACAAATGCCGCATTTTAGGGACATACCGTTAAAAGGCCATAGGACAGAGGGACCATGAGACGCTCAGACAGCAGCAGGAGACTCAGCAGGCAGCGTCCGACGCTGGCCGCCAAATGTCGTCTGCTGTGACTGATCACGTGATCAGGGCCGGGAAATGGCGGGAAAACTGACTCAGCATCTGCTAAGGGAGTGCTCATTTTTTAACAACAGGGGGGGGGTGGTAATATTCCGCGCGGAGCGCGCGAAATTTTTTCACCCCCCCCCCCCCCGCTACAGGGGTCGAAATTTTTTACCCCCCCCCCCCGGCAGGCCGAAAATCGGGCACGTTCGCGCCCCTTTGTAGCATGGTAACGCGCGGGCTTTTTCCCTCAAAACAGGTTGAATTTTTTTCACCCCCCCCCCAAGAGGGGTCTAAATTTTTTACCCCCCCCCCAAATCCACCACCCCCCCCCCCTGTTGTTAAAAAATGAGCACTCCCTAAAGCCACCATAAAGTCTGCATGGTCCGTGAAGGGCAACACAAGGTAACTCGATGTATGCTGTTTGCTAGACTGGTTCCCCCCTCCCCTTGTTTTCATTTCTCTCTTTCCTTTCAACTTTTCTGTGAGTGTTCTGTCGTCCTTTCCCCCTGTTTCCATCTCTCTCTCTCTCTCCATCTGACCGCCCCCCTTTTCAGCATCTGATGGAAATTCACCACCACCGCTGTTTTGTCGTGCTGCAGTGGTTATCCAATACATGGTAGAGTGCCCCCCCCCCCCCCCGGGGTAAAGGTCATTAGGGTCAGGTGTTATGTCGTTAGTTGCCAAGATAAGTCATGTCCATGTTTGTCTCCGTGCCCAGCTCTAAAAGCCTCCCATGTCCACGTGACATCTCTGATTAATCACTGATCCCACATGAGCAGATATGACTGTGTTTTATGTCATTTCTTGTCAAACTGGAAGCCAACTTGGATTGTTCTCAGGCCAGGTAGACATTTGTGTAACATAGAAAAAAGAGACTACTTACAGTGAAAGTTTTTTTTTGCCTGTGACATATCCTATAGTGCATGTTAGTCCCTGATTAAGGGAGGGGTCATTTTTTAACTGGTGGGGGGGGGGGTAAAGAAATGTGGATCCCTCGACACGGGGGGGGGGGCAATACATCGTGAAGGGGTCCTTTTTAGTGAAAAAGCCCAAGATTTACTGTAGCTGAAATGGGTCGGCTACAATACATTTGAACCCGGTTTTTGGGTGGACCGAACAGAAAAAAAATTGGATCCCCTCTCGCGGGAGAGGGTTGGGGTTGAACCCACTCTCAGAGAGAGAGAGGGAGGAAATGAACAGGAGTAAACTACTTCCTTCTGCCACTGAGGTATACACTTGATGGTGGCAGTCAGCACCTGATCGACACCTGCTCCTGATCGACACCTGCCCCCTCTAGTGACCACCCTTAGACTCAATCAGGGGCTCAGCCGGAAGTCTTCCCGGAACCGGAAGCAGAACGCGCGGCAGGTCTTGCCGGGTAATGCCGTCTTCAGGGGGGTTCTGGATAAGGAGCTGGTTCCTCCCTTTCCGCTGGTACCCAGTAATAACGGTGTCTCAATGACCAGCGAGAGCAGCGGAAACACATCAGCGCCGGCGCCGGCGGACGTTGGGACCCTAGGTGTGACATTAGCTTTATACTCTACATTCTGTGAGGAATTCAGTTTTAGCTGCTACAATAGCACATCCCCCTAGAAAGGCGATGAATTTTAAATAAAAAATAAATGAAATAAAAATAGTCAACGTGCATAGGGATAACAATGGTCATTAGCACTCAAAGAGTACACCCAGAGTAATGCGAGCGTCACTGTCGCCAAAACCACCTGCTAGTAATTCTAAAAGTCAGGCAGTGCAAATGAACCTGAAGCACTGAGGCATCCTGCTAGCAGGCCCGTAACTAGGCGAGTTCAGCAGGCCCGTAACTAGGGGAGTTCAGCAGGCCCGTAACTAGGGGAGTTCAGCAGGCCCGTAACTAGGGGAGTTCAGCAGGCCCGTAACTAGGGGAGTTCAGCAGGCCCGTAACTAGGGGAGTTCAGTAGGCCCGTAACTAGTGGAGTTCTAGAGTTAGAACGACCCTCTCCACCACAGTCCTGATTGACCAAAAGAGTAACACCCATGAAAAAGAAAAGCGAACCGCCCCGTGAAGAGAGCTAGTAACGGGCCTGTTGTCATCTTTAAAAGGTCTCATGTGGAGAAGCCAGTGCAGGTCTCAATGCTATGAGTGGAAGCCACTGCAGCGGTGGCTTCTGAGGGACTTAGTTAGGGAAGCCACCACAGATGTGACTTCTGACTGTTGTATTGGCAGCAGGCACAGCAACAGTGGCTTCTGGGGTGGCTTCTTATATATGGTACTCTGTCGGTAGAGTGACACTGTGTAATGTTATTGCAAAAACAGGAGCTCTGGCCAGTTTTGTATCTATTTTATAACCTGCTATCCTTTTCTTGTTACTGAGAAAGGAGATGGTGTGTTCTGTCTGTCTTGTTACTGAGTAAGTCAGTTAGGTATCAATAGTGTAATCAATTCATGTCGATGTTCAAGTTTGTCAAATACTTTTCCTTTTGAGTCAGGAAATTCTGAGTTCTGTTTGGTGAAAAACAACTTACTACTTTGTCCATATTATGTACATGTATATAGGATATATAGAGAAAAAAGGAAAGAACCATAGATATGAGCCAAATGAAATTACCGACGCTTTCAAAGCCATTCCCCATCCATGTATCCATCCCGAGTCATACCCAAACATCAAACGCTGCAGGAATGTATATATATTGGGTCTGAGCCTCTCTCTGAGCTGCAGACCGGATAAATCATGATACATATGTATCTATACCCCCAAGTGACGAGTCACTGGTGACCACAGGGATCATACTGCCCAGCAAGGGTCAGCCGGGTAACCAGCGAAAGTCACATGACCTAGCCCCAAGGTCAGCTGACCCTAGATGAGACCACGTGACTTTGTGGTTTATTTCGCGGGGGGTTGTGGGGGATCTGGGGTGTGGTTTGTGTCATAGTGTAACCCTGTAAGGGCCGCATGGTGCTTTAATACGCTACCCCCTTTATTGTTGTGATTGTTATTATTGTGTGCAGCCCGGGCAAGTAACTCGCCAGAGCTGCATTCACGCATCATGCAGGCCCTCGGGACGTGCATCAACCCCATAGATTCGGCATGATGCTTGAATGTAATGCTTGTGAGATACTCGCCAGGGTTGTGCGGTCCTTTAAGGGTTATAAGCGGCGGGGCTGTGCTGTATGATTTTAGCTGGGGATGATGGCGGAGGCTGGTCGGGGGGGGGGTAGAAGGGGGGGGGGGTAGTAGGGGGGTAGTAGGGGAGGGGGGGGGTAGTAGGGCCTATCAGCGCGGTCAATAATGTCATAGCTCATCGTAGCACAGAGCCGGGGCTGGCTTCACTCAGGGCTTACAGGGTCCTGGTCATGGTGCCCTCCTCCTAACCAGCAACCCTCATCTTACCCCTCCCCCTCCTCCTACCCAACCCCCTCTAGACAAGGGGGGGGGGCTTAGTATATAGGAAGGGGGGTTCAGAAATTCAGTGGTTTTCATTAATTGGGAAGTACAGAATGCATGGCTGTCACAGCTGATATAGGATTAGGAGGTAACCTTTATATTTCATCCATAACTTGAGTTATTTTTTTTATAGTCGCAAAACTATAACATAAAGGGTAAATAGAAGACAAATGCTAGGGGGTATGTAAAGGGGGGGGGTGGGGGAGTAGAAAGAAGATCCTGCTTCATAGACCAAACTCAGGGGCAATACAAAACCTATACATAAACAGGGGTCTGTGCTGCATCTGGGAAAAAACACAACTTAAGTTGTGGGAATAGATGACCATAGACACCTTACCCTCCTTATACATCGGGGGTGGAGGAGGCGGACTTGTAGGGGCATACATCTACATTGGTATGTTTATAGAAATAAAGTGACTTTAAAGCTTTTAGATGGCAAGGGTCCCTTGGGTTCTGATTGGGTACCCAGACCCCCGTCGCAGCCCCAGCTCCAGCCCCATACACTAATGACATTGTCATGCAGGTCAATAACCTATACATGCAGGCAACCTCTTAGGCCGAGAGAGTAGGTTGGTTTCCACTAACATGGTATGAACTAGTAGTATAGTACTAGCTCAGATTGTTTTTTGGCTAACCCTTTCCTTGACAGATTCCTATCACATGGCAGTTCAGACTTTATGAGGAATTACTTTACTTAAATGGTCTGACTATTTTTGCACGTATTTTGTATTTATGAATGAATATGGTGGGCCAATTATCTCTTCTTTTTTAAACATTTTCTTTACAACTTTGGCTCTAGAATCTTCAATAATTGTTTTATTGACAGACCTTGAGAGATACATGTATTTAGTGCATACATGTATCCCAAGATATAGAATGGAGGTCAGCCCTATTATTCCTGTCAGGTGACTGGAAACCAACCCTTTTCCTCGGCCCAACCACCAGCCCCCTATAGCCAGGTGCATGCCGGTACACAGACCAGGCCTCCAGCAGCCCCAACACTTACACTTACATCCCCTCAGGACGTCCTTGACCCTGCCACCCCCCTGCCACCAGGAGGCGCTCTGAGCAGCTCTAAGACGCTACAGAGACGCTGTGTAGAACCGTGATGTGTATCAAAAGCGTGATTTGCAGTAACTAAACAGTTACTACACATCACGGCTGACCATGCGAACGTGATGTGTAGTAAAAAAACGTGGTGTGTAGTAACAATCCGACCGTGATGTGTAGTAACTAAAGTGATGTGTAGTAACCCAAGGCGACTTGCAGTAAGGCACCTCCAACCGTTATCTGTGACAATAAACGTCATCTGCATCAATCAACATTATCCGTGTAATGCTGGTATGACTATGCATGGGATGTTACAGGTAGGTTATGGTACAGGTAGGTTATGGTATAGTTAGTGGAGGAGTATGGTACAGTTAGGACAGGGGTAGGCAATTTGTAGAAGAGGAAAAATTCTCTCGTCAAATTGACCATTTTTGGAAAGGTTGTCGCTTTGCTCCTCAAATTGATCATTTTGGGGGGAATTAACTTTTTTGTCATCATTGAATTTGTCTTTTGCCATATTGGGGGATGGCACAATTTGAGTTGAAATTAACCAGCCCCCTATAGCCATTATAAACATTTTTACCCCCCAATATCAACCAATACCATGTACCTCCTCTGATTATGCCTGTTGTAATAGACAATCAACCCCAAATAACATTATAGGTACTTGGTAGGAAGTTAAATTGATACAGATAGCGACATATTGATACACATAACTTACTACAGATAACGTTTTGTTGATACACATCACGTTTGCATGGTCAGCCTTGATGTGTAGTTGATACATAATCACGTTGTTAATACACATCACGGTTCTACCCGCTGTCAGAACGCTACATGGACGCTACATGGACGCTGCAGACAAAGACACTTACCTCGATATAACAATACTCTGTGGCCGCCTCCTGCTCTGCCTCACTTTCATACACAGGACTTTAATGGCTACAAGGGTTGTATTCATGTATTGTACTGACCCTTAGGAGTGTATCAACCTCGTAGAGTCGTCATGATACATGAATTAAACCCTGGCGAGTCACTCACCAGGGTTTAATTCATGTATCATGACGACAAAAGGGGACCCCGGGGTAATGTCTAGCTGCTAAGCTGCATCAAAGTTGGTATTTTATTTGTATTTTGATTTATTCCCTCACGGCCGTCCATATAAGTATTGAAGTGATATTGCAGTATTTTTAATTCAGAGAAAACCTCTATACTATAAGAACGAACGGATGAAAACTTGGCCGATCCAATCCCAAGCATGAGTGTGCATGTTGCATAAGAGGTTTCTTAAGAGTCTTAGAAATAGTGAATAATTGTGAGACAACTAATTTACATATTTACTCTCCGTTTGAGAGAGCTATGTTCTTTACTATTTCCCCACCCTTAGAATTCCCCCCATCACCGCGACAGTACACAAAATAAAAAGCTTAAGCAGACCACCAGTAATCTCCTGGAAGTGCCCTATTCCTCTGCCAATTGACTCACTTTGCATATACACACATCTCCTTTTTAAAACATCAAATATCATAAAGCTATTTCAGCCCTCACGCGCTTTTATCAAGGAGCAAAAATCTGTTCCCGGCTCGGAGTGGGGAATCATCATGGAGGCCCTGGGGAGGTAATACTGGCAGGCAGAAGTGGGAAATCAATTATTTAAATTAGCAGGGAAAGAAGTGTAGCTGTGATGGCGGCATTACTGTGTGTCCATGAGTTGTAGATCTCCTGCATGGCATTGCTTTGAGGCAATTGCGCTTTTTTCTACACCAAGTTTAACCCTTTAAGGACAGCATATGTCACTAAAAGATTACATTTGTCGTCACCGATGCAGTCCTGGTGAGTAACTCACCGGTGCCGCATTGGCGCATCATGCTGATCCTTCGGGAGTGTATCTACCTCATAGGGTCGGCATGATGCTTGAGACCTGATGCTTGAATGCAGCACTGGCGAGTTACTTGCCATGTATGCATTCAGGACCAAGGATATGATACATTAATGCATTAAATCATCCTAAAAGGTTTAACCCTGTTGCACGTTCAAGCTGACTGATGTCTAACATGATAAAGGCAGGCGTTACTGCTTGCTTGCTCCCCACCAAAATACCACTCGTTATTAACCTAGAACACTAGAAAAGCTACATGTGGATCCTTGGTGAAGATGTAGCTTTAATTTTGACTAGCATGGGTTGTAAATATAGTCCTAGACTAATTAGCGTGTACAGTCCCTTGTATAGCAGGGGCCGGGGGGTGGGGGGAGGGGGTGTGAGAAGTGTGAGTGTTTTAACCAGCCCCACCATGAGTATCTGACAGGGAGGCTCCCTAGAGCTGACAGGCCACCGTGCAGCCTATTAAACTGTAATACTGAACGTCGGCACGGATTAGGCGGCTGTAACCCTGTAAGGGCCGCATAGTGCTTTAACCCTGTAAGGGCCGCATAGTGCTTTAACCCTGTAAGGGCCGCAGAGCGCTTTAACCCTGTAAGGGCCGCACGGTGCTTTAACCCTGTAAGGGCCGCATAGTGCTTTAACCCTGTAAGGGCCGCAGAGCGCTTTAACCCTGTAAGGGCCGCACGGTGCTTTAACCCTGTAAGGGCCGCATAGTGCTTTAACCCTGTAAGGGCCGCATAGTGCTTTAACCCTGTAAGGGCCGCATAGTGCTTTAACCCTGTAAGGACAGCATGGTGATTTAACCCTGTAAGGGCCGCAGAGTGCTTTAACCCTGTACGGGCTGCATGGTGCTTTAACCCTGTAAGGGCCGCATGGTGATTTAACCCTGTAAGGGTAGCATAGTGCTTTAACCCCGCAAGGGTAGCATAGTGCTCTAACCCTGTAAGGGCACAGAGTGCTTTAACCCTGTAAGGGCCACATGCTGCTTTAACCCTGTAAGGGCAGTAGGGTGGTTTAACCCTGTAAGGGCCGCACCGTGCTTTAACCCTGTAAGGGCCACAGAGTGTTTTAACCCTGTAAGGGCAGTATAGTGCTCTAACCCTATAAGGGCTGCATGGTGCTTTAACCCTGTAAGGGCCGCATGTCACTAAAAGATTACATTGGTCGTCATGATTCACCGCTGTAGCCTCGGGTAGTAACTCACCAGTGCTGCATGGCTGCATCATGCTGACCCTATATATCAAACCCGTAGGGTCGTCATGATGCTTGAATGTAGCATTGGCGAGTTACTCGCGAGGGCTACATTAATGCAGCATGGCAGCATGATGCATTAATGCAGTATGGCCTTCCTTAAAGGGTTAATAACCCTGCAAGGACCGCAGAGTGCTTTAATCTGCTTAACCTCTTTGTCTGCATGATGCATAAATGCAGCCCCGGCGAGTAACTCGCCGGGGCTGCATTCATGCATCATAAATGACCCTACGGGGTTGATATACTGGCGGAGGGACAGCATGATGCACCAATGCAGTGCTGGTGAGTTACTCGTTGCCCTAATTTGGTGCATCAAATGTCACTTCGAGGTATGGGTTAAAGTATAATGTAGAAGGTGGGTGGGGATTAGGGTAGCAGAGTTGTGCCTTTATCGTAGAACAATGAGGACCCTTAAGCACTCACCACACGGCACCAAGCCACATTAGCGGAACAGGTTTAGCACCTTGGACTATATATAAGCCCATGGCTCTAGTTCCTGATATGTCCAGATGGAAGAGTTATATTTTGGGAGAGGGCAGTGAAATTAGACTTTGTCCGACCATCACTCTCCCTTTTCAATCTGCCTGTATCTTATCCGTATATCCTCTCCCTCTTACCTTTACAGCTCATGTACACAAACAATATGCAGTATACATGTGAGAATAGCTGCCACCACTATGCCTCACTTCCAGTTTTACAAAAGCCCCCCCCCCCCCCCCGCCAACTTAGGTTCGTCCCTCCCTTCCCTCTCTTCCCTCTCGTCCCCCCTCGTCCCTCTTTTCCCGTGGATCCCTTGCGTGCATGATATATCGCCGATCAGGATCTGGGTGCATGCTGCCCTCACTGAGCAGGTTAGCCCTTCAAAGACGGCATGATACCTTAATGCATCATACCTTGGTCGTCATGATGCATGAATGCAGCCCTGATATGTAACTCGCCATGGCTGTAGTCAAGCATCATGCCGATCCAACGGGGTTGAGACACCCCCAAAGAGTCGACATGATGCTACAATGCAGCGCCGGCGAGATACTGCATTGGTGCATCATGACGACAAATGTCACCTTTTGCCGACATGCGTCCTTGGAGGGTTAGTAGCGGTTCCCAGTGCTGTGGGAGCAGCTCATGGTACAGAGATGGGAGACGATAAGAGCAGCTCACCGAGATGAGATGAAGATGTGATAGGGCTGACATAGCAGGGCTGCCGGCCTGCCTACTGTCACCGACCAGCCTGTAGAGCCACACGGCGACGGGGATGGGGTGGTCAGTTTTAACAATAGTTGGGGAATTTGAGGGGGTGAGAAAGCAGACAATTTGAACCTCTTAAAAGGGGGAACAAAATATTTCTAACTTCTCTTGGTGCAATAGAATTCCACCCATTTTTAGCGAAATGCAGTGAGTCGCATGAAGTCTGCACTCGTGAGTAACTCGCCGGTGCTGCATTCATGCATCATGCCAGGTTGAAACGCCCCCCGTTGTCAGTTGTCAAGCTGCAGTGCAACTTGCCAAGTGAGTTACTCGTAGGCACTGAGTTAGTGCATCATATGACAATAGATGAAGATGAAGCCTTGAGGCATCATGCCGCCCTTAGAGGCTTAAAGGACTATGTGCATTGTCCCAGATAAGAGGTTGCTGTGCCAGGGCTGCCCCTGTAGGGTGGCCGGTTTATTGGGTCATGACCTGGGGTAGATAGGGGCTATCTCAGGGCCAGCTGGAGCTCCATGGTCTATGATGTATCCTGAGAAATATCTTTTAAACTATATTTTCTGACCACCTACTGTGAAAGTACTTTATTTCGCTTGGTACTTATTTTCGCGAAAGGAAAAATCCGCGAATTTTCATATGCGTAAGTATGGAATAAATACCCGCGAATTTGCCGATTTTCACTCTTCAGCGAAAATTTCAATCCGTATCACAGTATGCCATTCGTTTTAGCTTTTCACAAGTAATGGTAGGCCAATGGCCCCTCCCGAAGCAAGGGTTCTTTAACATCCGACACATTACAAGTACCAAGTACATATATTGGTTTCTGTCCACTCTCTTTGACATGTACCTTGTAACTTACAGTGACATAGTCCGATGATTAGGGACTATGAAAAACGAACCAGAATTTTCAATATGGCCATACTTTATGTCCTTACTACTTTATCAAACATTATTCCCAGAACTTAGCTTAGATTTCAGCTAATTATCAGTATTATGCTCAATTTAAAAACTCAATTTAAAAACTCAATTTAAAAACATCCATTGACAACACACTGTAAAGGCTATACCTGTGTTCACGGGAGCCTCTTAACTGCCTCATTTGCATATCGATAATATCTTATTGTGTCCCCTCCTCCAAATATAATATTATGGAGAAGTAAAAACATCCAGGTATGGCCTGGGAACCGATTACATTACATATTCCCAGACTCCATAAAACACATAAATAACGCCAGATACTTGTAGAGACTTGGTCGTCCACTTGGGGGTGTTTATACCAGTTATAAGTCTGTTATTATAAGTTATAAGTCTGTTATCATAAAGCTGCCAGTGCTGCCTCTAGATGGGGATCTGCCGGTCTGATGTCCAGATGTTTCTCCCTGCCTCTGGGTGATGTAGGAGATGTACTTGGATCCTTAGGCCACGAGAGGAAGGGTTTCAATTCACCATGCCATGGGAAATATGGAGTATCTACCCCCCCCCCCCCCCCGACGTATAATAGAGTCGTCATGATACATTATTGCGGCCGTTAAAGGCCAGGGGCGAATCCAAGGGAGCCATAGGTCGGGGCTACCCCCTTTTGGAAGATTATTCAATTTTCCTGATGATATTTTGATTCGCCGTGAGTTGCGGTGTGATACTTTTTGGTACTGTCGTGTACGGAAGACCCCCCCCCCCCCCCGCCGCCCCTTTCAATATCCTGGCTCCACCCCTGAAGGGTAATAACATGTAACAATATTGGAAATGTCTGTCCTCTATGTCTGTTGTTCACTGAAATGCTGCCACCATAAGCTTTAATTTGATGCCAAAAAATACCACTTTTGGGTATTTTATCAGGAAGAAATTAACAACTATTTTCCTCCTGGCCTGCCGTGTGTGTGCACGCCCTAGGGAGGGGGTAGTGGGCACTATGTCTGATAAGGAGGTGGGTGGGAACGTGGAGGGGTCTGTACTTGTTTATTTATAACGGTAAGCGGTTGAATGTTAAACATTGCCATATCTCCCGCCCCCAGCACCATCTATCTGTCATCTACAGGCACTCATACACCACCCGGCACCACGAGGGGTGGTGGGAACTGAGAAAGGGGGGAATAAATTGAGGATTCAAGGGAAAACTACCTAAAAAGTGAATTTATACACATAACTATTACAGCCTTTCTGCCACGAAAGCCATCTATTATGACATTGTATGCCTACATTCATCATTTTTATTACAGCTCCATTACCAGCTAACAAAGAAAATGTTATTTTACGTCAAAATAACGTTTTTAAACTTGATATAACATCATGCCATAGTAAGGAGCCTTAGATCCTTATAAAAAAATTGTTTACTAGGTTAACAGATAAATAGACCTGCTTTGAAGGGTAATTGTCCTTGATATATTATGGTATCATTATTGAACCCCGGAAATGATCAATTCAGTAATAATGTGTATAGTCGAGAACATGGCTGTCATCTGTGCTATCCAGTTACTTAGAATAAGCCTTACACATCTTTCACATGTCTAAAACATTAGTCTCCTGTTCAGTACCATGCTCCATGGGGGTACATTATGAAATGTAGAATACTAGTAAACCCTGCATCTGTATTTATTGAAGTGGTCCCCAATGTAAAACATGACAAGTGTGCGTTTTACATGATATGCACTTTATCGTATTTCTATTATATTATCTATTTATATTTGAATATGAATTACATCATTGACAGCTTAGTGTGATTGAGGTAGATAAATTATGAACTGCCAGAAATAATTCAATATCATGATGCATTATTCTCTCAATGATTGGGGCGGGGCGGACAAAGTACCGGTAGTAAAACCAACAGAAGAAACACCCAGGGGGGGGGGGGTACTCAGTATAGGAATGGGTACCAACTGCGGTAACGACCCCGAAGAGCTGTCACTGTGTGTGCGCGGAATCAAGAAAAAAGGGGGCTGTTAATTACATTAAAGTAGAAAAAATTAGGGGCTGTCAATGACTGGAAGTACTAAATCAGGGGCTGTCACAATTGAAAAAGAAATAATGAACCCTTAAATCTCATACCTGACGTGATCTATATGATTCCAAAATGACCTCATTATAAATGGAACAGGCCTCTTTACAGTGGGTTGTCAGCTGACTTTTTAGGAAATAGGGGGCTGTAAAAATAATGCACATTTTCAAGGGGCTGTCAAATCACCAAATAGAGGGGGGGTAGTTTTGCAGTTGGTACTACCTACTACTATCAAAGAGTGACTACCCCCCCCCTCCGGCGGGAGGAGACAGCAGCATGAATATATTGAAACTAACACAAACACATGGACAAACACTACACACACGACACAATAACTGTGTAAAATGGAGTCAAGTGATGACAAATCAACAATGGCACACATTAACTCTTTAACGACGGCATGATACCTCAATCCTTCATGTGCGCTATTGTCATGATGCACCAATGCAGTAGGTTGATGAGTAACAAGCTGGTGATGCATTGGTGCATCATGCCGACCCTTCGACAGTCTATCAAACCCATAGGGTCGGCATGATACATGAATGTAGCTACTCACCATGGCTCTATGCATGTATCATAACGATACAAATTCTAGGTGCATCAAAGTGCTCTGCTTCTCTTAAAGAGTTAAGTGAGATGCGATGGGTGGCAATAAAAGCACCATCAGACTCATGCAACCACCATGGACGTAGTGACAAGGGGACGTCAGGGTCTGCCGCCTGCCTTTGTACGGCCTGTCATGTGATCATAGGGTCATGTGACCAGGTAGGGCTGACCAGGGGCGCCCCTGGTGGCACCTTGTGGTACCTTCTGTCACCGCTAAATATGACGTCCGTCAGATTTACATGGCATGATGGCCTAATATCTGTCACTGTATCTCTCTGCCACTCCCCCTGTCTGTCTCTGTCTGACTCCCTCTCTGTGTGTCTCTGTCTCTATCTCTGTCTCTGTCTCTGTCCCTGTCTATATCCCTCTGTTTCTGCCTGTTTGTCTCTCGCTCTCTCCCCTTCTCCTATTCCTTCCCTTGTCCCCCCCTTTCTCATATCTCCTCCTTCTCTCCCCTTCCACTTTCCCTTCCTTCTCTCTTCCCCTCTCCTATTCCCACCTCCTCTCCCCCACCTCCTCTCCTCCACCTCCCCTCCCCCTTCTTCTCTCCCCTCCTATTCCCTCAGCCCCCCTCTCTATTTCCTTATATCTCCCCCTCTACTATTCCCTCATTCACTCTTCAAAGAGTAGAATAGCATTTTGGCCAAGGTAGAATATGCCTGAAACAAAGTGCACTCTTATTGCCAATATATATAGTCTGAGGAAGATGATAACCGGGGATGAGAACTTGATTAAATTATGATCATTTCACCCCCAGCCCCATCGCTACCTCCGCCCCATCCTCACTAATTACTCTCCTTGTTACACCTGTGAGCCTTAGTCATCAAATTAGAGCATCGACCCAGCAGGTGAGTCAATCCTGGTGACGTCACAGATTACTGACACCTGACGTCATGAGTGGTGGCCGTGACGTCATTTGGACGCTGTGAGCCGTAACCTCGCACAATAACGTGATGAACGTGAAACTAATGGTTCCATTTTCGGATCAAATTCCAATTGTTCGCTTGTCTCGTTATTCACGTCAACGTTAATGTGTTAACGTCAAATTTTCTCTCCTTTTTTTGTTGGAGTAGGGGGAGGGGATGCCAGGCCGGGATGCCAGGTGCGCTGAGAATTCACATGTAGATTTTGAAAAACTAGAACGAAGCAAATCCACCCTATACGTTCACTCTCCAATACCATAGGGAGTTACAGGGTTATTATAGATCCCCTATTATATAACCATGAATTGTGTACTGGCTCCCATAAATACATCAATAAAGATGTACACCCTACGCATTACTTGCACATGTTTGGAGAGAAAGTCAGGAAATCAGCCATGATATTAATTTCTATGAATAGCCCCCTCTACTTTGGATTTGCACTATTCAATATTATATCATTGATTGTCATAGGCAAATATTGAAACATGAATTATGCTAAAAGCATATACTCTAGGAGAGACGTTGATGTTGATACTTTGATATCCAGGGTAGGAAACCATCACATTTTGCTATTTAATCTTTCACAGATCATTAGTAAAAAGTTCTGCCCACAATATGCTAATTTAGCATCAACAAGTACAACACGTTGATGTTATCTGCACCAGAACTGCACGCCACTTTGTCCAATTAAAATCGATGACAGATCTGAATCTTTCATAGGCCTCGGCATCATCAGGAGCTTTATAGTACATCTCTCAGCTGTTGGTGAGGCTGGCACAGGCTGTTTTGTAGATCTCTGAGCTGTTGGTGAGGCTGACACAGGCTGTTTTGTAGATCTCTCAGCTGTTGGTGAGGCTGACACAGGCTGTTTTGTAGATCTCTCAGCTGTTGGTGAGGCTGACACAGGCTGTTTTGTAGATCTCTCAGCTGTTGGTGAGGCTGACACAGGCTGTTTTGTAGATCTCTGAGCTTTTGGCTTCACACAGAAAAGTAGATGTGTCAATTGTGTCTCGCACGTGGCTCTGGTATAATGGAGAGTCAAACTGCTAATGACCCTGCTTATATGCAGGGTCAACTTCAGCTGACTCTGATAGTACAGAGTCAATTTGAGCTGACTCTGACCACACTGGGGAAAATATTAATATAAAATTTGGATATTTAGACATGTCACGAGTCTGGGATGGGACAAGAGTCTTTACAGTACTTTTCAGTACTGCATCATCCTCCCTTCTCCACATGCTGGGTCTGCCCCTGGAGATGGAGTCTAGTCATGTCCTCAGGGTGTCCCAGGTATACACAGGGTGACGGCCGGGTATGAGGGCGAGTTGAGTCATGCTGGTTAAGGGGGGGGGGGATTATCAGGAGAACAATGACTGAGGTATCAGGTTGATCGCTGCCTCAGGGCAAGGGAAATGTCGTCCCCCATCCACCCAGCAGCTGCTGCTGGAAGCATGTTGTGGGAGGCGGCCATTTTGTGGGAGACGGCCATTTTGTGGGAGACGACCATTTTGTGGGAGACGACCATTTTGTGGGAGACAACCATTTTGTGGGAGATGGCCATTTTGTGGGAGACGACCATTTTGTGGGAGACGACCATTTTGTAGGCAACAGCCATTTTGTGGGAGTCGGTCATTTTGTAGGAGGCGGCCATTTTGTGGGAGACGGCCATTTTGTGGGAGACAGCCATTTTGTGGGAGACGGCCATTTTGTGGGAGACGGCCATTTTGTGGGAGACGGCCATTTTGTGGGAGACGGCCATTTTGTGGGAGGCAGCCATTTTGTGGGAGACAGCCATTTTGTGGGAGACAGCCATTTTGTGGGAGACTTCCATTTGTTGGAACGTCACATTTTGTCAAAGACAGCCATTTTGTCAAAGACAGCCTTTTTAGGAAGAGGGTCATTTTATGGGGGACGGCCACTTTGTGAAGGCAGCCATTTTGTGGGAGACGACCATTTTGTAAGAGACTGCCATATTGTAAAAGACGGCCATTTTGTAAGAGACGGCCATTTTGTTGGAAGCAGCCATTTTGCAAGAGAAGGCCATTGTATGTGTTTGCCCAAAATACTTTGCAACTCAATCGCTTTCCTACATACACTTGGTGGCAGAAACTAAATGGCTGAATATATATCACATTCCAATAGGACCCTCACCTAGTTGTTGAAGTCGGCTAAATGGTATGGAGGGAGGACAGTCCATATCCCACACCACCTGTGGTATCTATGCTCTGCTCTAACATAGACAATGCTTGGCTGTGCTGAGGGCACAGGGGCCAGTGTTCCAGGACACCTGCCTGGATGCCGTCTGGGGATCTGGGTTAAAAGTCGTCTGCTGATAACAAAGGGCGGGAAAAGTGTAGAAAAATGGCAAGAAATTGGACGCCATTTCCTAAAAGCCATCATTCTGTGGAAAAAATTGATTGTATAGGTCACTGTGAAAATGGTATTGAATTTTGAAATATTAGACTACACCCCCCTGACCCCCCCCCCCCTCCTTCAAACCCCCCTCATCCATCAGAAGGGTAATGTGCCTGACGTTATCTGACTGCCAATCTCGGCTTCATTTTGTCCGCATCCATTGCCTCTTTATTACTGATTTCTCTTCATTTCTCATTTGTTGCAGCTTGTAATAGCATGGAAATCTATATGACTCTTGCCCATAAATTGATAGAGATCTATTCTACTAAACGTCAGGATTAGGCCACAGTTGTTTCTCATCACCAAGCAGTGAAAAATATGACGAGGGCGTTTTTATTACTTTTTTTTTTTTAATTTTTACTCAGGGCATAAAAACATAAGGAAATTTGGATTTTCGCGATCAATTTTTCAAAAAAATTGTTAGTGCCCTTACCATTATTATGAGTGGGGATGTAGGAGCAATATATGAGTATCTATATGTAGTACTACTATAGTATGTAGTTATGATGTTCCATCTGTGAGTTCTACATGTGTACATGTACCATATGGCAGTGGTTCCGGGAACTTCCCATTATAAAGATCTCTGTGATGCCTGGGGTGGAAACCACTAGAAGTAGGATGCCGTGTTTGATGCACTTGGTGTCTTCATGTCTTCATCTTCATCCCACCCCCCGGCCTGCCACCTGGTGGGCTAACTGTGAGTGAGTACAACCTCTACACCGGGTGGAACATGTCACTTATACCCTGTTAGCACGGCATGTGGATAAAAGATGACATTTGTCGTCATGATGCATCAATGCAGGCACGGCGAGTATAACTGCATCATGACGACCCTTCGGGTATGTATCAATGCTGTAGGGTCGGCATGGCAAGGGGATGGCGAGTTACTCGCCAGGGCTGCATTCATGCATCATGACGACCAATAAAGGGTTACTCCGGGTGGGGGGGGGGGACACTATGCCTCAAGGCATTGTGTTCTTTTGCCGCCAGGTTTTGTCATCATGATGCACCAAGAAAGTACTTGTGAGTACTCAGTGCCGAGGACTCAGTGGCACTGTATTGGTGCATCATGCCGACTCCTCGGGTGTATCAACATTATAATTATGGTCGCATGAATGTAGCACCATTCAGCGAGTTACCTGCATTCATGCATTATGAAGAAACATATAAAGTGGGGTTTTAAATGCAGTCTTAATTCTGGATGCAAAAAAGCTAGCTCCCAGTAAACAAAAAAAAACACGTTACACAACGTTTCATAACCTTTCTGTATGGCTCCTTAGCATGGCCAAACGTTGTATCACGTTAAAACGTGTGTTTTTTGGCCTAAAATAATGTATTTTTGTTTTAATTGAGATCCCATGTCATCTTTGCTTCATACGGCACCGCCCGAGCCTCCAGACGTTTGCTTATATACCCTTGATAAGACACCATGTCCTCTTTAAGGGGTTAAACACATAAGTCTGCAAAGAGAGCAGCAGATTGGTGTGATTGAAGTGGTGATGGTACCAGTGGTACTGAAGCTCTGTAAATGTCGTCTGCTATAGCGGAATGGGGGCTACTACTGTATGCATCCTCCATGGTAGACTAGCCTCCTCTTTGTCTATTGAACCCAGCAGCATGAACCCCCTGTGACCACCACAGGGGCTTAGCTGTTCAAATGTCGTCTGCTTTCATCTTCAATACCCTAACCTTTGCAGAGATTGAGAATCAAAGCCTCGTCGTCTGGTAGAGCCATCCCCGCCCCATCAGACCAGCCCCAATCCCCCTGTCAATGACCGACTCTATTTGCCTGGGCTGCTCACTTGGCCGACAATAACCTCGGTAGAGTACCGTGGGGTATTACTGGCAGGGGGGGTATTACTGGCACCCTGGCAGTGTTGTGCGGATTTCTTGATAGGCAAATTGGCTCAGGGTAGCCAATAATAATTTAAGACATTTTAGGGACGTATCTTCTTATCCTAAAAGACAAAAAAAAAAGTTGGAAGTAAAACTTTGTGACTAGGATAATCCCTTTCAAAATGATGATCATTGAGTCATTAATCTCAAGATTGGTGGAGTTATAGGTTTTGCCAAGATGTAAGAGGAATTGGATCCAGATTCACAGCTTCACCTATATGAGTTTTCATAAACCTTAAGCAGAATTCCATGGCCCATTTATGTCCTCCATCTGCTAGAACAGTCATTTTTGAACTGGGTCTCAATGCCCCCCAAGATGGCAGGGGTGCCAGTAATACCAACTGATTTGTACAGTTGTGGGCATTACTGGCACCCATCTTGCCATCATCCTTTCTAGATAAGATGAACATGATAATAATCAGTTATTGATTCTTTCTTCAAAACTGTATTGTAGATTTATATGTTTGGTTTAAGAGCAAAGCCATTTCCTTAGTAATTTGTATTCTTTGGGTATCCAAAACAACATTCACAATAATTTCACTGCAATTGTATGAGGTCCAGGTCTGGGTTTGGGTGTATATCAATGACATATGAGTGTGGTATGTCAGGATGTCTCTGACTTTAATTCCTTCATGGATAACACATAATTTTGTACCCCTAACATGGTCGATTTATATTTTTGTAAAATTATGTAAAATTCTAAGGAAACCATAAGGGTGCCAGTAATACCCCCAGACATGCCAGTAATACCAACAAAATCCTGAATTATTCCAACATAAATAGTCATATGACAACATATACTATTTTGCCCATAACTGATGGAAAATGTGACAAAGTCCATGCTCCATGGATGGGAAAAGAGAAATTCTCAAAAAATCTCACAGAAATCGCACCAGAGGGAAAAACTCCTTAGGGTGCCAGTAATACCCCACGGTACTCTATGAAGATGTGCCGATTGGGTCCGTGCATGCAGAGAAGTGAACAGGCAAATTGGATTTATCACATTTTTCTTCAATTTATTCCATTAAAATCGATCCCAGGCTGGCTGGAAATCGGTCGACTGTGTGTTTCTTATCCACACCTTCAAGTTTTATTGGAATGCTTTTTGAGTTTTAGTGAGAAATCACCGAGAAATGATGGAATAGTGTTTTGGCGGGAAAAGGCAGACGGTAAATGGTTAGAGTTGTAATGGGCTGTTAATGCCCGAGGATCACTTGGGAAATTGGCGCGTGGCGTGGGGCTCTGCTCATAATAAGGAGGACCTGGTGTTTCTATTAACATACATGACTCTAGAACATGTCTCAGATTTTGGACCGGGATTTCGGTAACACTTTACTAGGTCTATAATAATATAGTAGATCCCTCAGATGTTGGCAACAATAGTCATGCTAGATCTCTCAGATGGTGGCAATAATGTCTGTAGTAGATCTCTGACATGTTGATAACACTGACAACCGGTATAGAATATCTCTCAGATGTTGGAAGATGACTGAAGATCACTGAAATGTTGGCAACAATGACTCTCAGATGAGGGCCCGGGGGGCCACTCCCTATCTTTTCTATAGTCACTATGTGTGAACATCACCTCAAATCTGGTACCCTTATCAAGGGGGGAAATTTTCAAAAATCATACCCTTTTCAAGGGAAAATTAGCAAGAAAACAGACCTAAATCACAGATGACCCTGAAAAATATACCCTAATTACGGGTGACCCTGAAAAAATCCCCTTCTCAAGGGTGACCAGGAAATATTATAGTTGAAAAAAGTAAAAATTACCCTTTGAAGCTCTGAAAATGTACCCCTTTCTCCCAAAATTTGCATAAAAAGCACCCCTTATCAAGGGCCCTCGCGGGCCCGTGCCTAGGACCCAAAAACGGACCCTTTCCCTTGAAATCGTGTTCACACATGGTATTCAAATCTGAGGGAGTGGCCCCCCTGGGGATGAGGGCAACAATGACTATATATATATATATATATATATATATATATATATATATATATATATATATATATATATAATGTAGCGGCGAAGGAGGGGGGCTGTGGGTTCACAGGGTGTATATAAGTTAGTAGTTACTACGCCGGACGGGGGAGGAGACGGCTGGCACCGCCGCTAAATAACGGTGGAGCCGGCGGAATCTCCGGCGTCAGAGAAACGTCATCAACCTATATAAGGAAGAGGGGGACGGAGGGTTCAGTCAGTCTGGGCTGACGCGTGAAGCAGAGAGGATCCCTGACAAGACTTATCTGGTGTGGCCAAGGAGAGCCAGGGCAATAAAGTATGTCCGGTTCAACTGTACTTAACGAGTTCTGTCTCCTTCCTAATTACGGCAGACGCTACAATATATATATATATACATATATATATATATATATATATATATATATATATATATATATACATATATATATATGATATGATATTATATATATGTATATATATATATATATATATATATATATATATATATATATATATATATATATATATTTATATATATATATATATATATATATATATATATATATATATATATATATATAGTAGATCTCTGACACGTTGGCAACAATGACAAAAGTAGATTTTTGTTTGGGGACAAATGCATGAATTTCAGAATGCATGGCCAGGTGACGATTCCTTAGCATTGGACCCGATACACTGCAACACTATAGCTCTGTTAAATGTTGACAGCCTATAAAGTATATCTATATATCTATATTAGATCTATACATGTTGGCTATAATGACTATGGTAGATGTGTGACATGTTACCCCCAGAGTGTAGCCTATTGAACAGGAGTCAGCCAATAATGGACACTAAGGGGGGATCTAGTATTGACTGTCTGTCAACGTTTCACAAACTGGTTTAATTATCTCTAGAATGACAAATCTACTCAACTTACATGCTATATCTACTCACTTTTGCTGTATGGCAAATATCAAATGAATACATTCAAACCTCTGATGTGTCTAGATAAAATTGTATTTAGGCAAATTTAGTCACGCACTCATTTAAACACTGTCCGGACGATATCTTATTCCATATTTGGCAAGATTCAGAACTACAGATATAAGCAATGTCATACATGTCTCAGAGCACTTGTATCGGTTGTAATTTACTACATTAATTGTGATATCAAAAGCTTCATGGAGACCAAAGACCCCTGCCAAAGACTCTGCGGGTCATTTGATATCATTAGTTGTAATCATTAGTAAACATCCATTCATGATTTACAAATTGCTGTCAGGCACCAATGCACACTTTGTGAATTTCTGACATGATTTACCCTTTACGGTCAGCATCCACTTTTGGTCGTCATGATGCTTAAAGGCAGCCCTGGCGAGTAACTCGCCAGTGCTGCATGAGTGCATCATGCCCATCCTATACGGTGTTGTAAAATCCCTGCAGGGCCTGAGAGTTACTCACTGGATACTGCATTGGCGCATCATGTCTAAAGAAATAATTCAATAACATGAGCCTTGACGTGTCCTGCTGTCAGTAAAGGGTTACGACCTATTCACCTACATGTACCTTACTGAACCTAACTCTTTAAGGATGGCATAATGAATTATTGCATTATACCCTTGGTCGTCATGATGCATGAATGCAGCCCTGGTGAGTAACTCGCCAGGGCTGCATTCATGCATCATGCGGACCTTATGATGTTGAGGCACTCTGTAAGGGTCGTCATGATGCGCCAATGCAGTGCTGGCGAGTTACTCACCAGGGCTGCATTGGTGCATCAGGATGAGACAAATGTCATCTTTTAGCGACATGCCGTCAGTAAGTGGTTATTCACCTATACGTATGTACCTTACTGAACTTAACCCGGCCCCAGGTACCAACCAATGTCTTTATGTCCACACTATGCTAGCTGCAGGCTCCCAGGTGTGTTTGCACTAAATCACGGCCGTCCTATTCAGATGGAGCCGGCCTTGGGACCTGGGCTTTGTGGGTGTTTGTCGGCTACAGGCTCTGTCTCACGACCTTGGGACAATGTTTTTGTCTCTGATCGGGTGCCGTCTCTGACCGGCTGCCGTCTCTGACCGTCTGCCTTCTCTGACCAGGTGTCAGAAAAATGTGTTTTAAAAAGAAATATACTCATATATATAAGGATTTGGAAAAACGTTATGGCGGTTGTTATATAATCATAGTTATAATTATAATCAGCCTCCTGCTGTTAGTATTTTTACCTTATCAAGCCAAGCTGGTCAGAGACGGCACCCGGTCAGAGACGGCACCTGGTCAGAGACGGCACCCGGTCAGAGACAAAAACATTGTCCCAAGGTCGTGAGACACAGCCTACAAATGTATCCATGTGCTGGTTCTATGGGTACACATGGGGTGTCTGCCGCCTCAGGGTTATAGCCTGGGACTCACAAACCATGATTATAGTGCTGTGTACATATGTATACAGACTTGTGTGTTGAAGGCTCTATTGAGTACTATATAATAAGGCTAAAAAATGTTTTTGAATGGAGTGCCTGGTCACCCTCTTTTTTCCTTTTTTTCCTTTATTTTTAGCTACATGTCAGTTTCTACGATATGGAAATCAGACAAGTATCAAGGATTGTAGGGTGAAAACTCAGAAACCAGGCCCTAAATGGGGGGCGGGGGGGGGGGGGGAAGAATCCACCCAGCCAGGCCCAGTATGTCAGAGCGTAGAGATACCTCCATGGTCAACTTCTTTTTTTATTTGGCCAACATTATTTCCTCTGTTATTGAATAACAGCATGGCAGAATGCCCTTTCTAGGTAAGATTATATTCTTCATGTATAAACTACGCAAGTTAAGCCCCAACAAAAGAACTACGTGTAATGATACTTGGTGGGGTGGCTATCACTGGCTATCACTACGCTACGTACAAGGTATACTTAAATTGGGTTCTTGTTAAGACGGTGAGCAACGTGGCATTACATCAAAATGATATGAAATGGACAGAAGTTCTGGAAAATGTATCAGACATGTTTTTTGTCAATCAGAGCTGAACAACGACTGTCTGTTTCCACCAAGGACCTTTCTGTTCTGTTTGTATGAGTTGCTGATAGTTGATGCATACCACAGTGATGTCCCTCCTATAGCGACATAACGCTACATCCCGCCTTTTGGCTGCTGTCTCATATAGACTTGTAGATATGTAGGGACCACAGATGACATCATGCTCCATCACAGCTACACCCACCCACATGCACTCACCACAGACCACACTTACCACACAGCCTGAAACTACTATGAAACTGGTTTCTCAGCTCCAAAATTAATACTGAAAAATATTGCAAAAACGTTTGTGGCTTATTTTACAAATGGGCAGTTGGAGGGGGAGGGGGCGTTCACAGAAAAAAATACCATTTTAGTGGTATGAATTGAAGTGGGAAAGTTGTGAAAAATTGATACCGGTATGCTATTTTCGACTCATCATTTGCTTAGATATCAACAGCTGGTCATTTCCTATCTTGCATATTTAATTCATTCAAAGATCGACATGTTCCAATCAAGAATATATGTGCATGATTAATTTGAGATTTTCAGAAGTCTGATGCTGTCCATGTCAGAATATGGTAATGTCTAGACCAGGCTGCAGGACAGGACGGCTCGGGGGGGGGGGGGGGGTCGTTTAGGGCAATGAAAAAGAGTTTTGTTTCAGGTAACCCGACCGACCCTATCAACACAGGGCCGACCCTACGTTTTTTTATGCAATTCTGAAGAAGTTTTTGTAAACCCATTTTTGGTTTTCTGGGAGAGGCTGATTAGCACTTTCATGTTAAAAAGAAAATTCTTTAATCCGACCTACCGACCCTAGATTTTCTTCCCATGTTACCTGAAACATACCTTTTTTGGCCTGGGGGGGGGGTCATCGTGTTGGCACATTCCTATGTTACAGGATGTGCTGGTCACTTCATGAGCGGCACTTGAGCCAACACCAGGAGGAAAAACTGTCTGTGGTCCTCCAGAAGGGTCCCACCCCCGGGGGGTACTCAATATAGGAATGGGTACCAACTGCAGTAACGACCCCGAAGAGCTGTCACTGTGCGCGCGCCGAAGCAAGAAAAAAGGGGGCTGTTAATCACATAAAAGTAAAAAAATTGGGGCTGTCGATGACTGGAAAGTACTAAATCAAGGTCACAATTGAAATAGAAAATATTAACCCTTAAATCTCATACATGACTTCCAAAATTCCAAAATAACCTCATTATAAATGGAATAGGTGGGCTGTCAGCTGACCCTTTAGAAAATAGGGGGCTGTTAGAATAATGCACATTTTCAAGGGGCTGTCAAATGACCAAATAGGGGGGGGGCTGTAGTTTCGCAGTTGGTACCTAGTATTAAAGAGTGACTGCCCCCCCCCCCCCCCCCCCCCCGGGTCCCACCAGAATACCGGGTTGGCACCGCACCATGTTAGGAGGGAGCGCGGGGTCAGGACCAGTGACCTCATAGTGGGAGTCAGGGGGTGGACATTATTGTTTGTGAAGAAGGGTCCCCCCTGAGGTCGGAAAGTCGCCAAAATTAAGGGCCCCAGGTCACAAAGTCGCTATTTTGAGACATATTTTTCCAAAAGTCGCCTAAATTCGCTCTAAAGTCGCTTAAATTGTTCTACCAGGTCGCCAGGTCACCTGGAAAACAGCCCAAGTCGCCAGGTCGCTTTTTACCCCTAAGTAGCCACTTGTTTGGGGGGGGGGATTTTGTAGAAGGTGAGGTGAAAAGAAATATCTCTCCTTTTCAGAGGAAACAGGGTGAAGGTGGGTGCGGAAAAGGTCTCACACGAAAGGCCATGCCGGTACATCCCCAACCCCCGGCCCCAACCCCAGCCCCCTGTTTTCAAATGATATGAGCACACCGTTAGATAGGTAGGACAGTTGCCATAAGGGCCTGCAGTGCACAAAGGTCCTAGTCCCAATTAGATGACAACTACTACCTAGTAATATGTGTATCGCATGATTTCATATTTATATACATGTACATACATTGTCTTTTTTATTTATTTTCATTGTATGTCCCCATTGACAAATTAGGTAAATTATGAAATAGGCCATGAAGGCAATAATATCATGTATAATAGAGTACAATATGTAATACTACATGTATAGTACAATGTAATAACTGAATGTGCACAGTCTAATACAATGTCCAATGAAGATAATTGATTATTGCTGACCCCCCCCCCCCCACACACACACACACCTCCCCCTCCCCTATCTTACTGCTAATATTCAGGGAGCAGTCAATGAGTCATGGTAGTCGCCTAAAGATAAAGTACAGATCTCAGTGGATCCAAGTTACACAACCAACGACCTGATCAAGCCGCACACAAATCCCATGTAGGCCTCTACAGAATGTCCTACACGGCACCATAAGCCTTATCTTAGTCAGCTGTGGAGGTACATGTACACGTCCATGTTGGTAGTACAGCTAGCATGTATATATAATTACCCCTGTGTCAAAATTTAAAGGTGTGTTTCAGGTTACCCAACCTAGCAAAACAGGGCCGACTCTATAATCTTTTTATCCAATATTGATTAAAAAGGCCACTTTTTTGGCCATTTTAGAGTCGAGTTGAGGCTCCACGAGTCAAGGTGGTTGATGATGAGTTGGCACTGATGTTCGCGACTCAATTTCTTGGCATTTTTCAAGCTAGAGGTTTAGAAAAAAAGATTCAAAATTATTATTTTTTAAATATATGACCTACCAACCCTAGATAGTTTAGGCCATGTAACCTGAAACACTTTATTTGGCCTAGTACAGCGTCATTATAATTACCCCATTGCAGCTTATATAACAGGGGGGGGGGTTAAACCCTTACGTACATGAGTGTAACGTGAGGTTAGGTTTGGCACCTGGAGGATCGGGGTCAACCCTGTAAGGACCGCATAGGGCTTTAATGTCATTGGTGGTCATGTTGCATCAATGCAGCCCCCGGGGCAGCCCCTTCGAGTAACTCGCGGGGGCTGCATGCATGCATCATGCCGACCCAGTGCATCAGCCCCATATGGTCGGTATCATGCTTAAAGGCAGCCCTGGCGAGTTATTCGGCAGGGCTGCTTTCATGCATAAGACCATACTGCAGTAAAGTATAATGCGGCCCTTAAAGGGTTATCAAGCTGGGTTCAGCCTGAACCTGATCAGCACTTCTCCACGACATACACTACTCTATAATTTATAGTCAATTATACACCTCCACAGTCCCCTGGTCTATATTACGCAGATCTAGTCCAATTCTTGGATGTCTAACTGCACAGTAGTACTCATCACATGCTGGTAGAGATACTCTATGTGTTAAAGCATGGGGATGTCCATACCTTGTTGTTCTTATCAAGATAGCATCGCGCAGTTGCCACCTGTAAAAAGTGTTTGCATGCATTAGGCATTTGATACCGTCCACCATGCACATACCTGCTCTTGAAAAAAAAAACACGAGACAAAAGTTGACAAAACCTCTTCTTAAAATGGATCTAAAGTTACCTACAGTAAAGAATGCAAAGAAGCAGGGTTTCTCTCCACCATACCCAGCCTGTTAATGTTAGAGAAATCTAACACCCTTTTTAGGCCTCAAGTCGAAATTAGTGTGGGCCTCAAATGTAGACACTCCCCTCACCCCCCCCCTCCTCTCACCCTCTATCCTACTCCAGGGCCCACTCCCAGAAGTGAAAACCAGTCCAACCACTGACCAGCCAACCCCTTCCCCCCCCCCCCCATACACAGCAAGGTCTATATGGAGACCCAGCTTATGCTACTTATGTAACACCACCACATATAACCCCTCTGTCCACCCCACCTCCAGGGGGAGAGAGAGCCCAGGAGACCACCGGAGAGGGCACACCTCCAGCAGTCCCACACACCCCACTCACACACCCAGGGGGGCACAACATGGAGGCTAACACAGGAGGAAACCACACCTACAATTGAAGGTATATACTGTTTACTGTTGGCTGAGTGTCTTTACATATAACTTCTCACACCACTATTCCTATACAGGGAATGAACTTTGTAATAAAAACTAGTACTTCTCAGCAAGCGAGTTATGTTGACCTGACTTAAACTAGACTATACATATGCCTCCTGGCCACACCCATCACCACCACACCTAGTGGGCACCATTGGAGACAACTACAGGAAACATGGTCAAAACCCCAACAATAGAATATATATATATTACACTGCTGGAGAACCTAATACACAATTGGTGTGAGAAGTTATGACATTTACAGTTAAACTTTGTATATCTCTTGTGTGCTGTTACCCTGGGTGTAGTTACTTGCAGGAAAATGCATGGGAGCTCCTGGAGGTCAGGCAGTAATAAGGGGTGGGTTTCAGGTCACACGATCTGAGAATTGCACAACCCCAAACTGGGAACTTTCCAAGGTCACAGCTCCTATTGGGTTACACCCCTGTCATCACCAGACATTCCTCTAATAACTGACTAAATTATACTACTCTGGAGTAATTGTGAGAGCTTCTAGAGGGTCCAACATCTAATCACGTTTCACACGACTGTGCCCGTACCGTTAAATATACAACAATGAGACTGCCACCAATGAAAGCGGGACGCTCTGGGCTTTAATTTGACATAAAGAACATGGTGGTAGCTCTATTATCTGGCATTTGGCAGGATTATTCCTAAATTTCTGCATGATGCATGGATGCAGCACGGTGTATACGTTTGAGAGGGAGTGCCCACACCACTTCTAGCTGCATGATGCATGAATGCAGCATTGTTTATGGTTTGGGAGGGAGTGCCCACATGCTTTATCTGTACAGGCACTAATCATAAAAAAGAGGAACTAGATCTTTTGGATTATTACCCTTCAATATATATAAACTATTGGCACAAGAAAACACTTGCTGGGCATACATTTTCTATCCATACAGTGACCTTCTCAACTTGTGGAATGTATAAACAAAAATTGAATCTACAAGCTCAAACTTTGTACCTTTCTGGTAGGGTGTTACCCTGTATACCTGTAGACAACCATACCTGGAGGAGCCTCAGCAAGGGTCCTACCCACACCTGCCCCCTGCCACCTGCACCCCAGCACCCCAGCACCCACCCACTAAAAGTATCAGCAGGTATTTTGAAGGATAACAAGGCATAATCAGGATCAACATGTACTTTAGGGATGAACATGTACTTTGGGGGGATCACCAGGTATTTTGAAGGATAACAAGGCATAATCAGGATCAACATGTACTTTAGGGATGAACATGTACTTTGGGGGGATCACCAGGTATTTTGAAGGATAACAAGGCATAATCAGGATCAACATGTACTTTAGGGATGAACATGTAATTCCGGGGGATCACCAGGTATTTTGAAGGATAACAAGTCATAATCAGGATGAACATGTACTTCAGGGATGAACATGTATTTGGGAGGATCAACAGGTATTTTCAGGGATAACGAGGCATTATCAGGATCAGCATGCACTTTAGGAATATGTACATGTACTTTGAGAGATCAAAATATATAATGCAGGATCAGCTTGTACTTTGGGGGATGAACATGTATTTTGGGGATCAACATGGAGAATGCAGATCAAAGTGATTATTGAGATCAACATGAGACATTGCCCCCCCTCCTGCTACTAAATACCTACACCACCAGATAAGACCAATGCAGGACTACCACTTAAAGCAGATTGGGCTCAGGGCCAAGGCTAGGCCTGTCTTTTGGGGGATCAGCTGGGGCTGGGCACACTGTACAGCCTAAGGGATCTGTGGGATTGTGCAACTCAGGAGGGAGTTAGGTCATTAGCTATCAGGCAGTCTTTATTATCCCCTGTAGTTAACCCTAAACCCCTTGGGAAGGGACAGCAATGGGTGGTCACCACTGGGAAATGGCCTCCATCTCAAGGCTTGCTGGGGGACCGCTACCCATCCAACCACGAGTTGCACTCCAGACACCACAGAGCCCACATCAAGCAGCAACACTCCTCAGTACTCCTGTATCACTGCTGCCAGCACTCCACCCCTTCAGGTCTTATGCTCCTCTGCCCTGCCACACTGAACCAAACATCAGCATCTTCAGCACCACAAAGGTTGGATATGCAATTCATACATTACCACATAGACTTTCTTATTTCTGACTGCCCACATTGGATATAGATGGAAACAATATTATAGGCATGCACACCCCTACTGTATACAGATGCCTAGATGCCTCCTGGTACTGAGGCATGCCCTGCTGCATCCCTCCCCCATGTCATTACAAGACTAGCTGACTTGCAGGTATGCTGTCACCACCGCACCATATGACAGGGAATTGCCTTATTACTACAAGGAATTAAGTTAGTGCTCTCACCTTAATAGGCTGCGAGAGGTGTGACCTGCCAGTACAACTCAAATAGTGCCTGTTATCCCAGCATCTTCACCTACACCACATAGATAGGGCTTACAACTTGCACAAACTGCTAAACCATACACACATCCATTTCACAATTTAACACTGACACTACATTTAAAAGAACACACATGTTACATTGTTAAGCGTGCGGTGCAGGACAGACAAAGAAGGCACATAGCTGGCGACTTTGCTTACCTATCACACTAGGTCCAGGAGATAATAGGGCAGGCAGTCATTATGGAGGCTAATGCCCAACAGGATGATGTGCAACAGCAACAGCAGCGAATGCGGCACATCGATGCTGCACGCCGAGTGTATAAATCAATCCATCCTAGAGACTTTCCGGCTGACGCAGAGCTTAAGGTCATCCCATGGATACGAAATTACGAGACATACATAGAGAAAGTATATGGGCCCGAAAACTTAAACGCCACCAAGCTTGCTCAATTGTCCGCCCACCTCACACCCAACATATATGCATTCGTTGAGGGAATAGATAACTGGGAAACCGCTAAGACCAACATCATTAATTTAGCAGGTCCGACCTCGGAAAAAGTACATGCCTTAATTCGCAACCTCGCCCAAAAGCCAGATGAGGACGCCCACCAATTCTGCAGACGCACATTGAAGGTTTGCTCGGAAGTAGGGAAAACCTTGCCTGCGGATGTGCTCCGTATATACAGAGACGGGTTGCTCTGCTCGGTGAGAGACAAACTCAATCTCCAAGAATACGATGACCTTACCGGGTTAGCCTCAGCCTCACAAACCGCTTTTGAGAGTTTTAGAACAAGCCACGAAAACACTGAAAGACTAAATGCACTTGAGTCGCATCTCAAGGGTATCAGCAACAAGATTGACGTAGGCGTGAGCACGATCAACGATAAGATGGTATCAGTCCTAAAGATTGCTGAGAACTCATCGCCCGCAGCAGAGTCCATCCACGTTCAGTCAGTGCATCAGCAGCCCGGTACATTTGCATCTCCCCACACATCTACGGGCCCTTACGAGAGGGGATGGACCCAACAGCCACAGGTACTGCCATCATCGTCATGCGTGCAGTGCTGGGAGTGTGGGGGAGATCATTACAAAGCAGGGTGTCCAATGCTACCACCATCCAGGAGATGGGACGATGAGGGCTACGGAGAAGATAACAGGAACTATTGGGATGAAGAGTACGATGATTACGACCCCTTCAGCTGGCCAGATCCACCGGAAGCGTCTGAGGGCCAAGGCCAATATGAATCCCATCAGGCCAGCAGCATCTCCCGAGAAGCCATGATGGACATGGCTTATCGTCTGTTGGACATGGCAGCAGCCCCAGTCTATCAAGGAAACTAAAATTTGGTCCCCTGATTGCATGGCATAAGTATTTTGTTTGACACTTTGGTAAATCTCTTTAATGATTTGATGATGGGCAAATCATTTTAACAAATTTTGTTTATGAATCTTGGTCTTGCAGGTTCAGGAAAGGCTAATGGGATGGTCCCAGGTTACCATCGTTTACTGAGGATAAGGTAGGGGATGATAAAGAGGCCAGGTACCTCTTGTTATGCGCCAGTTAAAGATGGCACTGGTTAAGAGAAGAGAGTCCCTCAGCGGTAAGATTTTATTTGGGATTTCTGATTAAGGGTACCTTCATAAGGATGTATAAGCATCAGAGTAGGAATGCTTCACCACTTAATCAAACAGAGGCATGGAAGTTAATTGATGGGGACTTAGACTAAAGGCACAAAATGGCACGACAATAGAAACATAGGGTGACTTTCATTGATGGTATATGGCATGTTTTACAGTTCTAAAAGAAGGGCCACAACGGCCTCAGACCAATGAGGGTATGGGGTAGGAGCCTATACTTGTTTTCATATTGCATACCTTTCAACATTATTATAAAGGGGGTCTCTTAAGTATATACAAGCAGGAAGGGATACCCTTTGGGAAAAAATGTAAACACATTAGGATATGGGTTTATGAGAAAGTAGAAACAGACTGTTTTGACCACCACAATTAGGAGCAGATAGCCAGGAGCCGTCATCAAGTATAAAGCTAGAATGGGACCAGGCAGCTAGCATTGCGATACTCCCCCCCTCACTTATTTTAGTGGCAGCACAGAGCAGGTAGCTATAAGAATGGGATTGATAGCGGGTGGCTAAAAGAAAGGAATTGGGAATGCATACTTATGAAAAGGAAGGATTTGTACATAAACCCCAGCTGGGTGTATGCATCATTGGTACAAAAAGGAAATGGACACTGGGACATGGTAGGCACTGATAGGCTCTTTTGCACACCATGGCTGACATGACAGTATATATAAAGAGGAGCAGGCATCTTTTGGGGATAAACTGTAGACACACCCTTAGTGGCAGACCAAAGCACAGTTTGAGCAAGCAGTGATAGAAATGGAATGGAAAAAGAGCATACAAAATGGAAGGATTGAGGAAATGATACAGAAAACCCTAGCTAGGTGTATGCATCATTGGTACAAAAATGACATAGGCACTGGTATATAGTAGGCACTGATGGACCCCTCTTGCACAACATGGCTGACATGGTGCTTATGTTAGTGGCCTGATCAACCCACTACAACCTTCCGGATCCAGGTCAGCTTGGGAATTGTCAAAATTGAAAAGCTATGTTGTTTGTATAGGGGCTCCTAGTCATCAGTGCATTTCACAGTGATTATGTGGCAAGGAAGCCTGTATTGCAACGATGGATTGAATACAAAGTACCAATGATTTGAACTGCTGCAAACTGACAAGATGGTCACTACTATTGGGTTGCACATTGATTACAGCTTCACACAAGGGAAAGATACTGTCTATTAGAGTGCTGGGATTGAAATTGGGCTTAAGATGGTGGGCTGGTCTGCAGTCAGCCCACTACAACTTTCTGGATTACTATTAGCTAGATAATTGTCAAAATTTAGAAGCAATGTTGTTGTGTAATTGAGGGCCCTAGTCATCGGTGCAGTCCCCAGTGCTTGAAGTGGTAGCTAACCACAATATTGCAAAGTAAAGTACCAATGGTTTTAGCTGCAGAAGACTGTCAAGGCAAAGTGAAGGTTGAGTTGCCTGTCACTCATGTTTGGGGAGATATTAATTATTGCTGGCCACAGGGAGGGGTGCCCCTTTGATTGCTACTATACCTTAGCTCATCTGCGGTTTTTCTTAGGTAGTTTCGCATGGTGGATCACCCAGATAGCAGCCTGGGAGACACCATGCGAGGGCAGAAGTGTAAACCTTTGCACTTTGGTCTTGCTACCTCAGATTAGTTTCAGATAGCATAACTCCATTTCTGATCATCATTTGGCAGGGTACCTGTAGCTCTCGTATACTATAGATTGTCCTAGGAGCTTGAGCAGTTACCATCAGTTGAGATTACTCTGAAGCCTAATATGAATCTTCTTGTTGTAGCTGGACGTGTGTCTTCTTACTTTGCTGTGATTACGCCATGTTGTAATTATCAAATTACCATCTTCATTTAGTCTTTGTCAGTGTTGCCTCAGATTAGTGGCTTCGAAGATCCCTCCTATCAGAATGTGCAGAAAGCAGCAATGTGCAGAAATTCTATCAGCAGTCATCTCACAGGTATCGAGAGGGTTTGTATTGAGCAGTTCATGGCCCTGGGCAGATGAACCTTTAGTGCTGGACTCTACATGACTGTAAGTCTGAATGATACCAAATGGTGAGTATGGACATTTGTATCTTAGTGCCTATATTATTGGTTAGTTAGGGTTTAGGATTAGGAAAGTTTGTGTAATAACTTCAGGGATATACACATGTAATTGATAGCATAGCTGTAAGAATAACAATGAAGTTCTATGTCTATGACAGAAAGTTATTCAGTAATGCTAGAAGATGAAAAACAAAAGATGGAAGGAAATTAAACAACAAAAAATTAAAAAATATTAAATATCAAAAAATAAATTAAAAATTAAAAATTAAAAAAAAAAAGAAAAAAAAAAAAATTAAAAAAAAGAATTGATCCCTTCAGTGATCAATTGCGAACATGGTTAGCCCACTATCTATCATTAAGAGTCAAAATTTCAAAAAATAATGCTCTGCTAATAATAATAGTATAAATGAATAATGAATAGTATAAATATTACGTGTCAATGTCAAAATAATCAATATTCCCTGATACCCCTTCTGTCCCCACTGAGGCCACCACGTGTCAGCTGCAAGAAACAGTGCGGTACCATGGAGGAGGGTGCGAGAGTGTGAGTCAAGGACGTTGGGCAACATCCGGGCTACATCAACATCTGGACTACCGCTACACCAACATCCGGGCTGTATCAACATCTCAGCTACATCAGCGTCTGGGCTACACCTGCATCCGGCCTAGGCCAACATCTAGCCTAGGAAGGGTCAACAATCAGTCAGTCATGGGCACTGTGAGTGCCTTAGCAAGCAGTGCAAGAGACTTCTCTGGGGCCACCACACGGCCTGTCAAACATTATGAACAGTCCGAGCTAGCTGAATACACCAACAACCCAGTATCCTCGCGCGATAATGGCCAACAGACCCCTACCATATCATGCACATTGACATTTGGAGAGGTCTAGGAAGGGTTCTCCTGTAGAAATGGCAGCAATGTCTCCGACCAGATTGAGGGCCCTAAATGCATCATAACTATAGATGGACACTATGAACCTGAAGATGATTTCTTGTACTGAGCCATGCGTCATGATCAAATACTGACATTAACCAAATAGAGCCGTCCACACATGTATAATAAGGACAGACGGATTATATAACTTTACATATTCACTTGAAAATATAAACATTTAGACTCCTATTTTTGCCTAGAAATAACTTACAAGGATGAGATGTGTATTATTACAATTATATAAGTTGAGGATAGGTAAATTTCATATGTTTAGATAGGATTGATGTAGATATGTGTATAATTAATGGTGTATAAGTTAAGAATAGGTAAATCATATATGTTTAGATAGGATTAATGTAGATATCATGTGTATAATTACAAGTATATAAGTTGAAGATAGGTTAATTATATACGTTTATATAGGATTAAGGTAGAGATGTGTACTATTTCAATTATATAAGTTAAGGACAGGTAAATTATATATGTTTAGATAGGATTATGATATATAGGATGCGTATAATTAAAGATATATAAGTTAAGTATGGGTAAATAATATATGTTTATATAGGATTAACGTAGATAAGATGGGTTTTATCAAAATTATATCAGCTAAGGATAGGTAAATTATATATATGTTTATATAGGACTAATGCAGATGACATGTGTAATATTAATGGCATATGAGTTAAGGAATCGAGGAACTATATACGCTTAGATAAGATTGCGGAAGATGAAAGGCATGTAATTAAAGGCTTATGAGATATATAAGGGAAGAAACAAACTATATGCGCATAACCGGTCGAATAGAAATAGCAATATCTTGGAATAGAAAAACAATATAATCTGACATGTTCACTGTTTACTTGTATGTATATGTATATTCAACTATGAACGAGACACTCAGCCAACCATGAAAAATGAATAAGAGTGGAGCTTATGATCTTCATTGTCCGTCCGAGCCGTGTTAGAGAAATCTAACACCCTTTTTAGGCCTCAAGTCGAAATTAGTGTGGGCCTCAAATGTAGACACTCCCCTCACCCCCCCCTCCTCTCACCCTCTATCCTACTCCAGGGCCCACTCCCAGAAGTGAAAACCAGTCCAACCACTGACCAGCCAACCCCTTCCCCCCCCCCCATACACAGCAAGGTCTATATGGAGACCCAGCTTATGCTACTTATGTAACACCACCACATATAACCCCTCTGTCCACCCCACCTCCAGGGGGAGAGAGAGCCCAGGAGACCACCGGAGAGGGCACACCTCCAGCAGTCCCACACACCCCACTCACACACCCAGGGGGGCACAACATGGAGGCTAACACAGGAGGAAACCACACCTACAATTGAAGGTATATACTGTTTACTGTTGGCTGAGTGTCTTTACATATAACTTCTCACACCACTATTCCTATACAGGGAATGAACTTTGTAATAAAAACTAGTACTTCTCAGCAAGCGAGTTATGTTGACCTGACTTAAACTAGACTATACATATGCCTCCTGGCCACACCCATCACCACCACACCTAGTGGGCACCATTGGAGACAACTACAGGAAACATGGTCAAAACCCCAACAATAGAATATATATATATTACATTAACTTCGGAGTACCACAAGGGTCGGTTCTGGGGCCACTACTCTACAAAATATAATGAACGTTGTTGCTAAATGAACCAGATTCTGCCGAATCATTATTTTAGCATTATTTTGACATGTGACCTACTAGAGTACTCAGCCTATACACCTCCACAACATTGACGTAATGTAAACTTGCTATATCCTATTCCACAATAATGAACAGGATCAAAGGCCTTAATCGGCCTTAATCCCGTCTCTATAATGAAGGCCATGGGCAGGTCTATGTAAGGCGCTGATCCCCTCCTGTGGCCGCGGATCGTGTACAGTGCCTCCCTAATGAGATTTACTTGTAACCCTTTAAAGGTAGCATACTAATTTAAAACATGCACTTATTGTTAGCATGAATTCAGCACTGGCCAATATATCATTGGTGCAACATTCAAGCATGCATCATGCATTGATATACTCCTGAAGAGTCGGCATGATGCTTGATGGCAGTACTAGTGAGTGATTCATGCATTATGACTCAGGGGTGGATGCAGGAGTTTAAAATGGGAGGGTTCACCAAACATTAAAGTACTGATAAGCATTTCGCCGCGATTTGTCTCGGATCGCAACATAATCTTTTTCCAAAAAGGGGGGGGGGGGTGTCAAGACCCACAGGACCCCCTGGATCCGCCCCTTAGTAATAACTCACTGGCGAGTTACTCACCAGGGCTGCATTCATGCAGCATCATGACGACACAGTGCATGATACATTAGAGCACTATGCAGCCCTTAAAGGGTTAATGAGATGTACCTGTTAATACGTGTGTTACGTCACCCTACCTGCCGCATCACGGGCCCGGTGCCAGGGTAAGGTCGTGTTATGATGCGCTCTGAGCCTTATGGACGTTAACACTGGGTGCAATCTTGAACCAACCCTTTAACCCTATAAGGACGACATAATGCATTAATGCACCATGCCCTTGCTCGTATTGACGCCTGAATGCAGTCACGGTGAGTAACTCGCCAGTGCTGCATTGGTGCGTCATGCCGACCATTCAGACAAACATATCCCCCCCACCCTCAACTATGTGATTTGTGGACCAGGCCCTCTATCCCCCCGCCACACTTTTTCCTACGCAATACACTATTCTGTGACGTCCCAAACATGTCTATGGTGCATATATACGAAATTTCTATTTCATCATTACATATCTTCTCAAAAAGAAATCACCTCTACTAGTTGCTAGTATAATATCTATCCCTATAAACGGGACTATACAAATGTTTGCATGTAGGCCTATCGGTCTATTTATCACTTGAGTATACTCTATGAAAGCCACAAATAAAGCTATTGAAACAGTAAGTGAAACTCCTGACGATGGGTTGTGGGGAGGGGGTGTAGGGGTGCGGGGGAAGGGGGATGCTGTACTCATTGCCTTGATGACCTGGTGATTTTCCCCATCTCCCCCTCCCAGGCCCCCCTGAGGGGGGCAGGATCGGGTGTCCTATACTTGACACCAGACCCACCTCACGGCAATCAAGGAAATGAATAAATGGCCTCCACTTGACGTCAGGATGAGCTAAGGGAGTGGTCATATTTTAACAACGGGGGGGGGGGGTGGATTGGGGGGGGGGGGGCAACAGGATTTGGGCCCCTTGAAGGGGGGGGGGGGCAAAAAAATTGCACCCCTTATTAGCGAAAAAGCCAGCGCGTTACTAAAGCTCAAAGGAGTCGGTCGCGCTCCATTTCAACCCGGAGGGGAGGGGGCAGGAAAAATGTAGACCCCTCCCGTGGGGGGGGGGGGGGAACCAAAAAATTACAGCCTGCTCACGCGAAAATCCAACCCCCCCCCCTTTTGTTAAAAAATGACCACTCCCTAAAGTGCCCGACCTGTCTGCTATTGTTCCCGTCGTCCGGTCATATTTTTCTGATTTTTTTTACAAATAAAAAGGGGGTGGGAAATATGTACAAATATGTGAAGGTGTCTTTTGTTTTCTGTTGCTGTTGGTTGTTTGGGGAAGGGGTGGGAGTCTGAATATGTTTAATTTATACATGTGGGCATTGTCACTGAGCATTTCATGTTGTACGTAGCTGCCTGTTGCGGTCAAATCTAATCAGACAAGTGATACCTAATGACATATGTATTATTCTTTTTCTATGTTGTGCTGGTTTGTCTAAATATGTGTACTACCGTAAAACCCCGCCTATAAGCCGAATTTATTTTGGCGTTTTCATTTCCTATAAGCCGAATTCTTTCCCTCAAACTCACATTCGGCTTATAGGCGGGGTTTTGTCAAAGGATATTTGAGATAATAGAGTAGAAAAGTGTATAAACTCTGTCAGTTATTTTACCAAATTTTAAGGCCTTACAAATCATTTTCACATGAAGTATACATGCTAAATCAATGGCACATGGTATCTCAATGAAATGGAAAAAAATCAAAATATGTTTTAGAATCTGTTTTTGTAGGGTCAAGCAGGGGGTCAGGGGGTCCCTAAGACCCCTAAAGGTCACATTTGGCTTATAGGTTCTCTTAAATGTAAAAATGATTTCTTATAAAGCCAATTTTTTTCCCTTGAAATCACTTTCGGCGTCTAGGCGGGGTTGGCTTATAGGCGGGGTTTTACGGTACGTTTATAACATATTAGATACGCAGTTTCTGTATTATTCAATACATAAATTACTGTTCGAATAACAGAGTACAAGACAAAACAGTATTGTTTTATTTGCAATATATATTATACATAATACCTAGTAGATATACATTGTATATTCAATTTCAAGTGTAAGGGTAAGATTTACATTGCAATAGATTACTGTTTGCATAACCGAATACAAAACAAAAACAATAACAATTATGCTAAAATAATAACAATAAAAACAAAAGCATTGTCAGGATGGCCTACTTACAATGTCTGTGCCCAGCAATAATCATTCGGCCTGTCAGCAATAATTACCACGAGCGGCCGGGGTCCATCTGGAATAAAATCTTGAATCAACAAAAGATGTACCCCTGGGGAGAATGTAATAGGGGTGGAAATTGGCCTGACTGCGGTCTGGGGGGGGGGGGGGTGTCCAGGGACCTAGACCGTCCGAGGGCGGACGCTGTCACCCCAGACCTTCCCCTCCCCCTCCCCCTATTTCTCTACCCCCCCCCCCCCCCACCCCCCACGCCCCCTATTTCCGCCTCCATCCGTCTGGGTTGGGGTTGAGGGGGTCCGGGGGGACGTCGGCCCCCACTGTTCCCCTATCAGTCCCACCCCTCCTGACACCCCGTCCCAGGACGGAAGGTTGGGTCGTGGAGGTTGTGTGTGTAGGGGGGGGGTGCAACAGGAGATTGAGGATGGCACTTTAAATGTGGGGTCTAGTCCCGGGTCTAGTCTGGTTACACTAATCCTGTGATTGCTGTTGTTATACCTGACTTATTGTTCCATATCCGTGAGCTTAATAATAATCCATGTGGAAATTTGCATAGTGTATTTATCAATATTGCTTGTACTAGGAATACATATATAGTATACAAACGTGTAGTCATATTTCCATGCGGATTGTTGTTAATATATGTATTTGACTTAAATATAGTCCCATAGATAAATTATAACCCCAGCGTTAGCCAACATGTACAATGCAGGTAGCTTGGCATCAAAACAATGTATCAGTATACAACACTACTTACATACTTATACATATATTTTATACACATATGCAAGTGGTTTCATTTCCATGCTGATTATTATGATTAAATTTTACTTAATATCCCATTTCTATGGTATATAAATTAGTACCAGATATTAATCACATTCCCCTATATCCAATCCTGTGGCAGACCACCTTGTAATATGAGTAGAAATGCCGGGAGGAATACATATAGGTGTGACATGTGGTTTCATTCTGCCATGATTTAGATTAGCCGTCCTTATCTTGGTGAGATTTTGATTAACTTAATTCACATCGCCCCATGGTTATTATTACTTTACCTAAGGGCTTAGTACCAATCATATCACCAGCAGGCTAATCATGAGGATAACCCTCTGAGGGCAGCATAGGGCTTTAAAACAAAGTAAGTATCCCTTGATGTTTGAATGCAGTCCTGGCAAGTAACTCTCCAGTGCGGAAGTACTGCATCGATCACCCTATAGGGGTCAGTCTGGTCGCCCTGTGGGCGCATCCATTGCTTGATCTGGTAACCGGCGAGATAAGCAATGATACAGCAAGGCCAAAAAAAAAAAAAAGGTTTGTTTCAGGTCACCCGACCGACCCTATCAAAACAGGGCCGACCCTACGTTTTTTTATGCAATTTTGAAGAAATCTTTGTATTTTTACCCTTTTTTGGTCAATTTTAGGGTCTTTGGAGAGGCGGGCCAGTACATTCATGTTTAAAAAAAAAAGTAAAAAAAATAAAAAAATCCGACCTACCGACCCTACATTTTCATGGCATGTTACCTGAAACAAACCTTTTTTTTTTTGGCCCAATCACAATGGGTACAGGCTGTTACATAATGCACCCTAAAAATTCCGCAGTGAAGGCCAGGGAATTATCTCATTGGTTGATAATGCATCCAGCTAGACGCCTATAGGAGTGATGCATTCCCGAAAGGTCTGCATGATGCGATAGCTACATTGCAGTTCTCTTCTCTGCTCTTGGATTGATTCAGAAAATCATTGCCAATCACTTGACAATACTGTTTTGCTCGTCAGCGATGCCATACGTATACATGTACATGCGCATACATTAAAGTAGGTGCATGAAAATAAGTCTGTCTTGTTGGGAATAGTGAATCATAACGGTTTCATCATAACAAGTTATCATTTTTTGGCTGGGTTCTGTGTTGAAGTCTTGGCTGTTGCCTCATAGCTGACTCTCAGACACACCAAATGTTATAGGACCAGGTGCAGCACCGTTTTAAAGCCTCTTCCTGATATCATAATTGACCTCCTGTAGAACTGTTAAGGAGTTTTGGGGCAGAAATCTGTTGGCAATCAGCTGAAATGAACATCGCAGCGGGACTCGGCAGGGTGACGCGCCCTCACGTCGACGCGGGGGGAACGCCCGTGACGCGCTGTGGTGCCACCGTCCTGTCGGTCCTCAATAGCCCTGTCAGGACGGCATCATGCTTTATGTTCATTTGCGGTCATGATGCACCAACGCGAGTAACTCGCCCGCACTGCATCAGCGCATCATATCTTATCTCATGGAGTGTATCGACCCTGTAGGTTTTGGTATGATGCATGAGTTACTCGCCAGGGCTACATGCATGCATCATGACGACAAACGGGCATAGTCCATTAAAGCACTGTCCCGTCCTTGAAGGGTTAAGGGGCTGGGTGCCATATGACACCCCGCCCAGGGGCAGTGGGTCAGGCGTGGAAAACTAACTGTGTTAGAGCGTGTAAATTAGTTATAGCCATTGGACGATTGGATGGGGCTCTCTTTATGGTGCAGGAGGTGCAGGAGGGGGGAGGGACTTGGGGACAAGACAGGGACATATCTGTAAAGGAGTTGAGTTGAGCTTTGAGTTTGAAAAATGCTTTTATTGGGCGGGGGGGGGGGGGGATCCTCGAATATTTCAAGTCTGCCAATGATGTGACACCAATAATAACATTCATATCTATAAAAGGTAACATGGGCACTTCACTTAAAAGTTTGAATTAAAAGACAACATGTGATAACTTGGGGAAGGGATATAAGAGTAACATGGCCTGTGGACTTTCAAGAATGCTTGAATGAAAAGACAACATAGTTTGGGGATGGAGGGAAGGAGGGAGGGGGTGGTACCAGTATGTACAAGTTAACCGTAGAAGTAACTTTCTTTGAGTGCATTGAAAAAAAAGGGAATTTACAATAATAAGAGAA
>OX381707.1:6364370-6417615 GCA_947462335.1 Harmothoe impar | reverse complement strand
AACAACTTACTGGAAGTTGTGTAAAATATAATTTCTGGATGGCCCCATAATCGATTTCTGCTCGGAATTTGATCCATCAAATGTTGTTTCCGAATTTCCCAATGTTTTGTATTATGTCACAGGTGGGTTTAAATGCAATTTATAATTTATGAATGGTCCTATGGCATGTAGCTGGTCAAAAATATGTAAAGTATAATGTACTACAGGTAGATTTACATGCGTCCACACTATGGTAATCAGCATGACCCAGGTTTACAAGTGAGTATAGTGCGTGTAAACTACCCGTATGTACCCCGGGTGTTAAACCAACATGGCGGCCTGCAGTTTAACACAGGAGCCTTTATGAGTGTCTGCCGTATATAAAGGAGTTGTTCAGCTGTCTACGCTAATCTCTAGTGCATGGTGTGTGTGGGGACATCTTTCCAAATCTATTCTTTATTTTTATCAGGATAATGTATGGGCAGACCCGCCCCCTCCCCCAACCCCACCTTCAAAATTCCTGATCCACCCTTGCCCGCCCCCTTTTTTAAATCTTTAAATCAGATATGTCACTTGTTTTTTTCTAAGGTTATTTTGATTAGCTGGGAGTCTTGGCGCGATACTTTTCGGTACTTTGGTGTTTGGTGGACCCCCCACTCTTTTTGAATTCCTGGGTCCGCCCCTACCTGGGGTAAATAAAATTGAAATTGTCCTCCAGTTTTGTGATTCCATCATCAAGGCCAAAAAAAAAGAGGTGTGTTTCAGGTTACCCGGCCATACCTAGCAAAACAGGGCCGACCCTAGAAATTTTTATCCAATTTTGAAAAAAAAAGTATATTTTAAGTAATTTTGGGGCTATTTCAGAGTCAATTTGATGGCCCACCAGTCGACACCAGTGTTGGCGAGTCAGCGCTGAAGTTTGCGAGTCAATTTTTAGGTACTTTTCATGCCATGGGATCAATCTGTCTTTATAAAACAATTTTGGGGCTATTTCAGAGTCAATTTGATAATCCACTAGTCAACGCCGATGTTGAAGAGTCAGCGCTGAAGTTTGCGAGTCAGTTTTTGGGTACTTTTCAGGCCAAAGTAAAAAAAAATCAAAAAAATCCGACCTACCCTACCTAGATTTTCAGACTATGTAACCTGAAACACACCTTTTTTTTGGGCCCAAGCTGTAAGGTTGCATGTAGATCGCTATTAAATCACATAACTCCCATTGTGTGGTCAAACCCCAATACAAGGTGTCAGTCATGTTGAAGCACCCTAATGTGACTGCTGACAGTGACAGCATGACTCAGCACAATTGGCTAAGTGCTGTGAGTGGTGTCCGGGGGCAGGTGTGTGAAAGGGGCCTCCTCCTGTCAGGTACTTCATACTCATTTACTCACCTGGACTGGGACGGGGGGGGGGGGGGGCGGGGGTAAACCCTAAATGGTCAGGTCACTGAGCTTACAGAGAAGATGTCGCCGGTCGAGCCAAATAAAGTTTAAAAAAAGGTGTGTTTCAGGTTGCATAGTCTGAAAATCTACGTAGGTCGGATTTTTTGCCTGAAACGTACCCAAAAATTTACTTGCGACTCGCCGACAATGGCATTGATCTCGTAGACTATCAAGAGAGAAGAAGCGGCAACTTATTGGATATTTAATGAACAAAACATTCCTCGTAAAAACATGTGACAAAAACTATGATAAAGCCCCCCCCCCCCCCCCACACACACACACAACAATAAAGTCAAGCTGCTTATGACACCCATGTAAATACTAGCATGGTAAAACTCTACCAGTAGGCAGTACCTTTGTCAGCTCCCTGTTTTGATTCAGCATTGGTGTCAAATACAATATGGCGCTTATAATACCTGCAGCTGGGCGATAATAGGGAGTGGTGAGCAGCGTGGCTGGTGGCGGTCGGTAGGTGGCAGGTCGGTCATTAACAGTTATTACTGCAGCACGTGACACCATGAACGCTGTGACGTCACAGAGTGAGACGCCGTGCTTTGTTGGACATAATGAGTCTGTCAGTGAGAGCTTTAATAAAGGATGTGGACAATAACCTTCCCATTTACCATTTAATCATGGCATAGTGCTTTAATGTACAACCTGGACATTAATAGAGGATAGGCCAGTGCTTCATTCAAGCATGATGCCCACACTACGAGGTTGATACACTTCACAAGGGATCACAAGGTCAGCAAAGGGCAGGCATGACACAATGTAAAGGCAGCGCTGCACTAGCTACCCGGCTCTGCGTTGGTGCATCACAAAGTTACATGGAGTGAACATGCCGTCCATAAAGGGTTAATGGCATAGTTACAAGTACACTGTGTGTAGCAAGCAGCCTATATGCTGTGGCATATTGATATGTGCCCATTATTGCTGTGAGCTCTGTTCTGTGGTCTGATTCAATCACATGCAATACCAGGGCTGTTCCTGTACATGTATAAGGCTTTAGGGCTCTAGACTGCCAGTCTCCATACGCCTATACTTACACGCAGGTAGCTAAGCTTAGATAACCTTTACAGTCTTACCAACCCCTGACATTGCCCCTCAATAATTCTTTCTAAAGGGATGATCCCCCCCCCCCCCCCGACATAAGTAGTGACCTTCAGACAGGGGGGGTCAGTCAGCCGTGAGAACAGCCGATAACACCAATTAGCCGCCGACAGAACCCCCTAGCGGCCGTTCCGCCAGCTAAACCCCCTCTCCCCGCCACCTGATGGATGGCGGCGTCTACTTCAAAGCGAGGCTATCTGACGCCCACCTGGCAAAATGGCGGCCCCTAGCGTCCCGTTTATGACGTGTCGGTACGTCCCGTGACGTCATGCCTGGTTACGTCGCTTGTTAAGGGTGCTAATTATGGTGTCTAATTGACTCGTCTACGCATGCGCTGTGGGGTCTAGGCTTTGAGCCAGTAGTAGGTGGTCTAAATCTATGTATAGTGGATCCCTTGGCTGCTGTTAGATAGCAAACTGACTGCCAGATCAGTTTAAAGCAGGGGTTTCAAAAGTCATGGAAAGTCAGAAAAAGTCAAGGAAAGAAAGTGGTTAGGGTAAGTCAGGGACTCCTGTACCGTTTCAAATATCTTTGTTTTGAAAATTTTCAAAATTCCCCCGTTCAGCCTGGCGTGTTGGCGGAGCAGCTTTAGATCCCTCGTTAGAGAAAAATACCACCTCCTTTTGCCGAAACAGTCTGTATAAATCGGGTGTTCAAACGCAACGTTACGGTAAAATTTGTTGAGACCCAGCTGTGATATCCCTGGATTCCCAGGTCTCGCCAAATTCTCAGGAATGAACTTTAGATATAAATCTACCCGGTACATATAATATATTCACGATAGCAGGTGGATGGAGATATACCGGTGTATATAGTTAGTATGTTTAATAGGAGAAGTGTGTGTGTGTGGGGGGGGGGGGGGGGGGGGTCCCAGTGAGGGGGTTGGTAATAAATAAAGGACTTAGATAAAGCAATCAATGGATATAGAGTGATTATTTGATATAAAGCAGTGTAATCGTGTATATAAGCTGCGTCCTTTGTGGATGACCTGTCACCTTTTATTTACAGTATAAATATGTATGTTATTTTCAATAGGAGTACCTTCAAGCTTTTTAAGACTTGAATAATCATGTGTACACAGAGCAGAAAAGAAATCTTATGTTGTGAGATTCTATGATACATACACTAGTATTGTGTTTGTGAGAATATATCATCGCAACCTTCCCTCTCAAAAGTAACTGTTAAAAAACGTCACCCAATATCACAGCCTCAGGCTTACATTAGGGAGGGACATTTTATAATATCTAAAACGGGGGTGGCGGAGAATGGTCTTGTTGAGCCATCTTTAGGGGTTACAAAAAAAATCAGCAATTTTGTTTTGAGAGGAGAAGCAGTGTTGCCGAAAACTTTTCATGCACACAGGCCAAAGTGGCCTGTGTCACGACATCTTACACAGGCCATTTACCCGCTACACAGGCCACATCATTATACATTGATGTCTTATGTATCAGTATCTGGCAATATAGATATAAATGCTGTACAAATGCTTTACAAATTTGATTTAAATGTGAAATGATTGAATAATGTTTACATGGCCTTAGCTCTGCTTCTGATAGGAGTATCTGAAAAAATTCTTCCACTTTTGGAAAGGAAAGGTCATGGTCGGTCATTGTGGCCGGTGCCTGATGGCCTCACATCGACCATTACGATTCTACATCGGCTTTTGCCGATGTGCCGATGTTATTTCGGCAACACTAGGAGAAGCCAGCAGGGTTCAACTACCGGTATCAATGATAAATTTCCTTTAGAAAAGAGAGTATCACACATGGAAGTCCCCACCCGTGTTGTTCAGAAATGGTAAGTCCCCACCCGTGTTGTTCAGAAATGGTAAGTCCCTTACCCCTTTTATACCCCACTGTAGAACTGTGTTACAGGACGGTTATGTAGGCCGATCAGGGAGACATACAGTTAGTCGGCCCCGTGTAACACAGCCGTTATTTAACCCAGTATGGAGTCTCAGTTAGGGACGTAAGGTGCCACAATTGTCAAACCTTTAAGGGCCGCAGAGTGCTTTAATGCATCATGACCTTTATCGTCATGATTCATAAATGCAGCCCTGGTGAGTAACTCCCCAGTGCTTCATTCATGCATCATGACAGCCATATGACGTTGGTACACTCCCATATGGTCGGCATGGAGCATGAATGCAGCACTATGGGGGTATAGATGGGGGGCCTCCCATGTCGCATGTCGATTTTAAGAAATGGCCATGTCGCATGTCAATGTCGCTTTATAATCTCCATGTCTGATGGGGATGGATGGCTAAATTCGACACGGCGACTTGGCCATTTTTTTAAATCGACATGTGACATGAAGCCTAGTGACATGCGACATGGGGTCTAAATTGATAGTTACAGGGGACATGAGCTATTCTTAAAATCGACATGGGACATGGGGGCCCCCATCTACACCCCCAGCACTGGTGAGCCCCTATACTCGCCAGGGCTGCATTCATGCATCATGCCGACAAAGGAGTTTTGCACATTAACTCAGTCTGTGGCCCTTAAAGGGTTAACTCAACCTTATTTGTGAAGCACCTTATACATCCTTATCCCGACCATCACACAGGTCTCTATTAAGCAGACGACAATCGCCAAACGCCGCCAATTTGCCCATCATGAAGTCCCCCACCCGGGGTTCTGCTGCGTCCCATGGTAGTCCCGCAGCGTCGACCGTACCGGCGTCCCACTGGTCTAGCTATTCACCCAGTCTCTTTGGTGTCTGAACATAACAAGGAAATGGACAATCGGCAACAAAAATGTTGGGAAAAAAAGAGAAGAAAATGGAGATAGATTGTCGTGCATCTGTAAGAAATATTTTGAAGTAAATTGATGTCATGAGGAATAGAGGAGAAAAGGACAAATGGAAATTTTTTGGGGCCTTTCTGTTGGTGGGGGTGGGGCATAACTGAGGTACTTCTGTGACAGTTTAGCGGTACAGTAGCCCCTTTAACCCATTTTGAAGGGGGGGGGGGGGTCCACCAAACATCAAAGTACCGGAAAACGCAGCACCACAACTCGAGGCGGATCGAAATATCATTAGAAAAATCTCCTTTTTCTGAGGGGGGGGGGCGTTCTGTAGACCCTGGACCGGCCATGGGTCCGCCCCTGTACGGGACTAGCGCATCCTGGTACCTCAGGTAGTCGGGGGCTAAACCCCTATCTCCTTATCAGGCTAATCCCCTCCCCTCTTGCCTAGAACAAAGGTGCTGATAAGAAATTCACCCATGATGCACTGCTCTGGAGTCGGGGGCCTAACCACAATGTATGCTCTGAGCCAAGATGGCGGCCCCCATCGCCTAATGCGCTAGTCCCGGGGGTTCGATAAAGGGTTAAATAGGACAGAGAGAAGGTTGGCATTCTGTACAGACGTGGACCCTCTCCCTGAGTCCCATGCCGGGGCCCTATGCTGGGTGGGGACCTGTTGACCTGAGAACTGCCTCACAGTTAGCACAGTGAGGTTAGACACCTTTTGTACCCTGATCGGTCAACTACAAACCCTCTTTACCGTCAAGGTCAAACACACTGACCCCGCCGCCATCTTCAATGGACGAGTGGCCATCTTGAATGGTGAATAGGAGACAGGAATTCTGTTAATAGACTTTAATGTGGATGTAGATAAAGGTGGGAATAGAGACAAACTGTGAAGCAGCACTTCTCACAGTTACTGCTCATAATGCAGCTGAGATACATGCTATTGTGCCGAATCGGTTTGATCAATTCAGATATTCAAATGTTTGAATACATGTTCAGAGCCATGTCGTATCAGAAACAGAATTGCAATTATGAGAATGTGTGTCATCTTTATTTCATCATGTAAATAACCATCTTTGTATCATCATGTAAGTGAAAACAAATGCGAGATAATCATGAATCTTGTTTTCTCCAATGAAATGGGTCCATCATTCATGTATTATAAAATCACAGACACGTTTACATGACGACACACAATTGATGGTCGTCACTCATACACTCATGGTAGTTTACAGTACGTCCACTAGTATTACGCCAAAAAAAAAGAAGGTTTTTTTTCAGGTCACCCGACCGACCCTATCTAAACAGGGCCGACCCTACGTTTTTTAAATGCAATTTTGAAGACATTTTAAATTTTTTTACACACTTTTTTTAGGGTAAATTTTAGGTTTACAAATATTTTGAAAAAATCTTCCCATTTTTACACTTTTTGGCTCAATTTTAGAGGGGAAGTGAAAAGAAAAAGTAAGAAAAAAATCCTCCCTACCGACCCTAGAGTTTCTTCCCATGTTACCTGAAACAAACCTTTTTTTTTTTCATTTGGCCTTATTTGTAGAATCTGATGTAGATCATGGGAGTCCATCAATGTACATCAGGAAATAGGATGCCTTTATCCCCAAACATGTCCAGACTTGACGGTGGTATACGTCACGTGGTTAGTGACACTATAGACACAGAGTGTCACCCTGAGCTGACATCAGTTCTCCATTATACTCCAACCTACTGCAGCCTGGTGGGGAATCCAAAATGAGGACATACAGGGATGTCACACAAAAAGGGGAGAAGAAAGCTCTGTCTAAAAAAGGGGGAAACCGTAGGAAAAACGCGATATAAATCAGATGTCAATCGCCGTGGTATGGGATATAAAACGGTTGTTAGGCTGATAGTGGTGCCACAAAAAGAAGAGAAGAGATCAATTTCAAAAAGTGGAAGAAAAAACTCGGCATGAATGTATAACTCAGGTGGCTGGCTCAGGATGGCTGTGGTATGGAGCATCAAACGGTGGTTAGGCTCAGAGTGGGGACAATATATACATGTTGTCATCTCCCCATACACGGCCCACAAGTCACGGTAATAAGCCCAGTACAGAGGCTCCCCCTGTGTTAGTGGGGACCTTCATGATGGGGGCATGAAGGAGTAGAATAACTTCATCGGGAGCCTTCCATAATACCAATGGGCATACCGGATTCGTAAAAGGCGACAAAACTTGAGGGGTCTCGTGCCTTACTGCTGTGATCAGTCACGTAAGCTGTTTGGCAACCGCTGCCCATATGCGCGGGCCCGGGCCTCCTTGCTGGTGGTCTGGCATGGGATCCCCTCCTCAGTGAACCACGTCTGAGATATCAATGGCCGTGGTTTGTCTGGCCCTGCCAACTATGGTACTCGCCTAGGTATGTAGGGCCAGGAAAATATAAGAACACTTGCTATCCTTCGAAAAGAGTAGGGGACGTGCCCCGGTAGCGGTTTTCTCCCTCACCTCATAGATGCGGTCATTCATTTCATAGATTCGATCATCCATAGATGCGGTCACTGCTGTATTGGGCAAGCAGCATATAAATACCTGTCCTACTACTGCAAGGCAGACTACCACTATTTGTGGATGACTCCTTGCCAACTTGAGATGTCCCGTGAGGTACTTGATGTACGTCTGGACGTTAAACAAATCAATCAATCAATCAATCAGTACAGAGGCAGGATGTAGTTGAGTCACATTCCACTCTTTCTAACCTGAAGGTGCAGGTATGAGGGACATGTGGTTCCAATGAAATAAGACAAGAACATACCGTACGTGTCAAGTGTATAACCTGCTACGGAGTGACCAGAATGGGAATGAAGCAGAGATACTGTTCACAGACTTCCATTGGGGTATTTACTAAATAGTTCTGGGATCGTATATGTTGTAAACTGAAATCTGAGAGTTGAATCAGGTCTAGCAGCACCCCATATTAACCCTTTAAGGACGGCATGTCGCTAAAAGATGTTTGTCGTCATGATGCACCAAGGCAGCCCTGTTGAGTAACGTACTCGCCAATACTGCATTGGTGCATCATGCCAACGCTTTGGGAGTGTCTCAACCCTGTAGAATCAGCATGACGCTTGAATGCAGCACTGGCGATCGACATACTCACCAGGGCTGCATCATGAGGACCAATGCATGATGCATGAACATGCCGTCCGTAAAGGGTTAACCGTGAATGGGGACAGGTGGGAGGTGGGGAGAGACTAGAGACCTGCCTACCCCCCCCCCCCCCCACACACACACCTGTATCTCCCACACCTTGTCCATTGTACATCCCCAACACCCCCGAGCCACCACCTCCTCCTTCACCACAACCACCCCACTTTTCCACCTCAGTTTTTACCTGAGACCACTTCAGTTCCACTTCTCATAAGAAAGGTGCAGGAAGGGAAAAAGTAGCAGTAAAAAGGTGGAGTTTGAATGGAGGGAAGACCCCTTATTAGGTGTTTATCTAGTCATATAGTCTCCCCTTCACAGGCAGTAGTTTGTATTGTTGGACCTTTGAAGCTGTTTTTAACTGTCTGAGAAGAGTTTTTCCGGCCGGGGGGTACGAACAGCGGAGAGAACTTTTTGGGTTGAAATAAGAAAGGCTTGTGTTTACTGATGTTAGTTGATGATGGTACCCAAACGTGGCGGACACCAGAAGTTTTATTTATTTATTTATTTTGTACAAATAAAAAAAAAATGAAGCAAAAAATGAAGTGACTGACACAGGTGTGTGTGTGTGTGTGTGTGTGTGTGTGGAAAGTTGAGTGAGTGTACTGGATTTGTTTTCTGTTTGATACAATATAAACCACATTGTGAGATAAAAGAGTGGTTTCGTGTTCTATCATGGTTGGCTGTGCATCTCCCATTGAAAACAGTGGACCAACGTTCATGGTGTTGGTCAGAGGACCAACACCATGCTCTGACGTCATTAAGGGTGTTATAGGGTCATTTTAACATATTACAATGTGATTCTCCTGTACAGGTAGGTGGATAGGGGCCTACTGTGAAAGTACTTATATTCACGGGTGTAAATTTTCGCTGAGGTGGCAAAAAAGACTAATTCGCGGGTATTTATTCCATACTGTAGCATATAAGAATTTCGCGGATTTTTCATTTCCGTGAATATAGCGAAAATATATACCCAGCGAAATAAAGTACAACCACAGTATGTTATTAATTAATTGATTAAACAATGATAGAACCGTGTTTACACATGTCTTTGTCGTGTTGGATCCCCTGACCAACCCATGAGGCCTGCCTCATGGGTTGGTCAGGAGACCAACACTCCAAACCCATGTGTAAACACGTAGTTCTAGTTCTATATCAAACCAAATCCACACCCAGTAAAATATGTTTGATGTTGTGTACTCACTGCCTCCGGCAACAGCGTTTAACCATTTAAGGGCCACATAGTGCCTTATTATGCTATAACCTTTGTTGCCATGATGCATGAATGCTGCCCTGGCGAGTCTACTCGCCAGGACTGCATTCATAGATCTTGATGACCTTTAGAGGGGTGTATCAACCCTGTAGGGTCGGCATGGTGCACGGACATAGCCCGGGCGAGTTACTCGCAAGGACCACGTCCATACATCATGCAGACAAATGACAACGACGATTAATGCTGTCATTAAAGACTAAACGCCGCCACTCCCCTTGGCCTACAGCTGCATTTCTATGTGGAGGCACAGTTTTTGTTGTCAAATTGAGCCCTTTCTACACTAAATCATTCATGGATGTGTGTCTGGATGAGTAGCTTCTCTCCCCTCACGGCGATGTATCCCATAATAGTAGAGGTATCCCATAATAGCAGAGGTATGACAGGTATCCCATAATAGTAGCGGTATAGAGGATTGTGGGAAGGATGCCTGCAGACACTGAGAGATGGGCGTCCCCTGTCTCTGTGTCGCACTGTTTGAAGACCAGGTTCACTATGTGTATAGGGGTTAGGCGGATTGTCTTCTGGGCATGTTTCTTTAATGCCCCCCAAACCTAAAAGGTCAAGAGAAAAGCGCTAAAACAGGGTCAGAACCCCCCCCCCCCCCCCCCGCACACACACAAACTTTGAAACTCCTTGTCAGTAGGTGCAAAATATCCCCAGAACATATATCTCTCAAATATTCTTGTTTGAAAGGTGAGCTCATGCTCATCTACAATAGGATATTGGCACCCCTATAATCAGGTGTACCCACCACCCTACACTATGGTGAGTTGGACAAGCAATGCCTTCCCCCTCACCGCCCCCAACTACCACCTACTGGTGGATGACGGGTGTCAAGACACGTCAATGACGTCATAGACGTCAGCTGGTACCAGCACCCTCCGCCAGGGGGCTAAATGGTGGTTTGGGACCATTGAGAATAGGCACAGAGGGTGCCTCTTTCTTTTTCCAGATAATTTGAATAATGTGGATGGCTGGAAATTAGACAATGGCCAGGGAATGGCATCATAATGTAATATGTGTCCAGGAAGTTCAAACTTGAAAATGGGTCCAATGAATATAATATTAAAGAGGCGCAGGCACCTTCCCTGCTAATATCATGTCAGTGCCTCTTTAAGAGGCCTACATCTTCAATAGATGGCAGTTACTTAATCAGCATTGTGTTTATTACAGTGTAACCAGAGTAAGATGTCTGGTTAAAACTGCAGAACCACAGCCGTCAGGTTCAGATCATTCAGATCATTCAGCGGCCATATATAAATCCTCAACAAATCCCAGTAGCATCCCCTTCCCTAACCCACCTCCACTCCCTTGTCATCTCCCACATACCTCCCTGCCGTCCCTTTGTACCCTACATAACGTCAGGCCAAAGGTTTAAAATGAGAGTTTTGTTTCAGGTTACCCGACCCTGTCTAACAAAATATGCCTGACCCTACAAATTCTTCTCTTATCCAATTTTTGAAAATACATTATTTTAAGTCATTTTAGGTATTTTGGGTCGATTTTTTTTCTGCATGAGTCGAGGCCTTAGTCAGCGAGTCACAGCTGAAGTTCTCCGAGTCAATTTCTGGGTATTTTTCAGACCAAAGTTCAATATTCTTTAAAAAGAAAAAAAACAAAACAGATCAGACTTACCTACCTTATATTTTCAGTCCATGTAAAGCTATGTAACTTGAAAAACACCCTTTATTTTCTCGGCCTCAGCCCTGAGTCCCGCTGGGTACTGGCAGGTCGTCCCCCATTGTCAGGGTATAGTCTATATAGGCATTGTCCTCCCCAAACACCAGCAACCGTTTAGTTCCGCCATACTCCCATAAGGGGAGGTTTTACTTCTGTCATTTCAATCACCCCGACCTCCAACCACCCTATCTCTTATAACCCTGTAATGCCAGCATGGTGCTTTAATGCATGATGCTATGCCCTTTGGCTTTGTTGTCATGACGTATGAAAGCAACCCTGGCAACCCAGTACTGCATTCAAGCATCATGCCGAACCAATGGGGTTGATACACTCCCAACAATACCTGTCAAGGCGATGCATGACTGCATTATTTGTTCTGAAATAAAAAGAGGAAAGCATTACACATAGAAATTGGCTCAGGTTTATAGCCATTGACATTTATTCAACCATATTATGTCAGCATAATGGGTTTAATGCACTATGCCCTTGGCCGTCATGATGCTTGATTGCAGCCCTGGCGAGTAACTCGCTATTGCTGCATTCAGGCATCATGCCGATCCAAGGTATGGTGTTGATGCACTCCCTGATACACTCCCGACACTGCTGGTCAGGGTGATGCATGGCTGCAGTCTGTATCCATGGTGGGGTATCAAGCGGAGCGTGCAATATCTTTTACACCCCCCCCCCCCGGTCAAGGGGTCAACATTTTTTACCCCCACCCCTTGGGGTCGAAAATCGGCTCATGCGCGGGCCCTTTGAAGCATAGTAATGCGCGGGCTTTTTGGCTCAAAACTGGTTACATATTTTTGACCCCCCCAAGAGGGATCCAAATTTTTTTGACCCCCCCCCCCGGTCAAGGGGTCCAGATTTTTTGCCCCCCCCCCCCCCCCCGTTGCTAAAAAATGTTCACTCCCTTATATACTAGTATGTGAGGCCCTTAGAGGGTTAACCGCTCATCCCTCCTTGTCCTGCCGTTCGCTATGGGAAAACAGTACAAAACAGCCCCAGGGCAAACTGACAAGTTGACCCAGTCCGGGACCCAGTGCACTGTGGGATAGGATTCCTCCATTCTTTCACTAGTTCTGTAAGGTGGCACTTGATTGGTTGATAGCTGCTCGGGTAGGTCATGTGTTTGTAACAGGAGACGTGATTGGCTGATGGGAGCTCTTCACATTGTCTCCCCTGGGTGTACCAGTGACAGGTCGGGGCGGGGTGATACACAGAAGACGAGCCGGGACTATTTTCAGGCGGCAGTAGAAAGGTGTAGGTGTAAAGGGGTAGTGTGATTGTATTGTGGTTGGTACCAATTACACCCAACACCTCGTACTAACTTCTAACAAAGGGGCCGTGTAGGACAAGGTGCTGGGGAAAGGGCCCTGTAGGCTGTAACCTAGGGACACCAAACTCTAGGGACACCAAACTCCAGAGAGAGTTCCTGCCAACAAACTCAACACCAACTATTTTAGGCATATCTTTGACACTGGGGACGCGATGTGAATGTTGTCCATTGGTGTTTTCCAATTTGATTACCATTTCTGTCAACAGGGAGAGTTTCTGGCAAAAGAAAACCTGTCCAGCAACCATTTTCAGACTATTCTTTATGTATCAGTGTCTATAAGTTATTGTGAAAAAAGGACTTAAAAGGATCCAAAATGAGATTTAAATCAGAATGGCCTAAGGACCCAAAGCCAACTTTTATTCTTTGTCCATGTTATTGTCCATGTAAGTCTTTCATGAATGTCACCAGGTTAGACGTTGAGTTGTGCCTTTAGTGGTACATTAGCTACACAAGCTAATTTAATAAAAACTGTAAAAAGCGTGAAACACGTTGGAATGTTGTTTCAATACTACATGCATGTATGCTTCACATGTTGTACCAAATACAATACACGTGCTTTACTGTCTAGACGCGGTTTACAGTGAACAATATAACATCATGACGACACGGTACCGTTAGTTTTTCTACCAATTAGCCTGGTATTCACCCCTCAGCTGTAGGTCTGTTCACAGCTTAAACCCGCCACACCAGGGTTATATGGGGATTCATGTAGTAGACCTACTGCCTTATATACTATAGATGACCCCCAGATTAGACCACCTCGGGGTAGGCCAATTACTAATGCTGTAGTAATGACTAATTTAAGTGGCGTTTACAGAGCTCAAATGGTGGTCCTAATGACTTCCCACGGCCACTTAATCGTGGGATAATAGTTCTAATAACGACAATTGTTGCAGTTAGCCAGGCATGGCAAGTCTGAGAAAGGCCTGGAGAGAGCTGGTCTAAGAAATGAAAATAAAGCATCTGTTTCCGGTAACCCGAACCTACCTAGCTACACAGGGCCGACCCTAATCATTTTTTTCTTTCATAATTTTCCACATCATCTTATTATAAAAAAAAATTTAATTTAGGACTTTTTTATTTTATTATTATTTTTTTTTTTTTACAAATTTCACATTTTCTCCCATAGGGTTTTAAAACTTTCCATGAAAATTGTAGTCTCACCAGAGTGATAGGACCAATATTAAACATTTGCATTTCTCAGTCTATCATAATTTTCAATTGAATAGTATATCCAAACATGTAGATTCAGGGCCTTGTAAAAACAAAACAAACAACAACAACAACAACAAAAAAAGAACAATCCGACCTACCCTTCTAAATCCCCCCCCCCCCCTGCCTCAACATATTACTTAAACTTAATAGAGAATTTATGTTGCACGGCCTGAGTCCCCTTGACACAGTGTGTGTGGACGGAACACCACTGAGTGCAGCTCTGTCATTGTTTGGGGTAAATACAGGTCAGAATTAGGCCCAAGTTGGTGCTCAAATATTGATGTAGCTGGGGGTTGGGGCCTCAGGGGGGAACAGGCTACAACCCATACAGAGTCCACAGAGGTGTATGTCACAATTGTTGCTAGACTCATGTTGGGGTTTGCCATCAGCGGAGAGTGGTTCTGGTGTAGGGGACTTAATACATTGTATATGTACCGCAAATAACGTGATGGTGACTGGCCTATTGAAATGTGGGACAATAGTTGTACATAAAAAGAACAACACCAGCATACATGTGGCAAAAAGCACAATGCAAATTACTATGAAAAAACACTCACACCCACATGCAATTCTTTCTGTGGGAAAATTTATAAAATAATGTGTAAACACTAAAAGTGCAGTTGTAGCTATACATGACTGCCTTGGTAGGTACTATTCATAATACATGTCTGCTACAGACAGAATAACATATTATATAGGTTTAACAAACACAAACATGCAAACAATTCCAAGTGCAGAGTTGTAAGACACAGTTGTTGTGGCTACACCCATGTTGGAGTTCACCATCAGTAAAGCACTCTCGGACTTCATATGTACCGCAAATAACGTGACGTGACTCAAAGCACATGTGGGACAATAGTTGTAAAAGGGGGGGAAAAGGCACCACCATGTGACTAAAAAGCACCATGCTGTACTGACCCACCTATACCTCTCAGAGAAAAAAACACACTACTATACCGCCCACATGCAATCTTATCTGTCAAAAAAACCCAGATTTTTTATGATTTTTAAAGGAAAGGAATTTATGACAACAATGCAATTGTAGGCATGCAAAGTTGCATGGTTGCCTCCCCAAGTACATGAGATACAATGCAGGTGATTTACATGCAAAGGAAAATATAATGGTATGAAACCACAAACATGCAAACAATTTCAAGTGCATTATTGCACTCGGTTTATACACACAGTTTTGGTGCACACCTTCATTGTAGGATGTGGGACAAAAGCCGGGTCAGAAGGGAAATGAGTGAAAGTGGCCCAAACTGATGTGCAGCAGACACTGGCATCATGTGCGTTTGTGTTTGCTCCCTGTGGAGTCTAGGCCCCAGAACCATTACTAAAGTACATCACCCCCAACCCCCCCCCCCGCCCTGACCTGTGTGATGTCACTTATATAATGTATGATGTCAGCTTGGGTCCATGTCCAGGGTGAGAGTTGAGCTGTGAACCACCTGGACACCTTGTTAACGATTCTAAGGGTGCCAAATTGACTTGCTGAAAAAAAATCATGAAAAATAATATTGAATAATTCAGATGTAATTCCGAGATTTGATACATCAAATAATATTTCTCCTGTTAAATATCTGATTTATTTAAGCAATGATGCTCCTGATCAAGTACGTATATTTCCTACACGTGCAGGGGGCTTCTAGCCACTGTAGGGGATCCAATGTTATAAATGTGTCTAATGTTGACATAAATGCCCCTGGCATAAAACGGATAGAATCTATAACACCAGTTATACTGCCATTAGTTGTTCATATGTCAACTGTAAACTAGACCGTGTTTCCTGCTATTTCAAACACTGGAGCAAGAAAAATAACTATTTAGGGCCTTAACCATTTAAGGATGGTATAATGCATTAATGCATCATGCCTTTGGTCATCATGATACATGAATGCAGCCCTGGCAATAACTCACCAGTACTGCATTCATGCACCAAGCCGACCCTATGGGGTTGAGACACTCGCGAAGGATCGGCATGATGCAGGACTGGCAAGTTACTCGCCAGGGCTGCATTAGTGCATCGTCACGACAAATGTCATCTTTTAACGACATGCTGTCCTTAAAGTGTTAAATAAAGGAAGGTGTACAGGGTCATGCACTCTACCCCCGTGGAGACCTCACCCCCTGGAGACACCAGCAGCGTTATGATTATTGCCGAGATGAAGTCAGCGAGAACCATTCTTCTTTTTGGTCACCAAGGAAGATAACATCTGACGGTTAGCCCTTTAAGGACAACAAGATGCCGCAAGTCTTCATGATTATATGTCGGCATATTGAACATATAAACGCAGCACTGGCGAGTTGGAACCCTGTAAGGTCGACACGATGCAATTCTAGAGCACTAAAGAACTAGAGCTGCATACAAATGAGTATTATGCATTACAGCATCATGCCTGCCTTAACCCTGTAAGGATGGCATGTCACAAGAAGATGACGTTTGTTGTCATGATGCACCAATGCAGCTACTCGCCGGTACTGCATTGGTGCATGATGCCAACCCTTCGGGAGGATCTGTACCCCATAGGGTGGGCATGATGCATGAATGCAGCACTGGTGAGTTACTCACCAGCGCTGCATTCATGCATCATGCCGACCAAGGGCATGGTGCATTAAGACATTATGCCGTCATGATAGGGTTAAAGGGTTCAGATACCATCTGACAGTCGGAATGAGGCATATTCTGCCGTCAACAATGCCCTACAGGTAGCCTGTAACCACCATTACCCACGTCCCATTCCCTCCCTTTGTGGATCCTTTTTGGTTCTCTTTTCTTTGTTCCATAATGGCCTTTGTTGTCAACTTGCCATTTTCCCACTGTTCATCATTTTTGTCTGATTGTATGACTGAGAGTTGAGTGGCTTTTTTGGTCAAGTTTTCTTTATGTTTTGTTGGGAGCAGACTTACTTCTCTGCCCACTTTCTTTGAATTAGTATTTTAAGTGATTCTTTATAGTCTTGCTTTCTATGGTGCGGCATTTAAATGCTCTCTTACTTCTGAACGAGCGGCCAGTTTGACATGTTTGAGGCGGTAAATTTCTTTGAATGAGTATTTCACAGTAACCATGAAAAGTTATTGTCCAATTTCTTTGACTTTTTAACGTTTATTTCAATATATACTTTGTTTATCTCTGTTTTGCCTGATGACCTCGTCCCCCACCCCCCACCCACAGCGTGATAAGATCGCCTGTGGCCTATGCCTCACCTGTATACCTCCTGTATTAGGCACTAGCGAGATGCTAGTGGCGTCACCTAGTGTTCCTCTGGTACCAACTGTATCACCCTAGTCACCAGCAACCAGCTCAAACAAATCTCATGTCCTAGATTAGGGTACAAACAGGGTTTGAGTATTGTGAGTGGGTTGTACCTGGGCATTCCTTATATCACCTGTCCCTCATAGGGTAGTGGTTAGCATGATGGATTCATGATGCAGAGGACCCAAGGTCAAATCCCTGTCAAGTCATATCTTGGTGACCATACCATGCATTTATATTCTTATATATCAAATATATTTTGCTTTGATAGGCGGAAGTGAGTAACAACCTTGAAATTATATCAAAGAAATATCAATAGTATTTGGACACAATTTGTATTCCTATTTCTTCAAAGGAACTATATATGTATGAATAAGAAAAGATATGACTTGACAGGGATTTGACCTTAGGTCCTCTGCATCATGAATCCACTATGCTAACCATTACTCTATGAGGGACAGGTGACATAAGGAATGTCCAGGTACAACCCATTCACAATATTTACAACCTGCCTGACCCCTAATCTGTGACACAGGCTCTGCCTGAGCTGGTAGCTGGAGAGCAGAGGGAATACAGATGGGTACAATTGCAAATGGCGCAGTACACTGGACATCTAGCTAAGGCGGAATAGCGCTCTAACGTAATAGGTAGCGCCATCTATGAAACTGAGGCAGGTCAGAGTTGGAACTAATCTGAGCTGCTGCACTGGTTCCTGGTCTGTGAGGTAACTTCCTGGAAGGCCTCTGGGCATGTAAATCTCTCTTTGTATAGTCTATTTTATGGCTTGATATGTTACAAACTATTTACTATTAAAACATCTGGGATAGTTTAACTGGGAGATTATCCTAAACTGTTGCTCTTACTAGAAGGATAACTGTTACCACTTCCCATACCAGAGTTAAATTTCACGCATATCCAGTCAACACCCTAGATCAACCACAGTTTTGTCTGCTTAGTCATAGACCAGCAGTGTCACCCAGGCACGAAGGGGGGGGGGGGGCACTTCCTATACTTGTACTTTCTAGTTACTGAGTGCCTTCTTCAAAGTAGTGGCGAACGGGTCCTTTTGGGGGGTCTTTCATTTTATAAAAAAGATTTAGGCCAATAGGGCATCCGAAATCTTTATTCAATGATAGAAAATAATTAATGACACAAAGGTCTTTAATAAAGCTAAACATACACTGGGATTAGCAACAACCTGGGCAATGTTAAGATAGTCATCTGGACACTACACTCCCATGACGACACTGTCACTAGCCCCTAGTTTTTGACCCCCGGTTTTGACCCCATCAAATATAAGGAGTTATTGCATCAAAAGGTGTGTGTATGGAGTAATTTAGTCCCACCATAAAGGTCTCAATTCCAGAGTGATGTAGGCATATGGTATCCATAAAATCAAGAGTGCCCCCCCCTCCCCCAGAGTGTCACTCAGTGCAGGCACTACCAAATAGGTGGCAGTGGCCCGGGGTATGACGGTGGTGGGTGACTCTATGCAGGCCTGGGTCTAGGGCCTATAAATAGCATCTCGCCCATGCCACGAAACTCCCGACGGGACCTTGGCTCTGAGCACGGAATTTCTCGTGAGATTTCAAAGGAACATCCGGCAACATGGCTGCCCTTATGGAGAAACCAGATTCATCGCTATACCTTGGGGTGGGCGATATAGTGTGACACCTGAGATGTTGGACAGGTCACTGCACACCCGTCACTTGTCCTACAGGAGGGGTTAAACTGGGTCAAACGGTGGTCTAGCTGTCATACAAGTAACCATTTAACTTTAACCCTTTAGGGACGACATAGTGCCCTATAGATGCATTATGGCGACCCTTAGGGAGAGTATTGATATTGTATAGTCACCACATTGCTTGCATGTATGGCATTGCTGAGTTACTCGCCATGCCCATGGCTGCATTGATGCATCTTGACGACATGGGCTGCATAATGCATGAAAATTGAAAGCACTATTATGCGGTCATTAAAGTGTTCACACTGCCCATCTAAACGCGTCACCTGAGGGTATATTTATACTCCGTTTCTTATTTTGTCTCGAAGGGGCCTGGCTCCATACTCAGCGCCATGTTGGATTGTACATCCATACCTCACTATTGCACAGGTGGCTGCATGGTGAACGACCCATCCTGCTGCCTCATAGGGCCTACTGCCCATAGCTACTGCAGAGTGAGAGGGAGGGGACAGAGATGGGTCATGTGAGGCAAGTCTCCAGTGGGTCCTACAGTGTAGTCTGTAAGGGACAGATGGGAGGTATGCTGACCACTCAGCTGGGATTAGCTACACTGGGCCCCTGCCAGTTACTCCACACAGTGTTAAGCTACATCAGGGCAGAGCAGGGTGACCATAGACTCGAGAGAGAGCCTATTTAGGTCATGCAGGTCAGTGGCTGGGAGGGAGAGGGGCTCAGTGACGGGGCAGGACAGGACCGTGCACTCCGGTCAGGTGTGGTGTGTGTGTGTGTGTGGGGGGGGGGGGGGGTGCTTATTTGGGCATGAGGCTGGGCTATGGTCAGTTACAAATGAGGGTGGGACTGAGGAAACTCAGAAAGGGTATAGATGCGACCCGCCAGAGGCCGAAGGCCTCTGGTAGACAGTATAGTGGGTCACAGGGAGGTTGTATCATGAGGTGGGTCCATGTCAGAGTGTGACACACAATGGTAGAGATATCGGGTTGAGTGTGTGGGCGCAGTGTTGGAAATGCAGTCTGTGTGACTGACACTATGGATCCCTCCTCCACGTGTAAAACACATGCATCCTGAGGATGAACTATATCAGCATAGTTGGGGCCCTTGATTGGGGGGTCCCCATGTCGCATGTCGGATTTAAGAAATGACCATGTCGCATGTCTATGTCGCTTAAAATGCTCATATCCCGTGTCAATTTTAAGAAATGGCCATGTCCCCTGTCACTAAGCCTCATGTCGCATGTCACTAGGCCTCATGTCGCATGTCGATTTTAAGAAATGCCCATGTCGCCATATCGAATTTAGGGGTCTAGAGCCATATAGTTATCGATCTATGCCATCGTGTGTGGGACAGACTATAGTTGATGTTGACATACACCAGGCCTATGCATTTTGTACAGGTGAGGTTGCTGTATGGCCGTGTCGTGTCATTGGGTTCAGGTATGGTAGGGAGTTTGATAAATTTTGAAAAATGAGTTAAAGAATACGTATTGGTTCCATTAGTATAGATCCCTATGAGAGCTTTGCAGATTTGTAAAGATCAGCTTTCTATCATACCTAGATCCAGAAATATCATGGTGAATGCATCTGAAGATATTTCCCATTTCTGTGATGTAGGTAGGAGAGGGGCACCTATACAACAGTTTGGGGGTACTGTAGCTCTGGCAGTAGGCACCCTTCTAACTCAGACAGAACAGGTCAACTTAAAATGGCTAGGGACAGCGATGGGCAGTGGTACACATATCTGGATTTCACATATGTCTTCAAGAACACAATTACCAACATCCCCATGGTAACAACTTTTAACAACTCATATTTATTTATTACATTTTGACATGAAAAATGTCACCATAATATTGTAGGCCACAGAAAACAGAAACTCTTATCTTTCTCCACTAATGGCTCCATTCATGTTGACTGCCATGATATTGTGATTAAAATGAGGGGTTTGTGTTTTTTATAACTCATGAAATGAGGTCAGGGGAGCTATTTTTATCCGAAGGACCATTTGGGGTGCTTCTAGGAAGGGCGCATATATTGGATCACAGAAACGGGTGGACCACAGCGGCAGCGGCAGCGCTATTTTGAACTCCCTAGGTATGGGGTATTACTGCTTGACCCGTGTATAACGACGTAGGGGTACTGCATCCCCATATGGTGTCCTATGGTGGCAGAGAAGGGAACTATAATGCACCCGTGACCTACTCGTTGTTGTCTCAGAGACTCAGACGGTGGCCAGCCCCGGTCAAGCCCCCTCCCCGGCCCCTTACCATGCGCACGTATTACAACCAGCACCAATTTGTTTTATTTCGCCTCTATTCTCCTTAATGGCCGACCTAGCTGGATCAGGTGTGGCTGTATTTTTGTTGTTGTTGGGGGTTACCTACAGCTGCCGGGACCACTTAGCATAAGGAAAATAACAAGTGCCCTCTAGGGACGCAGGGTATTACTGTGGTCTCTTTTTGTAGCAGTGGAAACACTTAGCCCGATTAGTACCAGTAAGTGCCGCCGACCACAAGTGGCGCCACTTGGTGCTGATTGCACTTGTGTGTCACAATATTGTAAAGTGTTAACGACAGATTAATGACAATATCATGGAGAAAGGGGGGAAATGAAAATAACTATTAGAGTGTTGGTACTAGGCTTTAGATTTATATGCAATTTGTATATGCTAGAAAATGACCGGATACATACGTTCATTTTCTGGCAGATATGAATTACAGAAAATCTAGTTCAACCTTTGGACACACACCCAATCAGAACATGTAAGCCACTGACCCTGGACAGTAAGCAGTGTGATTCAAGTATAAACTGTTCAAGCATAAACTGTTGAAAATCAAAACCAAAAATAAATCCTATATGAAGGAGAAGAGAAAATAAAGTACGGTTTTAGAAGTTCTCCCGTTCACAGCAGCCAGAAAATGAGAATAAAACAGAACAGGTTATTAGTGTAAAGTGTGGTTCATAACGGACAAGTTAAAAATGAGAGGAACTGGACATTTGCAGATCTATTATATGTAAATATGTGCACCACCGTGGATGACCATTGTACATGTATACACGTTGGCAGACCACCCAGATCCAAATTTGATCAATAAAATAGGGTCAATGATCACAACTATTTCACATTAATTGTAAGAATTGTTGACAGGTTGCCAGTAAAATGTCCAAATACCGGTCAGTCTCCAACCGTCGTATTACAATATTGCATGTGAGACAACCGTTACGGAATTATGAGCCCTGAAATGAAAAAAAATAGGAAGAAAAGCATTAAATTGGAATTGGCTCAGGTGTATAGCCATTGGTCTTTGTGTAACTTCATGTATACAGCCCTTTAATGGTAACATAATGTCTTAAAGCTTAATGCATGTCCTTTTTTTGCTAGAGTGAATGCATGTATATATCATGCCGACTCTGTAAGATTGATACACTCATGAGAGATCAGCATGATGCAGGAATGCAGCGGTGCTGCATTGATGCATCATGACGACAAATGAGTATGGATCATTGAGGCATCATGCCACCTCTAAAGAGTTAAAACTCTTATTTGTGTGGACGTTGGTTCACTGCCAGGAGGTTGGGTCAGGTGCTGGTCTGGAGTAGTGAGGGGTTGGGGGTGGGGGGGTAGAGGTGAGAAAGGACCCCCATGGTACCGTCAGGATCTTTGGGGACTAACATTGCCGTGACACCGCAACTTGGCGTGATTCACGTAAGCTCTCGTTTAGTGCGGGCGAGATGTGGGTAGAAGGTAAAAAGCGGAACGAGGGCAAAGTTAAACGGAACCGTTTACAATGGACTTACCTGAGCTGACACGGAATACACCCCCCCCCCCCCCCGCACCCGCAACCTGCACCCTCATCTCCCTGCCTCCCCCCCTCTGCCTCTCTCCCTTCCTGCCTCCCTCCCTGCCTCTCTCCCTCCCTGCCCCCCTCTGCCTCTCTCCCTTCCTGCCTCCCTCCCTGCCTCTATAATTTCATGGGGGAAAAAGACGTGGGAAAAAATGAACAAAATCGTATGGTTTCCAAAATGTATAGCGATCAGGGGGTGTCTTCTCCGCTTCTTGCCTCTTATGTGACATGCCCCCTGACATTCCTCTCTCTCTCTCCCTCTTCATTACCCCCTCTCTTCTTTGCCCCTGCTCTTATGTTCCTCTGCCCACGCCTCCCCTTCTCTATACTATCCTATACCGGGTTGTTGCCTGGGCGCCTCCCTCCCATCTCTGTAGACCAGGGGAACACACATGCATATCATCCATATGGTGCCTACCCGCATCATGTATGGTGCATGTCTGAGATGTGTGTATGAGGGGGGGGGGGGGGAGCTATTACATCCCACTCACCTGTAACTCGTCTCTGCAGTGAAATGTGTCATTTGTCCAGACCAAAGATCAAAGTGCCAAATCACCCTAAATTAGAGGTTATAAGAATGAACCATGCTGGTGTAATTAAAATACTAAACCCTGTGACCCCCACTCCCTGGTTGAAGTTCCCACGGGTGATACCGGGCGGGCGGGGGGGGGGGGGAGGTAATAGCACTCATGGTATGGTTTCCTGTCTATAACCCATTAGGGAGTGGTCATTTTTTAACAACAGGGGTGGGGTTGGTGGATTGGGGGGGGGGGGAAACCAAAAGAATTTGGACCCCTTGAAGGGGGGGGGGCACCAAAAGAATTTGGACCCCTTGAAGGGGGGGGGGGACCAAAAGAATTGCACCCCTTTTTGGTGAAAAAGCCCATGCGTTACTAGCTCAAAGGGGTCGGCCGCGCTCAATTTCAGCCGGCCTGAGGGGGGGGGGGGGCAAAAAGTTTCGACCCCTCCTGTGGGGGGGGGGGGGACCAAAAAATGTTCAACTCGTTCGCGCGAAAATCCACCGACACCACCCCCCCCCCCTGTTGTTAAAAAATGACCACTCCCTTATCCTCAATGTAAGGTAGCAGTTATCTATTTACCCGCATCATCATGTGACCACCGCCCCCCCCACCCCGTACACCTGTGGTTTGTGTGGAGCCTGGTTCTAGAGGAGTGGCCCTTAACCCTTTAATGGCCACATAGTGCTTTAATGCCATATACGATTTGTGATCATGATGTATGAATGCAGCCCTGGCGAGTAACTCGCAGGGCCGGACCCAGGAATTTGAAAATGGGGCGGAGGTCCAACAAACACCAAAGTACTGAAAAGCGCTGCGACAATCAAAGTATCACTGGAGAAATCTTTTAAAAGAAAAAGGGGGGGGGGGGCGCCACTGCTTGATACAAGCATCATATCGAACCTATATTGTTGACACACTCTCAAATGGTCGTCATGATGCATTGATGCAGCAATGCCGAGTAGATTCACCAGGGCTGCATTCATGCATCATGACGACCAAGGACATAGCACATTAAAGCACCATGCTGCCCTTACAGGGTTAACTGCATGGTGAGGGGGGGGGGTGAGAGGTGTGCGGGATACACGTTAGGGGTCAGTGCCTCCCAACTCCCCTCCCTCACCTCCTCAACAAGACATGCACATGGGGGCCATAGAGTCACTTAACCCTGTGACATGTCGCTAAAAGATGACATTTGTAGTCATGATGCACCAATGCAGCCCCAGCTAGTAACTCACCGGGGCTGCATTGCATCATTCTCACTTTTCGAGAGTGTCTCAAGCCCTGAGGGCTGGTATGATGCTTGAATGCAGCACTGGCAAGTTACTGGCTGCATTCATACATTGTGGCGACCAAGGTCATGATGCATTATTGGTCGTTGATATCCCCACACCCCTCACCTTATAGGCGGTAAGCATTGACATGCATGGTTACCTCTACATAATTAGGTATACATGTAGGAGGTTCTACCCAAGTCACAGATTCAATATCATGCAGAATGCTGAAAGAATCTGTTCAAGGTCAAGGATCACAGTGGGCCATGTTAAAATAGGGATAACAGAGCCATGAAAACAGCCTCAAGTGCAGAACTGGGGACGGTTACTCTATTTGTAAAGTTGTGAACTAGTCTAGCTCTAGACTACAGTGTCTAGTTTGTTTGTGGGCTAACGCCTGAGGTCTGCATCTTTCTTTTCGTGATGCGCCGTTAAAACTACATGTACCAGTAATCATAAATACAATACAAAATATATTTTTAAAAAGCAGCTTAAGAAAAGAGAAATTATGTCGCAAAATATTATGTGAGTGCCCCCTAACCTTTAGGTCCCTAGATAGGGGGGATCCATGTCCCATCCCGATGTTAGGAATATACTATGACCCATGTTATTTTCTAGAAATTCGAATTCCTATGGCATTATCTTCATATTCCTCTATTTAAGGATTTTGAGACAAAATTCCTCTCATTAGTATATTTTCGGGGGGGAAAATGTCAGTAAAAAATGTGTTTTTAGTAGAAAAAACACAAAATTGCCTTCCGAAAAAGAAAAATGTGGGTCGGGCCAAAAAAATAGGGTTGCACACAACTCTTGTTTTGGCCTCACTATGAGAGCCTCAAAATGCTCATGTCTGGTTATGGAATTTAGATGTCCAGCCCCCCCCCCCCCCCCCCCCCGTGATGTAGTGGCGGCCCGTCCTACAGCCTGTACTGGAATGTCGGTGTGTGGGTGTGTTCACACCGGGGTTTTTACGACAACAAGACGCCGTGTTTCTGTAGGTGTGAACACTGAACTACCAGGGGCTGACTGAACCATTTAAGGACGCTATCATGCTTTAATGCATCATGCCCTTGGTCGTAATGATGCATGGATGCAGCCTTGTCGAGTAACTCGCTTCATACCGACTCAATGGGATTGAGACACTCCCAAAAGGCGAGTTACTCGCCGGGGCTGCATTAGTGCATCACGAATACAAATGTCATCTTAAATTATTTAGCAACATGCCGTCCTTAAAGGATTAACTCTGTGTTTACATCCAACTCCATCCCTATGTCCTTCTGCACCCTCAACCAAAGTAGCACAGAGATCATGATATAGGGGTGTAACTGGTCGACTTGCTCCAGGGCAACCTGGGGATTTGAAAGGGGGGGGGGGGGGGGGGTCCACCAAACACCAAATTACTGAAAAGTGTTGTGCCCTGACTCAGAAGAGTCTAAAATGAATTCTAAACGGTAGAGGGCAGTCATGACCCCCCTCCCCCTCCCTGGATCCGACCTGAGATGCCCCTGGCGGACAAGATGGTGCCATTCACTAAGATACCCTCTCAGCCTCATATAAAAGCATACCTAGATACACTTGTAGCCTTGTTAGATACACTTGTTATCTCCTGTAGGCCCCTACCCTGGTCCCTTTACCCTCCGCGACATGGCCCACTATCTGTGAGAGCTGTCAACATGGGCAGACGGCCACAGACACCGAGATACACAGACTTCAGGTGTGTCTAGTAGGGCAGTAAGGAGGGGGGTGGGGTGGGGTGGGGAGGGAGACTGGTGCCTGGGGGCACTAGGGAGAGTGCAGGCACTTTGCCGATCACAGTGATAATACACCTGTGGGGTTTATCATTAGGACATCTAGGAATGTAGAAGGTATTCCCTAAAATTCAGGTCATGGTCGTCATGATACACGATACAACCCTGGCGAGTAACACGCCAGTGCTGCATTGATGCATCATGACCACCCTACAGGGTTGAAACACTCCTGAAGGGTCGTCCATCGATATCATACACCAATGCAACTCGCCGGGGCTGCATTGGTGCATCCTGACGACAAATGTCATCTTTTACCGACATCCATCCTTAAAGGGTTGAAGGTGGTTCTGTGGGTGGTAAAAGAGAAGATAGCATGGCCTTGGTCTACATAGTATTTACATCCTGTTAGATTAGAGGGTCTCTGGGGGTGAGGGGCCCGGTCCCTGCACTTCAGTCTGAGAACAGACACCATCTGCATTCAGCCGTTTTAATATACACCCCATTTTCACAATGTTGGCTGTAATATACCCCCTTATTAAGACAAGAGTTTTTGAGGCCTAAATAACACCCTTTTTTCTGCAAAAACGCAAAGATATATTAGTCTTCCCCTTACATTGGAATTCAGAGATATGTACTTAATATTAATGTAGCATTTTATTATACATATATATTTAGTGGCTAGGGTGCCGAACTTGGTGTGAAGAAGGCAAGTCAGTGTATCATCTTAGGCTAAAATTATACCCCATATCCGTGATTTTCACGAAGTTTTTGATGAAAAAATGACCCCATATTTCTGGATTCTACTGACATACAAATTCAGGAAAAATAAGCCCTTTTCTTCGCGTTCTTCAAACGCTGATGGTGTCCGTTCTCAGACGGAAGTGCGGGGACCGGGGTGAGGGGTTACATGGTGGTGCATACATCATTGTGTTGAAGGGTGTCAACCCCCAACAGTCTGAAGGCTGGTACAGAACTCTGGGCAGTGAATGTGGATAATGTTTTGTTGACATTCCTCAAATATAGAAATGTCCACTCAGTCATACAATATTACTACAGAAGATAATGAACGTATACATTCGTAATTAAAGCAAATCCGCCAACCCACGTTGCTCATTTAGGATCACTTGGCATGAAGCAAAAATAATCAAATGTGAGTGAAATTGACCATATCAGCGGCATTTGAGGACGTTGAGGCTGTAAATGCCCCCTGTAGCACCTTGAGATGGTAGGTAGACCTACACATTTAGCACTAGACTCTCCCCAGAACCCCTCCAACACCCCAGGGCACGGGCCACCACTGAGCTAAACCTCGGGGGGGAGGTCAGGTGTTTCTGGTAACAGAAACAGGAGGGTAGTCGACTCCAAGTTCCCCCGCTGCTTTGAGCATCGCATTCTGGTGAAAATGCATGCATTTGGATGCATTAAAATGCCATAATCTCATGGATTTGAATGATAAATGATATTACTGGGATACAGAACACACAATTTTGCATTAAACTGGAGATATACCCACATTTAGCAAAGTTCCCCCTCTGCTTTGTGTCAACCTTGCTGCGGTCCTTAAAGCACATGGCCTGCATACCTACAGCACTGTGGGAAGCAAGGAAAGGACAGGGGTCTGTACACAGGTAGCACAGGTAGCCTAGGACTAGGACTCTGCTTGGAGACAAAGGTCAGTTGGTGCGCGTGCCCCAGGGTGCCACACAGGGGTACCTGGGGACACCTCCATACCCCCCTCCCTCCACCACAGGTTTTAACTAGACCTCGGCTTGGTAAATGAGTGGGCTGTACTTTAATATACAGTGTCCGTGAAAACGTGCCGGAAACCGGCTATAGCCGGCTAAAAGGCTTCTGGACCGGCTGGACTGGTCCTGCTGTCAGTCCAAATGACTGGCTGGATCTTTGGCTACATGTCAGTTTTTACGGCTTGTAAATCGGACCATTATTATTAAGGTCTCTAGAGAGAAAAGTATTTTACACAAATATTTTGAAAATCAATATTATAGATTGTACATTTTATAATGTTTCAATAGGAATATACAGAAAAGCTGTATTGATTCAATATAAATTCTTGCTTTATACATTTTTTTGAGATGAGGGAAGTGCCCTCAGGCATCTGGGCCTGCAAAATTTAAGCCGGTCCTGCAAAATAATAGATCTGCAGGACCGAATGTCCTGCATGGCAAAAAAGTTTTCACGGAGACTGAATATAGGGTACATACATGGCGTCTAGTGTCCATAACAGGCACTAGATGACTCTATAGTAAATAAGGGTCAAGCTGGTCGCCCTGTTGGTGCGTCCATTACTGAAGCTGGTACTGGCAAGATCAGTACTGATAACAGCGGTCACCTGGGTACCAGCTGTTACATAACGCACCCTAAAATTCTGCAATTAATGGAGAGTGTTATCTGATAGGGAGGTCACTAAGATGACCAAGGACATTTAGAATCACCCCTTTCTAAAGTACCCTGCAGGCTAGTAACTCACAAAGCTGAGGTCTAGTTAAAACCTGTGCCCTCCGCACGATACGTCACACACTACGTCAGACGCTACGTCAGATTGATGCTTCCTGACACCACGAGGCGGCGCCACCTGCCAGTCGGCCGTCCCATCAGCCACTGCGCATGTCAGACCGGAAGTCGGTATCACCCCCTGCCGGGGGTAGTTTCACGGTGTCTGTCAGAGGTCAGGGGGGGGGGGGGGTCACGTGGGGCTGATAGGAGATTTGGGGTTCTCAAAGTATTTCCTCATCTTGGGTTTAGCAGGAAATTCCCATTTCTCTGCAACACATAATAAAGATATATACTTATCTTAATTACGCTTCTTAACAATGTTTAGAATCAAATGGCGAATTAGCATTGAAATTAGTTCACCTATACCGGCACCTATACCGGTACTGTACAGTGAATGATTTTCAATTTTCTCCATATGACTATTAGGGGTTTATCATCCAAATAATTCTCATAGATAAGTTCTGTGCTCTAAAAAAATAGTATCAAAAGACATTTAAAAACTTCACTTTCCTTTCCGGCAATAATAAAGAATTGTTAAGTCTTTTTCAGAATGGTTGCTTGATACCCGGGCATGTAGAGGTACTTGTAAGGTGTCCCGTATGTAGGTAGGCGTGTAGCCCATGTAGTTACAGCCCCCTCACTCATATCTCACGGTGCACCTCACCCACAGCAGCTACTCACAGGGGGGGGGGGGGTAGGGTCCCTTTCTTATCCCCCACAGGGGTCTGTACTTAACAAAAACTCAGGTAATCTCCCCTCAGTATGAGGCTCCAGTCAGCACGGGGCTTCACTCAGCAGCTGGGGAGGTACTCTCATTCCCAAATCCCGCCGAAGGAAGGCTCTGGTAACAGCCGCTTTGACCTTGAACTTGGACTTTTGCTGGGTTTAGGTAGCCCTATGGTTAGCTTGGAACCAGCGAACAGGAACCAGAAATGGAACCAGAAAGTATGATGGTATAAATAGTACCATCATGCATTCTGGTTCCTGTCCACGCCCTGTCCACTGCTTCTAAACTACATGCAGGGATTGCATAAACACAGCAAAATCCAAGTTCAAGGTCATGTGGCTGTTACCAGAGCCTTCCTTTGGAAAGAGTTGGGAATGAGAGTACTGTGGAGAGTGTGTGTGGCACATGGGCGTGTACAGGTCCCGGACAGGTACATCATCACACACAGGGGCTGCTAACATCAGTAACAAAAAAGGGGTAATATACCTCTATAGGAGGCAGGTAATGTAGAAAACCGCCTGGCAGACCCCCCTAACTGCCTCTCATCGTGTTAGTACCTTCCTCAGATCTGTCACCAAGGAGATATCAGTATTAGGGTTGCTGCTCATCACATGGGTGTGTTCAGTGTTATTGAGTACAGTGGTAAACATGAGTTATAGCAAAGTCCTCGTTCACAGGCTCTCATCTATACATCAGATCATCACACTGTAGACAACATGTCTGTAAGATGAAAGACATGAGCAACTCTACATATACTCTACAGGACATTTTAAATGTATATTATAAATTATTACCGGTATGTTTTAAACATCAAAATAGCTCAAGGCCCCAAGCCAGCAGAGATTATGCTCTCAGAACTATCGTTATGAGCATACAGTACGTGTTTTATTTCAATGTTGTCACATAATTAATCTGACCTATATCTTTTGATGTTAACGTAGTCCTTTCCATTTGTTTCAGGTATGTACCAGTCCACCGTTACGCTGTCTGAACTCTGTCTACAACCAGGTAGGACTGTATCAATTACAGTAACACCCATGTTGGTATCAGGCATGAATAAATTAAGAAACCACCTGCCCATTAACACATAAAAGACATCCACTATTAAAGATGTATATACAATGGCATTTTAGATAATCTTTTTGGCCAAAAGTTTGAAATTGGGGGTGGAAATACAAGATGAAATGGTGTGAAATATTAACAACATACATTGTCATCTGCACTATCTTTCTATAGATACCCATGAAATATATATATTCTAGATATATGTATACATGGTGAATGAGCAAAAAAATCAATACACAGGGGTCACAGCAGGGTGATATGATTGATACATCGAAGTGGGGTTTTACCGTTTAGTTGAATTAGAGGATCGATTTGTTAGCAGATGGTGCTTAAAGTGATGACAAACACATAGACGCCATAGAAGCTACAGCCGGCATGTGGTGTGTGTTATACAGGGCCCATCACACGGGGTGAGGGATGGTACAGGGGGGTGAGGGCGGCAGGGAGGATGAGCTGCTCTGTGAGCTCCTCTTCAGATACTCCCTGTCTCACCGCCCAAAGTAAAGTCCAAGCCATACCTCTACTTCTGGGGTGTAGAGTCTAGATTGGACATCAGGCAGACAGTGATATCTCTGGCAATGTGTGGTTTCCTATACATATAAACTCTTCTACTCTGGAAACTCCAGATGGGTCAAAAACGACCAATCGACCTGGGCTGTTTTCCTGGCGACCTGGCGACCTGGTACCATAATTTAAGCGACCTGGCGCCGTTTGGACACATTTGGCTACGGTAAAACTGGTCTAAAAGGCGACTTTGTGACCTTGGGCCCTAAATTTCGGCGACTTTCCGACCTGAGGGAAGGGGGGGGGACCCCTGCACCCACACTCTGTCAGTGTGTGGTTGGCACTAGGAGATTAAGATGGTATCTTCAGGACCCTTATCTCGTGTTGTGAACAGCTGGACTGGCCCTGTACCCCCTGGCCTCATCAGTTCTCACCTCACTGACTACTGTGGCGCCCCCTATATTACCCCGACCCCGCCCCTCAGACATCACAGAGCCATCTCAGCCATCCCGGTCTGAGTCGGTTACATGGGGTGGGGCTGACGTGCAGGAGGGGGTAAAGGAATAGAGATGTCAGAAGATGTCAGAAGGGGAAGGAGAAAACTGTGCTTCTAGACCACCACAGGGTTGTAGCCTTCGTACCAGTGCATTGATGTTTCGGGGAGAAGAAAAAAAGACAATCCCTGTCTAGAGGCATTTTGAATGATGAGAAGCTATTATAGGTGTGAAGGGAAGTAGAAAGAAGCCCGGTGTATGGCAGCACTGGCCAGTGGCAAATTTAGAGGGAGCTCATATAGGCACCCCCTCCCAGTGTTTTGGACAACATTTACATTTTTTGGGTGTTTAAAAAAAAAGAAATTATATTTGGCCTTAAATTTGGTAATTAAGGATTTTTTTTGAATGTCTGTAAATCTGCCTCCCCCATAGTAGCCACCATAATGGTGGAGTATGTGCAGACACATAGCAGTGTGGCAGGGGTGTACAGGGGTGAGAGGCTGTCCATCTATGAGGCTGTCCGATCCAGGTACCTGCCCCCACTAAGCAGCTCACACCGAGCAGCTCACACAGCAGCTCCCGGATCAGCCCCACACGGCTTATCTGCTGTCTGACCCGTCCTCTATAGAGCTCTACGTGGAGTGGGAGCAGCTCGTGGCAGTTCATAGAGCAGCTCAATGATGGAGCCCCATGGAGCACTTTATACCCTTAGATCTATGCTGTATTGCTGGTGATATACCTCTGAGTATTTATTGACTGCATGTATTGCAAGTGACGAGAGAGCCGCAACACGCTCCAACAATGTTATTGAGACAAGGGTTCTTTTACATTGTTTTTTGGCGATGCCACTTTTCCTGATTTTGTAGGAATTGCCTGGGATTTCGGTATCAGATATGTCATTTTTTCCATAAAAGTTTTTCCAAAATCGAAAGGTGGGGCATCTCTCTTCTAATCGAGTAAAAACAGACAAAAGGATACTGAAGAAATATGATATGAGGAATAACAAAATTGGTGAGACCTATAGATCTACCGGTACTTCCCAGACCACATGACATGACATTTGGCGGTGCATGTCAATATACCCCCAGTAACCTCACACCCCACCATTCCCCATCTCTAACGTGGATCTGCCGCTCCCTGACCTTGATAACCTCCGTGACCTTGACCCCTTGACCACTGGTCACTATCAGGATACAGACCTGAGAAAGGTCAGAGGTCAGAGTTCAAGGTCAGCTGTATTAATTGTAACCACATGTATACTTCTGATTGGTGGATACAGTGCAAGGCACCAGGGGTAACTACCCCCCCCCCTGCACACACACACACACACACACACACACACACACACACACACATACCTTTTATACCTGGGTAATGGTTTATCTTGGCGACTCTCCTGTTAACCCTTTAAGGATGCCATTTTGCTAAAAGATGACATTTGTCATCATGATGAACCAATCCAGCCTCGGCGAGTAACTCGCATTGGTGCATCATGCTGAGCTTTCGGGAGTGTCTCAATCTTGTAGGATCGGCATGCTGCTTGAATGCAGCACTGCTGGCGAATCACTCGCCAGGGCTGCTTGAATGCATCATGACGACCATGCATTATGCCGTCCTTAAAGGGTTAAGCACCCCCTGGTGAAAACCCTGGCTATCAAGTCGATAAATACCACATGGAATAGAGAAGATATAAGTGCAGGATATGACCCTTGATATTAGATATGCCAGGGGTATTTTGAGGATAGATTCTAGTGGGAATAGGAAGGAATGAACTTAGACCAATATGGTATTGACCATACTAGGACCCAGTCACCCACTCGATCTACACAAGTAGGGTATCTAGACAAGTCGTCCACTCTCCAAGTACACAAGTAGCCAATAGTATGAATATAAAACTAAAATGTCTAACTGTAATAAATTGGGTGTGCCACTAGCATTCAGTAGTGAATTGCCTCCATTTAGTACTAAATTGCTTCAATATGGATACACGAAGTCTCTTCAAACTCTGACCACTTAAATGAATCACGATGTGTTAAAATATGGGTGACCTGGTCCCTTAATACATGTAGGTCTACTTGTATCCACTTGTATAGAGACCAGGTCCTTAGACCACAGCCCTTACCACCCTCATATATTCACAATTCTATTATATATCAGTATAAAACTTCACGGGCTAGATGATGCCTTATGGTTGCATGGACTGGTTAGGGCCAAAAAAAGAAGGAATTTCTTTCAGGTATTAAACATGGGAAGAAAATGTAGGGTCGGTAGGTCAGATTTTTTTAATTTTAAATTTTTTCTTTACATGAAAGTACTAGCCGGCCTCTCCGAAGACCCGAAAATTGACCCGAAAAAGGTAAAAATACGAAAATGTCTTTAAAATTGCATAAAAAAACGTTTTGATAGGGTCAGTCGGGTTACCTGAAACAAACCTGTTTTTTTTGGCCTTAGACTTCATGTTCATTTTTATCCTCATGATACTTGCACTGCATTGGCCAACCTTCAGGTTAAGGTGGGCATGATGCATGAATGCAACCTTAGTGAGCTACTTTTATGCTTCATGCCTGCAAAACGACACAGTGCATTAAAGCCCTATGCTGCCCTTAAGGGGTTAACAACCTGTGTAGGATCAGTGTCCACATTAACCCTTTAAGGACGGATGTCGCTAAAATATGACATTTGTCGGCATGATGCACCAAATGCAGCTCTGGATAGTAACTCCGGTGCTGCATTGGTGCATCATGTCGGTCCTCTGGGAGTGTCTCAACCCCGTTGGGTCAGCATGATGCTTGAATGCAGCATTTGCACTGAGTAATGCATTATGCCCTCCTTAAAGGGTTACAGAGTTGTAAGGGTGGCAGGAGTCATGGCCCCACTACACACGGAGGGCACTGATGGATGAAGCAGCATTGATGATGTCTAACACAAAGACCTCCCTCATATATAACCACTCAGACCTCAGCCATGCTCACCTCTTACATACATTACTCCTGCCACTCAGATATACTCTACTCCCCCACTAACTTTCGTACATTAGGCCACTCGTTTTTTATTCTTTGGGTTACGGGCCCACCGCACTACCTTAAAAACCCCCACACTAAAAATAAAATTGTGAATATCCAATCAAATTGCTATATGTCAGTTTTTACGGCGTGTAAATCGGACCATTATCTAAGATTTTGGGTAGTAAAACGTGAATGACTAATTTATATTTTATTTTAAAATTTTTAAATGTCATCCTCCGTCATGGTGTCTGTAACCCAAAGAATAAACAAAAGTGTGGCCTTACTGGTGGTGTTTAGGCCACTCAAAAAAATAAAATGGTTTCTCATCACCGCGCGCATCATACAAATCAGGTTTTGGGGAAAACTTTTTTCTTTTTTTTTTGCCAAATTTTGATGAAAAACCTCATCAAAATGGATAAAATTCGTCATGTTTGGTATCAAATTAAAGCTAATAATGCCACCAATGCAGTGGTATAGAAATAACTCACATTTTCCCCACTTCTAAAGATCAATTAATTCTTAACCAAAAAGATGTGAACTTTAGCCAGAGAAACCCGTAAATTGTGGAAAAAAAAAAAAAAAAAAAGCCTCCCTCGTCAGATTGCTCAGACCTTGGTGATGAGAAAACACTTTTTTGGGTGGCCTTATGTGGAGGAGGTACAGAACGGTCTCCTCAGAGTGTAACTTACTTGGATCTGTCCCGGGACAGTCAGAAGGGTGAGGAGGGGTGAGGGGGGGGGGGGGGTTAACCCTACTACCCCGGCACATAAGGGTGTCAGATGTAGGTTTAATTCTAGCCGGGTCTCTTGGATCTGTCTCAGCAGAGTTAGTAAGGGTGAGGGGGGTTTAAGTGTCCAGGGTACAGACAGTGGTACCGGTATGTATTCCAGGTCTGTGCTAAAATGCTGGTTGACATATGTTAAAGTCGTGTCACAGATCTCCCAGACTTATGGGATGGTGGGTTCCAGACCCTTTTAAACTATAGTTACTACCGGTAGTAAGCACTGGCTTTTTCGTTATAAAGGGGTCGGAATTTCCCCCTGTACCTAAAAGATTACAACTCCCTTACATTGAGTTCAGAGAGAGGTCTACACTGAATGTCAACAGCGTCAAAACATTTTTCTACTTTTTAGATCTGTTTGCCACTGACCCTAGCTACCCACCCCCCCCCCCCCCACACCCCCACCCAATATATCTACAGGTATAATTGGGTCATGGCAACTGCAACTCACCTTACATTTCCCCCTTACGGTATGTTATGTGTGATTTGAGACGTACACTGGAGCAGTAGGAGGGAGGTAGCTGCCAGGGGCGGTGCCGTCTGAGTCACTCTGCATCATGTGTATATTTATTTTAATGGTCAGTGCACTCACAGAGGCTGGAATTTCAGACTTTTTACCCCAGCCCCCCCCCCCCCCCCCCCGGCTGCATCCCCTCCCCCCATCAACCCTGGATAAAGGTGGTAACACTAGGTGCAGTGGCAGAGGTTCCAGTAGGGGGCCCTTGATGGGGGGGTCCCCATGTCCTGTGTCAATCTTAAGAAATGCTCATGTCGCCATATCTTAAGAAATTCCCCATGTCCCATGTCACTATCAATTTTTTCCTCCTGTCCCATGTCACTATCTATTTTCTCCTCATGTCCCATGTCACTAGGGCCAAAAAAGGTCCATGTCGCCGTGTCGAATTTAAGGGTCTAGGGCCATAGTAGGGCTAATGAATGAAAACCTCAATGACAAATTCATTGAGGTGGCATGATACATGGAAGCCAGGGTTGTCAGTTACTGCCCCGGTAACTCTTGGACTACATCCTATGATCCAGTCTATAAGAACCCCCATACTATATCTATACATGGTACTATAGCCTATATAGGACTGTATTAAACCCGCATGTCTTACTGCACGTCCAGTAACAGTCAGTGTGCAGTCGGGACAGGTGATCAGCTCTATATATAGGGGCGCTGGGCCTTTAAGAGGAGTGTAACTCGTTGACTGCACCCCATACCAGGCTATACTGTAGAAGGGTGTAGCCAGTGAGACTTAGCTCTGTGTTGACAGACGCTGTCCGCTGGGGTTACCATAGAAACATGCTCCATAGAAACCTGGTTCCCATCAGCAGTATGCCTGACAACCACCCCCAGTACGGGCTGGTTACCGGCCTGTAGTTTTAATGACGTATAACGCGGCTCTCACACCGGTAAGGAACAAGCGGACCTCCTGACAGGGATGGATGCCGCTGGACCCCGGTAGCGGGCGTTCGGCAACGCTGTCATGGCAACCTGCTGCGTCTGGGGTGGTTAGGCCAAAAAAAAAGGTGTGTTTCAGGTTACATGGTCTGAAAATCTAGGGTAGGTAGAGTAAATGCACCCAAAGGCGGAAGGCCCTCATTCCGGACACCCCGCATTTATATGATGATTGTGGCATTAAACATACACATAGTTGGTTATGTAATCATACCTGGTGAATGCCCTACACGTCACCTTACTACAACCCAAGAGACTGGACAGTAGCACAAAAGAGAACATGATTAAACCTCATATTACTGTTGGCAGGTACTAAGGGAGTGCCTCTACATGGGTAAAAAACGACACGGGCGACACGGCGACACGGCCCTTTTAGGCCATTTTTAAAAATCGACGGACCCAGGAAAATTAGAGATAAAAATCGACCCACTTGGATTTTTCTCTAAGTTCTTATATGCCTAAAAATCGACACGGTGACACGGCCCTTTTGCTTAAAATCGACACTGCGACACGGTCAAAATTCTGGGGACCCATGTAGAGGCACAAGGGAGTGATCATTTATTATCAACAGGGGGGGGGGGGGGTGGTGGGTTTGGGGGGGGGGGGCAAAAAAATTTGGACCCCTTGACCGGGGGGGGGGGGCAAAAAAATTTAACCTGTTTTGAGCCAAAAAGCCCGCGCGTTACTATGCTTCAAAGGGCCCGCGCGCGAGCCGATTTTGGACCCTAAGGGGGGGGGTAAAAAATGTTGACCCCTTGACCGGGGGGGGGGGGGGTAAAAAAGTCTATAAACCACTTTTCTATGAGCAGTGAGGCTAAGCATACAGACAAAGTTAAGTGGATTATAGTATTGGTAAAACATATTATCCATGCATAATTCTCCCAGATATGGATAGATACAGTATTGACCTTCTATGGTGACCACTAGTTTTCAAATAGAATGTGCCCTTGTACAGAATACAAGTGTTTTGCAAGGTGTCCGGAATTAGGTGCCTATGTCCGGAATTAGGTGCCAAATTGACATTTAATCAACCAAACCTGACCTATATTTCTGAGGAAGCAATAATTCCAAACCAAATGTACTTTTATGACAACACCTTTGCCTTCCATATGCCACTATTTAGGCATCAACAGATAATCCCTAACCAGAGAAGTTTGAAGATATACACTAAGTGTCCGGAACTAGGGTACTTTACTCTAGGTCGGATTTTTTTTAATTTTATTCTTTTTTATACTTTAGCCTGAAAAGTACCCAGAAATTGACTCACAAACTACAGTGCCGACTCGCCGACGGCCGCCTCGACTCGTGAACTATCAGATCGACCCTTAAATCGCCCAAAAATGACCCAAAATATAAATATTTTTTCAAAATTGCATAAAAATGTCTAGGGTCGGCCCTGTTTTGCTAGGTAGGGTCGGGTAACCTGAAACAAACCTTTTTTTCAATTTGGCCTTACCCGGATGTTCTGTGACAAAGCGTCTTAACGTCTTAGCACCAGGGCAACACCTAGCGACGTTTTCACACAGTCCTAAAGTTTACCTATATAAACCCATTAATCAGGGCCATTTGAATTTTTAAAGTTTATTTTATCAATCGGTCACTTTGATCCCCAACGAAATATTGCCAAACTTTAATAGTGGTGATGGCCTCGCAAAGAGAAAGAACTTAACGTGTTGTAGTGTTTAGGCCACTCAAAAAAATAAAATGGTTTCTCATCACCGCGCGCATCATGAAAATCACCTTTTGAGGAAAGCTTTTCTTTTTTTTTTGGTAATTTTTCATGAAAAATATGATAAAAATGGACGAAAATTGGGTTATTTGGTATCAAATCAAAGCTAATACTGCCAGTAATGTAGTAGGATAGAAATAACTTAAATTTTCCCTACTTTATGGCGTTTTAGTACTCATGAGTTTAATTATCTCCAAAATCTTGAAATTTGAGCCTTTGTTCTAGTCAAAAAATACCTCAAAAGGGGGAGGGGGCGCTTATTAGGGGGGGGGGGGCGCTAATTACATCGAATACGGTATCATCCCATACATTTTAACCCACGAGTAAAAAAAAAAATTCAAATTCAAAAGCCTCCCTCGTCAAATTTTTCAGACCTTGGTGATGAGAAACCACTTCTTTTTTTTGAGTGGCCTAATGTTGATTTATACTGTGGGGGGCATCGTCTATACCCACAGTATCAGGGGAGATGTACTTATTCAGATGTAAGAAGTACTTGTGCTGATCTCCCGGGCTGATCTACATAGGAATATAAAACGTCGGAAGTGTGGGGCCACAAAAAAGAGAGCATTGAAAAGGCAAAGAACTGGCATAATGAATTCCTACCGTTAACCGTCCTGGGGGGACGATCAACGGTGGATGGTCGTTGCATTCACATATTCACTTACCGGTATGTCATCCCAAACTAGAAGTAGACATACTGGCACTTATAAATAAGTCTTCACTGCTATAAGTGTGGTTTTGCCGGAGGTTTTGCTGTTCACGTCTTAAAAGAAGTGCAGCATAAGTTAAGTTGTCTCTTTTACTTTTTTTAGGGAGGGAATTATAATAAAAATAGTGTCTCCTCTGTGAGCTGACATCAGCTGGTCTCTGTAATGCATTCGTACATTCCTGAACCCTCTAACCCTTTAAGGACGGGTGTCTCTAAAATATGACATTTGTCGGCATGATGCAGCAATGCAGCAGCTGAGCTGTCGCCCCTTCGAGTGTATCTCAAAACTGTAAGGTCAGCATGATGCTTGAATGCAGCACTGGCGAGTTACTCTTTAGGTAGAAAAACAGCAAGGGGGAGGGGTTAACTTATTCTCTTTCAAGAGGTAATAAGGATGATGAAAGAAGGTGCCATTCCCTGTGTGGCACTATTTTTTTCCTAAAGTAAACCTAAAATATTTGTTTTACTTTGCGCAGTAGTATGATACTGTATCAGCCATACAAAGTAGTGCCACCAGTGTTTCGTGTACAATGGCTTAAGTAATAGATAGCCTATGGTTATGAGAGGCTAACTCAAAATAACCACTGTAAGCTGGCCAGTCTACAGTACCGTAAAATCTCGCGTATAAGCCGCAGCTAGTATGCGAATCAGATCGCTGATGTGGCTTATAGGATCGGCACAGAGTTAAGGTGCGGCTTATACGCGAGGTTTTGCTCCTATAATACAGTGCTAAAGTCACCATAACCAGATCGCTGGTGTGGCTTATAGGATCGGCCCAAGAGTTAGGCTTATATGCGAGGTTTTATGGTAGTCATATTTTGAGTTAGCCTCACATAACCATTGTCTGTCTGTTTTAAACCACAGCTGTGAGGTAATGTGAGTCTACACAGAAATAACCAAGGTGTGAACTCCTTTGTCTCAGCCCTCCGCTGTGGTTTGATAACACCGAGGCCTCCGATGGTAACTCACATTCTACAACCTAAAAAAAAAAGTTAAAATAAAATAAACCAAAACCACAGATATATCTTTTATCCATTTACGACCAGTGGCAGTAGCCGCCCTTTCAAAACTTTTCACCGTAGCACATTCCATAGCCTCACTTTACGACTCCTGAAAGTCTTAATGCTTTGAGGGATAAAAAGACCAAAAAGTAGTTTATGGGGGGCTGAATTTATTATGACACAAAGGACAGGGACGAGTCAAAGAAATGAACTCGTCACCGAGATCGTAAAACGTCCACACGGGCGGCCTAGATGTGTAGAGTAGGGACCTGCAGGTGACAGGTGGGAGGGGGGGGGCAGGAGGGGGGGGGGTACACTTCAAAGATTTAAGGGCAATATAGTGCTTTAAATAAAGTTTAATGCACTACATGTAAACCCTTTATCGGCATGGACTTTTTCAATATCATATTTTGATCCCCATGAATCGCAATGCGACTTAACGGTATTTGGTGTTTATATGGGTGATGGACCCAGATGTAAAGATGTCTGTACAGACCTATAGTGATATACCCCACACAGGCAGATCTATATACAGTACAGTATTAGTGCTGTCTCCATGAGACTTGGGCCCAAAAAAAATAGTTGTGTTTAGGTAACATGGCCCAAAGCAATAGGGTGGTAGGTTAATTTTTTTTAAGGTTTTTGAGACTAAATTCCTCCCATTTTCGTATAATTTTCGGATTTTTTTTTAAAGTAAAAATAAAGGTGTTTTTTGGTAGAAAAAACACAAATATGCCTTCCAAAAAAAAAAGAAATTGTGGGTAGGGCCAAAAAAATAGGGTCGCTAGGGATACCTGAACACAACTTTTTTTTTTGGCCTTGTCTTTATGGGATTCTGCCATGATCCATCAGAATTTGGCATTTCAATCCCTCCCCATCAAAATGAACCTGTGTGGTTCCCAAAACAGAAGGTCTTAACATGTTTTGCCCTTTGAGGACGGCATAACACATTAATGCCTCATGCTCATGATGCATGAATGCAACACTGCCGAGTAACTCACCAATTCCGCATTGATGCATCATGCCGACCCTACAGGGTTGAGACATTCCCATAGGGTCGGCATGATGCACCAATGCAGCACTGCCAAGTTACTCGTCAGTGTTGCATTCATACATCATGATGACAAAGAGCATGATGCTTTAATGTGTTATGCCGTCCTCATAGGGCTAAGGCAAAACATGTTAATGTTCTAGCGGCATGCTGAGAACACATACATCTAGACACATAAAAAGGGCCCAAAAATAAAAGATAGAAATCAATCGGACCAGTATACTAAAACTAAAAGGGGATAGAAGTTGCAGGAATGTAGCTTGCATGAAAAGACATTCAGCACAGATTTGGAGATGGAGAGAAGTTAGCATCAATAGGGATCCAAAAGTGGTAAAGCCCGATCGACGTGTCCCCAGGTGCTGGCCGTCAGCATGGATGGGGAATCATGATCTCTGTATTTGTGGAATAACAGGATTTATCCTTGCATTCGCGAGATTTTACGGTATATGCCGACATACACGGTATGTTGGGTGCTGAGTGTTTGCCTTGTAAGTCTAGCTGTGGATGTAGAATGAAGTCTCAAGTAGTTGGTGTGGGCTGGGCCTTTAATACCGTATGTCCTTATGTAGTTGGTGGGGGGCTGTGCTTTATCCCTTTAAGGACGGCATAATGCCTTACTGCATCATGCCGTTATGATGCATGGATGCAGTCCTGGCGACCTAAGGGGTTCAGACACTCCCGGAGGTGCCAGGGCTCCAGGGCTGCATTGGTGCATCATGATGACATGTTATTTTTAGCGACATGCCACCTTTAAAGGGTTAATACGCTACATCATTCATCATCATAATGCTTGAATGCAGCAATGGCCTACTCGCCAGGGCTGTATTCATGCATTATGCTGACCCTTCAGAAGTGTATCAACCCTGTTTGGTCAGCATGATGCTTGAAAACAGCACTTGCGAGTTACTCACCAGGGCTGCATTAAAGGCCCTTTAAGGGTTAAAACCCCCACCCGCCCTATATACAGGGCTGAGTACCTGTCCCGGCTGCACTCCGACTGTTGCTGTAGGGGTAGCTACATGTGGACCTCTAAGTGTTGGAGTGTGGGAGTGGCATGTAGGTATTACAGCCACTTGAGACGTGTGTGATCACACAGTAAAAAGCGGCAGGAGTAACAGGGAGCCCCAAACATGCCATAATATGTGTCAGGAATACGACAAAAACACGGGCCTGGAATGTGGTGGACGGCCTTGTGGTGTCACCATCTGCGTTCAGCCCTTTTAATATACGCCCCATTTTCACGAATTCTGGCTGTAAAATACCCTTTTTATTAAGGCAAAATCGTGAATTTTTGAGGCCCAAATATCACCCCTCTTTCTGCAAAAACGCAAAGATATATTAGTTTTCCCCTTACATTCAGAGATATGTACTTAATATTGATGAAGAATTTTATCATATGTATACTTTCTCATATCCGTATTTAACATTCGAAAATAGTTATCAGGTCATTAGTCATCAGTATCAGTCTAGGTCTAGATATCCTATAGGCTCAGGCAATGCTGAAATTAGACCCCATATTAGTGATTTTCGCGAAGGTTTGATGGAAAAATGACCCCATATTTCTAAATTCCATTGACATGCAAAATCAGGGAAAATGAGCCCCTTTCTTTGCGTTTTTCGAACGCAGATGGTGTTTGTTCTCAGACGGAAGTGCGGGGACCGGGGGGATGAAGTCGGTATCACAACATGTGTATTACAACAGAGATGCCACTTGTAGCACCTTTGTAAGAATTCCTACACTCAAAAAGTAAACTTGTAGACTCTTCAAAGTGACGATCATAAAATAAACGAGTCAAAAACTTGCCTAAGTGACAAGGAAGTGGGTCTTCTAGCTGCAGATAAAGACCCACTTGGCATTTGCCAGCCCGAAACCCGACTTTTGCCAGCTCCAGATTCTATTTGTGGCATGGTAACCTGATAGGTTAGACAACGTTTGACTCATTTATTTTATGATAGTCACTTCGACAAGTTGGAGACAAGTTTGTTTTTTCAGTGTACTTTTTATACCCTTTTCTTTTGACCCGTGCGGGGCTGTCATCGCTAGTAGAGATACGTAGTAATTAAAATTGTCTGAACTAGATGCTATTGGTCAGTTTTGGGGTTTTGGGGTTTGGAGTTCTGAAATTGCTATTTTCAAAATTGATTATAACAGTGATTCAGTGGGAATATGGCATGTGCTATAATGAGTTCAGATAAACATGCACATGCAATTAACCTAAGAAGATTACGGAAACTCATTGAATATATGAAAGTATAATTTGAACAGAGGTCTGGTCTGGTTACTAGAACTGCCTGAGGGTGATTTACATAAGAATGTTTGGTGTATTATAATATTATGGGAGAAGAAATATACACATAGCCTAGGGGTAAGGAGAGGTTGTGGCTTTAAAACCTTTAGGACAGCATGTTGCTTTGATGCATTCTGCCCTTTTGTTGCCATGATAGCTAGCTGAATGCAGCACTGGCAAATAATCATTCTTGTATCACAGTGATACAAGAATGAGTTATTTGCCAGTGCTGCATTCAGCACCTACCCTTTTTAATGACTCAGCTTGATTCACCAATGCAGCACCAGCAAGTCACTCGCCGGCGGGAAATTAATGCTGCGCGGGTGCTTCATAACGACAAACGGTGGAGAATCATGCAGCCCTTACAGGGTTAGCTCAAAAAAGAAGAGAGGGGTATGTACTAGCCAACCTCTGAAAACCCTAAAATTGACCAAATATGAAGAAATGCAAAAATTTCTACCAAATTGCTTAAAAAATTGGTCGGCCCTGATTTGCTAGGCACGGTCAGGTGACCTGAAACAAACCTCTTTTTATTTGGCCTCAGCATTAAGCAGCTGCTGTATGTTGTTTGTTTGTCTGACTCTGGTGTCTGTAAGAGAGTCAACAATGTCGTTTGCCTGTTTTTCGTGTGGTGGTGGGAGGCAGACAAGAATGTGGTCGGCGAACATTCACCACAGGACACTCCACTCTGCTGCAGCAGACGACTTTACACAAAACACAGCGTCTCAGTTTACTAAGTAGGCCTGCTACTTATATGCAGGGTGGTAAAAGGTCGACTGCAGCGCCACAAGGCAGCTGTAGCAACGAGGGAATTGGGAACTAAGATGTAGCTGACAAAGGTGGACCCAGGAATTTGAAAAGGGCAGGGGATCCACCCAACTCCAAAGTTATCAAAAAGCATTACACTACGATTCCAGGCGGATTGAAATACCCCTGGATAAATACTGGCTGGTAATGTTATACGACTCGCCGTAGAGGGGACAAGATGCCGACTCTTTTCTAAGCACCTGATAAAATGTGAATTCCTTCAGGTAGAATATATTTAATTTGAGAAAAAAAAACTGATTTTACCGGTATTTCGGGGTCCACTACTGAGCATCGTTTCTGCTTGGCTGTTCACACATATATTCATAATATTGGGATGTGTTCATCGATATATACAAATTCATGTCCATTATGTTCTCAATGGGGCTTCAATGGCGACGGTTCTGCTTTAGAATTACAAAACTTTACAGAATAGATCTACCAATAAAGCCATTGACATTTCAACGCTTCTAAATAAGCAGTTCAATACAGGTTTCATTCATTCAGCCAAGTCAACTCTGAAACCGACTCCTGTGTACCTGTCAGGACATAAAAATAGATGAAGACCAGAAATTAGATAAGGTCGTGCTGAAGAAGTCACACGCCTTGGCTGTACGAAGAGAGGTTACGGGCGGGTGTGTGGGACTGGTGACATGAGACCGTTCATCACCTACACCTCAGACAGGAAGATTACCTACCCAGCTGATGTTGTACCCCTCAGTATGATATCGAGCTGCAGCAGGTCATACCATGTAGGCAGCCATCTTGTCCCCCAGAGGGGGCCATCTTGTCACGAGGCGGCCATCTTGTGAACGGGCAGCCATCTTGTCGCATAACTGCCATCTTGTCACTAGGCAGCCATCTTGTTGCCAGGCGGCCATCTTGTCGCCAGGTGGCCATCCTGTCGCCAGGCGGCCATTTTGTCACCAGGTGGCCATCCTGTCGCCAGGCGGCCATCTTATTGCCAGGTGGCCATCTTGACCCCTATAGTGGCCATCTTGTCGCCTGGCAGCCATCTTGCCCCCCATGGCAGCCATCTTGTCCCCAGGCAGCCATCTTGTCGTCAGGCAGCCAACTTGTTACCAGGCAGCCATATTGTCCCCCAGAGGGAGCCATCTTGTTCCCTGTAGCAGCCATCTTGTCCCTTGTAGCGGCGCCATCTTGTCCCCTGTAGCGGCCACCTTGTCGCCTGGCGGCCATCTGCCCCCCCCCCCCCCCCCCCCCATGGCAGCCATCTTGTCCCCAGGCAGCCATCTTGTCGTCAGGCAGCCATATTGTCCCCCTCTAGGCAGCCATCTTGTTCCCTGTAGCAGCCATCTTGTCCCCTGTAGTGGCCATCTTGTCGCCTGGCGGCCATCTTGTTGGCAGGCAGACATCTTGTTACCAGGCAGCAGCAATCCTGTCCCCTGTTGTCCTCCGTGGTGGCCATCTTGCCGCTAGGCGGTCATCTTGTCCCCCAGGCGGCCATTTTGTCACCACCCAGCTGTGCAGTAACCTGAACCTCTCACAGTGTCCTCAAGTCACCAGGCATGTAAATCCACTGTTTGTAGCCCTATAATAGAGCAGACAGGTAACTGATCGGTGTCCACAGTGACAACCCTTGTCTGTATATGTCTAATAAACTACACCACCAGTAGGAGGGGGGGTGGACAGTACACGCCCCCCCCCCCCCCCCCCACCACCACCACCCTACAGCTCGGCCTGTGTGGTTCAGGTTACAGATGTGTGTACCTGGTAATCTGCCTTGTCATTAATGTGCCTCTCTCTGATAGACTCAGCCCTTTAAGGGCCGCACAGTGCTTCAATACATTATGTAGTGCTTTAATACATCATGCTCTTTGTCGTCATGAATGTTATGAGGTTGGTGCACTCCGGCAGGGTCAGCAAGATACTCTAAATGTAGATATTCTCATGTGTACAAATTTTCGCGGATTTTTGCTAAAAAAAATATTTGAATTCATGGATTTTGAAATATGATAGTTGTATAACTAGATTGGACAGATATTTGCGCTGTACATATTTTTGCGGGTTTTTGCAGATTTTATATGTACAGCGTGAAATAAAATTGTTTGCCGTAGGTTACAAGGATACAGCACTGGCGAGTTACTCGCCAGGGATGCAGTCATGCATCATTACAACAGCTGAGATGCTGCATTAAAACACCATGCGTTCCTTAGATGGTTAAGTGTAGGGTGAGGGGTGTCGTATAACATGGAGTGTACATGAATGGCAGTGTTTAGTCGTCCATCACCGGGTGATGTACAATAGGGCTGGGTGTATTATAGTGCAGTAAACCATATACATCCTGTACACAGAGGAGACAGGAGCCCATGTAGCTAGTTATGGGGGCTCATAGACAGGCATTGATGGTTGTAGGGTGGAGGTGGGGATGTCGTAGGGTGACACAGTAACATGGCGTAACGTGGGGTAACGTGGGGTAACGTGGGGTAGTGTGGGGTAACGTGGGGTAACATGGGGTAGTGTGGGGTAACATGGGGTAACGTGGGGGTAACGTGGGGTAACATGGGGTAGTGTGGGGTAACGTGGGGTAGTGTGGGGTAACGTGGGATAACGTGGGGTAACGTGGGATAACGTGGGGTAGTGTGGGGTAACGTGGGATAACGTGGGATAACGTGGGGTAACGTGGGGTAGTGTGGGGTAACATGGGGTAACATGGGGTAGTGTGGGGTAACGTGGGGTAACATGGGCTAGTGTGGGGTAACATGGGGTAGTGTGGGGTAACATGGGGTAACATGGGCTAGTGTGGGGTAACTTGGGGTAACATGGGGTAACATGGGGTAACGTGGGGTAAGATGGGTTACCATGGGTTACCATGGGGTAACATGGGGTAACATGGGGTAACGCGGGGTAACATGGGGTAACGTGGGGTAACATGGGGTAGTGTGGGGTAGCATGGGGTAACGTGGGGTAACGTGGGGTAACATGGGGTAGCATGGGGTAGAGATGGAACAAGGTGAACTTGTATCAGATTCCTGCTACTACATCATTCCTACATGCCTACATACACCCCCCCCCCCCAACACACACACCCAACCTGACCTCAGGTATCACCCCTGTACATATATGTTAAACGGCTTTATGCTAATTTGTCGGCATGATGCATTCATGCACATATGAGTTTTGCATTCATGCATCATGCCGACCATCCAGGGTAGGTGCACTCCTGGTGGCTCGTCGGCAAGTTACACGATGCTCATCTGCGCTAAGTTGGTGCATCTTAGTGACACAGTGCATTTTTCTGTCATCAAAGGGTTAATGCATTATACCATCCCTAGAGGGTTAACCTACTGGTAGCTGGTGGTAGGGCCAAACACAAAAAAAAAGGATTGTTTCAGGTCACCCGACCGACCCTAGCAAAACAGGGCCGACCCTACGTTTTTTTTATGCAATTTTGAAGAAATTTTCATATTTTTACCGTTTTTTTGGTCAATTTTAGGGTCTTCGGAGTACATTCATGTTTAAAAAAAAGATCCGACCTACCGATACTACAGTTTCTTGCCATGTTACCTGAAACAACTTTTTTTTTGGCCTAGAGTTCACCTGTGTGTAAGTAAGACGGATCAGGCCCCCATGTGGACGGGTACGTCACTTATTGTCACTACAAAGGGACAGGTCTGGATGAGCTCAGGTCACAGGGACACTAATATGCCAGGTACACAAGTCGCCATCTGTGCCCTATGGGTCCCTCTAGGTGATTCTGTTGTCCCCATACTGCCTCTAAACTTTCATATCTGACTGAGGAATTTCATACTGCCATGAGTGCACCATTAACATCAGGCCTAAAAAGAAGTTGCGTTCCGGTATCCCGACCGACCCTACATATTTGGGGCCGACCCACATTTTTTATTAGACATTTTTGGCGATTATACTACTATTTAAAATCAGGTATTTTGTCAAAGAAAATTGCCATTAAAAAAAAGAAATCCGACCTACCGACCCTGTTTCTTTTTGGCCATGTTACCGGAACACAAGATTTTTCTTTTTTAAGGCCTCAGCATTGGCCAAGACTCTGTCGCTTATAACCAAAATGTACACGGGCAGTACCTACTGCTATTCAATATTGTTATTTAGTTTTTTTCAATAAATTATAAAAAAGAGTCCAAACAGCTTGTGTTAGCGCTGAAATGACATATGACCTCACAGGTGTGAAGACATGCAGGGTCAGGACCTGACCTGCTATGGTAATGTAGAAGGATGTAAAGCCCTGGTTATTAACCTGACCTACCTGGTACTGTCATCTAGATTATTGTAAAGCCGTGGTTATTCCCTGAGCAGATAGAGGGGAGTGGATCAGGGGGGGGGGGGGATTATCGTACCCAGATCAGGATTAACCGGATTAACACGCTGGTATGGGGAGGTATGAGGGCTTGGAAGAAGAGGGCCTGCCTGGGGAATGTTAGCTGCAACCTACAACTGACTACTGGTAGTCGGATTTTAAAAATTTTGCTTTTTGCCTTAAACCAGTTTTAGGCCCCAGTTTTCGGGTTTTCGCTCTAAAATCCTTAACAATTGTCAGATCGACAAAGAAGAAAAGAAGAGAAACACTGAGAGTGGGCCGGCGCGGACCTTGCACTGCTTTTGTAGACCCGGGCGACTGGAAAGAAACCTTTTTTGCTGGCCTAGGTGGGTAGGTGACCGTAGGGCTTCAGGGTTTATCTATTTATGAGGGGACAATCAATTATACCTCCGTGTTTGAAAGCGATGACACACATTTCTGTTACAAGTATAAGTATATATACTTATATATAGGTACATAATAGTTTTGGCATTGCGATGTACGTCAATTGGTACACGACTGGAAAGAAACCTTTTTTGCTGGCCTAGGTGGATAGGTGACCGTAGGGTTTTAAGGGTTTATCTGTTTAGGCCAAAAAAAAAGAAGGTTTGTTTCCGGTAACCCGACCGACGCTATCAAAATAGGGCCGACCCTACGTTTTTTTATGCAAATTTGAATTTTTTTCCATAATTTTACCCTTTTTTTCGTCAATTTTAGGGTCTTCGGAGAGGCCGGCTAGTACTTTCATCTCAAATAAAAAAAGTTAAAAAAAAAAAAAATCCGACCTACCGACCCTACATTTTCTTTCCATGTTACCCGAAACAAACCTTTTTTTTTGGCCTTATGAGGGGACAGTTAAGTAAACCTCCCTGTTTGAAAGAGATGACATACATTTCTGTCACAAGTACACATGTATAAGTATATAAAGGTCACACCAAGAGTTTTGACATCACGGTATACGTCAATTGGTACGCCTAGACACCAGACAACCGTTGGATTTAGATGTAGCATTGCCAACCATAGAGGTCTCATTGGATATAGTATGAGGGTGCATTGGTGGCCTGTGGCATTCCCACACCTATACAGCCATTCATACACAGATAGTATCAGGGTAGCTGAGACTGAGACACACCCTAACTGTGTACAGGTGTGTACAGGTGTGTACAGGTGTGTACAGGTGTGTGCTGGAGTCTGTAGCCCCGAGTAGCTTCCCACCTGTATGGGGTGGGTGGTAGGGTGGGAATTAAGAAAAGGAGAGACCCGGCCAGTCAGATTTAAAAACTTAATAATCTTTTTTGCTTTGACAGGTTTTAGGGGTTTCGCTCTAAATTCCTTAATAATTGTCTGATCGATAGACCGTGAAAATTGACAGGTAGCAAAAAAAAAAAAAAAAAAGGGCGGGAGGTGGGAGGTGGACTTTTTAGTAGACCCAGGTGACTGGAAGCAAAACATTTTAAGTGTTGTTTTTTTTTTGCCAAGGTGGGTAGTTGTAGGTACTAAGGGTTGAGGGTTTACCATCTTTTTATTTCGGCCTAGGTGTGTAGTACGGTTAGGGGTTGAGGGTTTATCTGTTTATGACGGGGTGAATCAGGGGACAGTAAAGGCATAAAGGACTAATCTACCCCCAGGACCCGGCTCTGTTAACCCTGTAAGGACGGCATCATGCCTTAATGCATCCGCCATTGGTCGTCATGATGCATGAATGCAGCCCTGGCGAGTAACTCGCCAGTGCTACATTCAAGCATCATGCCGACCCTACAGGGTTCAGCCACTCTCGTAGGATCGTCACAATGCACCAATGCAGCACTGGCGAGTTTCTCACGGGGGCTGCATTGGTGCATCATGGCGAAAGATTTCATCTTTTAGTGACATGCGGTCCTTAGAGGGTTTCAACACGCTGCCCGCCGTCTGATGGCACATAATGGTACACTAGTCACACTAGTCACACAGCCCGGGGCTACAGACACTAAATTAAACATTTAAATAAAGGTAGTTTTATTTAAATGTTTAATTTAATGTCTGAAGCCATAACTCATTCCGGCAGGCCTCATATGGCCCTCACCAAACTCCCTTTACGTCTTGAATTTGAACCGATGACCTACAATAGAGCCTCCTTGTAGGTCTCTGGTTGAACCAAAAACTACCCGCAATTGAAATAAGCATGATACATCTAAAAGAGTCTACAAGGTATTTAAAGTGGCATTTTGAAATAATGTACATACCGGTACTTAGCTCAGGATATCGAGTTACAAGCGATATTTAAAAATCAAAGATTTGCCTCTGACTGAGTATTACAACAATCGTGGAGGAATGTCGTGAAATTATAAATGTATGCATATAATTGCACAAAAACGTGCCACTTTTCCCCCTGGCTAGTCTGACTCTATGGCCACCCCCTGTAGTGTATTGTACTGTGAGTATCTACGAGTCTCCCCCAGCCTCCACGGGGCGCCATACATCTACACTGAGCTATGTCACACGGTATAGTATATGTCCCAGGGAGGTGGGACGGTATGTACTATAATGCAGGGGTGGTTATAACGTAAGGGGGTGGTATATTATATTGTATATTAGTGCAGCACAGTCCTGCATAGAATCCAAACTAGTAAGGATAATGTCCAGAGGCAATGTTGCATGTGACAGGAGATAATCCATGACAGCGTTGTGAAGGGTTTAGCCGCACAGCGAAACTCACTGGGAAATAAAAGAACCCTTGCACCAGACAGTAACTGTAGAGGCAGTATTTCTACCTTCATTTCAGCTCATATATTAGATCACCATCACCCTGACTGAGGCACTGAAAGACCCACTGGGAGATAAAAGAACCCTTGCCTCTGACAGTAAATGTGTAGGGGCTAAGACTACCCGGTATACATTACTGGTAGCCGTTATCTCAGGTGTAAAGCAACCAGACAGCAACCCTGGTGAGTGAGTAGGGAACTACCGGTACTATATATTATAACACAGTGTATACATAATGTCTGACAGGGTATGATGTATGTACCCTCATGTATACCCTCATGTATAGCACTCCCCAGGAGGGGGTCCCATACACCCCCCCCCCGCCTCCACTGGGGCAGGAACTTCTCAAGGTAGCTGTGGTATAAAGGAGTGCTCACTTTTTAACAAGAAGGGGGGGGGGGGGGGGATTTTCGCGTGAGCAATTCAGAATATTTTCAGTCCCATTGAACGCCAAAAGAGCGATCCTTTTTTGTTCAAGTTTCAAATTGATCACTGCCAACCCCCTTCAGCTATAATAGGCCTACCCCTTTTTTCACTAAAAAGGGATGCCTTTTATTTACCCCCCCCCCCCTCAAGAGGGGGGGGGGGTCCAAGAGGGGTCCAAATTATTTTGGCCTGGTCCCCCTGTCTCAAGGGGTCGCAAAAATGTTGCCCCCCCCCCTCTCAAAATCCACCAGCCAAAATAACCACTCCCCAGTAATACATTAGATTCATACAGCGTGTTAGAAGCTGAAGTTCTATAGACATTGTGTCAGGCTATCGACAGGTATTGTCAGCTCTGTAAGCGTCCGTAACGTCTAATTTCAAGGTCACCAAGGGCCATCAAGGGCAGCTGGTTTTTAAGGCAAAGTAACAAAAAATGAAGTCAGACAGGTAAATAAAGAACTGGTGTCAACAGCTATTTATATAAGTTTATTTGTAAGATTAAAAACTAAGGTAACTGAAGTGTGAAGCAATCAATTGCTTCAGTACCTCTGTCAGCTAGATTAATGACTGTAAGAAGCTAATATATTTAGAGGACGCTTCCCCTGCAAAGACATTAATGTGCACAAGAAAAATTGTGGAAAAAAGATAAAATAGATAACAAAGATATATCATAAAGTCAACTTATGAGAGGAAAGTGATTTTAATATGATCTAAAACATGATCTACCAGCAGGGGCAGAGGGTTCTGTGAGTTCGGACACCCCCATCCCCCCCCCCCCCCCCCCCTCTTTAATTTTGATATTTTTATCCACCACAATTCAGGGCGGGAGACTTCAGTACTTTGATGGATGGTGGACCCCTGCCCACTTTCCTAGGTCTGTCCCTGACTGGTATGATTTTAGCTCATGCCACCCAACTTAGTAAGTGAAACTGGTTTTGGTGTAAAAGGGACAGTGGGGTTCCTAGGTGTAGGAGAGGTCCGGGTGTAGGGTTAATAAGGGGTCTGTATGTGCGGGCAGGGGTCTGTAATGTCAGCTGGTGGGGGGGGGGGGGGGGGTACTCAGTATAGGAATGGGTACCAACTGCGGTTATGACCCTGAAGAGCTAAGGCTGTGCAGGCGTCGAAGCAAGAAAAAGGCGGGGCTGTCTATTACATAAAAGTTCAAATGATATAAGGATCAGGAGCTGTCAATAACTGAAAATTACTGAATCACTGATTCAGGGGCTGTCTCATTGATATAGAAATGAATAATCCTTACATTTCATACATGACTTGAGTAATCTATATAATTCCAAAATAATCTCATGTTAAATGGAAGAGGCCTCTTAACTGTGGGCTGTCATCCAA